>PYUH01000433.1:45453-192367 GCA_016808085.1 Suaeda aralocaspica | reverse complement strand
AAAAAAAAAAAAAAAAAAAAAAAAAAAAAAAAAAAAAAAAAAAAAAGATACTCATAATGACAATTTTCACCAAGTTAGTTACCTGTAAAAAGTTTTTACTGTCCAACCCAAAACTGCAAGTTACCTGTTATATTTTTATAGAATCTCTCTAAAAAGTTTGACTAGAGAGAGAAAAGTATAACAATGACATTTTAACCATACATTAATTAAAAAAAAAAAAAAAAAGTAGAAACCAAAACTTTAGTAACGCCAAACATCCCCTAAAAGAAGCACAGTTTATGGCACTACATTACATTTTACATACAGTAAATGTGAATTGACCAGTCTCCTTCATAACTTGTTTGCATTGGCATAATTGCATAATTGCATTTTTGCATGCAATCCTCAAATTAAATGCTAACACCACTAAATTCAAACTACTTTTTAATGACATTACATCAATGCACATATACCGTTTTTTGGCTGACACTTTTTTTTTCAACCCTTTTCGGCTCTTTTTGAAAATATATAAAAGGTTAAATGTCACATAATTCTACTTCTACTGTCCTCAAACCCCTCTAGTAATTATACCTTAGAGAAATTATATAGCAAATTTATAATAGTTGGTTTTCGCTTTATTAGCTAATTGTCGTCTTTTGATCAATTTAGTTTAGTTTATTTTATTTCATTTCAATTCATCTTATTTCAGCTTAAAAAAACATAACTTTAGAATTATTATGAACTTGTTGGAATTGAACCATATTTATTAGACATATGACATCGGTAATATATTAGTTGCAATGATTTAACTTTTAGAATTTTTCTTTCCACTTTATAGCAAATCATTACTAGTAATATGGTACACTTAATTCCTAAAGTTATTATTCTCTTATTAAAATGGTATTCCTAGAAAAGTATCTACACCTACACATCAATTTGAAGGGATTTGAAGTTGAAAAAGAGATGTTGCAATTTGGAACCTATCACATCAATTTGCTCCTAATTAATAACCTACCCTATAATAACAATATCCAAAAAAGATTTTCTTGTTACAACTTTCCATGTCATTCTTCAATAAGCTGTAAACCAACACTGTCTCAAATTGTCTAGTAACGAATACTTATCATTTAAATTGTAAAGATGACAATCAAATTTGTCAAACATAACCACTAAATGAAAGAAAGAATATGTTTCTTTTACTATTTAATGAAGTACCAATATTACCTTAAGGTCTATTTACTTCATCTTAAAATCAGTTCAGCTCTATTCAGTTAATGAACTAAATTTATGATTTAACACGGAGTACTTTAGTTGCATCAAATAGGTTGGACAGCGTCCCACAATGATGGTTAATTAGTTACTGTAACCTCCAATGGCACGACTAGCTAGGTGAAAAAAAATTACCCTAATTCAAAGTCAAATAAGGAATTATTACAACTTTTACAACCCTTGATCATACGGTCATGCCTAGTTGAGATTATCGGGTACTAGTACCTCCGAGTGCATCACACTTTGTGCCAATGACAGTTTATCCAAACATGACGATAAGCTTAATATGTGCATCAGATCATTTCTGTGTATCTGCTTGCTTTGGCATCAAAATTCCATGAACAAAGTACTCAATAAACTCGATGGAATTTCGAAAATAAATTAATAAAATGCAAAGCTGGCTTGTTAAATATTACAAAAATTCTCTTTTTTTACCCTGGATTTCTGCACATCAACTGTCCCAAACTACTTGACAAGTTAACAAACACCCTTTTAGGCACTTTTAGCCCTTTCATCTTGTAAAGACATAATCAAGGATGCGTCGGATTAATTTTTTACCTAAATTATGTTTCACACAAAAGACCAATTGACAAAAGTGAAGGCGAGACAATGGACAGTAGTCTCATCTGCCGCAAAGACTTTCCAAGCAATTGCTTGATCATACGAAACATGACGACCCATTGTTGACGTGCAAACTCCGGCTGGTAAGCAAGCATAGCCCTGAAAGAAATTTAAATCTTTTTTTTAGATTACATACAGCATACTATATATTTTTCACAAATAGAAGATGAAGTTCAACACTGTTACCAGCTGCATTATCTTCGGAAAGTCGGAACACAATGATTTTCGCCCTGATTCATCAAATACTTTATCCAAGGTCACATCCTGTAGTGCGACTAGAGTCGTCTCCAGCATGTCAAGCCCTGCTTGGTTTGCAAATATGAGAACTGGAAGGGACTGCAAAGTAAAGAAAGGATTAGATTTCTGCTTACACAATCAAGTCAACTATGAGGTTCACACGGTTAATCTAAAGAACGGTAACAATGAATATTCACCAATACAGACCAAACTTCCATAAGAACTAATCAATCAAGCAAACACAAAGTAATTTGATTAGAGAAAAAATGATATCTGATTACATTATTACCTTTAGTGAGCAGCACACAATAGCATCCTGGTGATGCCAGAGATGCTTTAACACGGTATCATCACCAGCAGAAGAAGTCCTAATCAGTTCAGTTCCCATATGGTAACTGCATACAAGATCAAACGGATTACTCATTCATTTTTCTTTTACTAACACAAAGGCGTAAAAGACTTTCTCAAATAGCATCAGGATGCAAACACTAGCATACCTATAACTTTGACAAATCCAATGAGCCAAGGTAAGTGCCTCGGGGGAGCCTGGAGATAATTTAGTACCCACTGTGGAATTTGAACCTGAAGGTGATATAGCCATGGCGACCCTCTGCACAGAAGATATCACACTACGAACATATTGACGGGCCATCGTCGCAACATTTTCTTGCAGACTATTCTCAAAGGGGAATTGGAAGGCTATTGTCAACACGGAACGGTTGTTGCTAGAAGATGATGCATCAGCTGATCCGTTGTTGGTTGACGGACCAACTTCAAGGCTTGAAGTGAGGTCAAGTGTCCGATTGGTTGCAGTTTCCTATGTGCCAAAATAGAGAAACAGAAAAACCATGGTTATTCCATGGAAATACAAGTTTCATCACAACAAGGAGACATACATTGGGGTCATCATTCATCACAATGAATAGATAAATCCTAGACCCGAATATCTAAGAAAAAAAGGTTAATGACCATTTTCAAAAACCTTAGTTATTTAATAAATGAGCACAATGAGCATATAAGTTTGGATGTTTAGTCAATAACAGTAGCTAGACACAAGACTTTCTCAAAATCACACAAAACCGAACTGTCAGCTCTGGAAAATGAGTATTTTATGCTAGACCTAGTCATATACTCATATCCAAAGATTCTAAGCAAAACCCTGTAAGTTAGACTCCAGGAGGAACTATGTAATATAAGTAGGCAAGGCTGAAGCAATCAAAATTAGACATGGGTGTCGGGTATAATGAAAATTGAACAATACAGAACTTTCAGCATAAAAAACTTAAGCATGCCAATATCACTGATAATTTGTAACAGTATAGAGTGGGAAGAGAGGAAGATACCATCTTTTAACAAGCAAAACAAAGTGAGACATGTCCATTGTAGTAAGAGAAGTAAAAACTTACTGGTTTTGCATCCAACGGAATGACTCGGAACCCAGAAGGAAGCAAGGGAGCATCATCTGGAAACATTTCATCAATGGGAGCAAAAACAAGTTCAGAGCAGGCTCCGACTGCATTCTCATCTGTTCCACTGCATATCTGCAGCCCAAACTAAGGTGATTAGTTCAAGGATACAAGCAGGCATACAAGGCTAAAGGTGTAGAGCAATAGTAGGAGCAGCAGCTAATAGACTGCTGAAATAGTAGTGACATAGAACTGCTGAAGCATTAGCAGCCAATACATTTGCATGGTTGGTTAATCGATTACATATTTAATCAAGTTACACAAAATGAGGGGGTTCTACACCAGAATTTTGAAGAATGAAACAAAAAAACAAAGGGAATGGTCATAGGTAGTCAGGAAACCTCATGACTCGGTTCATTAGTTTGAATCATGTGTCATATTAAACAATGTAGAAAACCAATTACATTTTTGAAAAATGAGGCAATTTGATATGTGCATTTTGTTCAGCAAAGAAAAAAACAAAATTTTTCAAAAAAGTTGAACTTTGATTAACATGAACAAGTTCACTAAACAACATTCAACAATGCTTAAGTATGTCCAATGATAGCATGACCTAACAAGTTCAAAGGCAAAATTGGCCTCTTACAAGAAAACAAAAATAATCCAGAACAGAAGATATATGCCTTTTAAGTCGTAATAACCAGACTTTATTTGAGGATCAGAAAAATACCTGTAACAGATGTATGTCTCTAGATATGTAAGCGTCTTCTGGAGTAAGAGAATGACCCTCCAACCGAATCACTTCGAGCATCTAGTGTGCGTAAATAAGTCAGAATGAAACGTAAATTAAGAGAAAACAACTGCTGGCATGCATAATTCCTTTCCAGCATTAAAACTACATTAACAATGACTTCCAAAATTAAACAAGCTGCACACATCCATAACTTCAATTGAAGAACCCAAAAAAAAGCTCACAAAAACAATAACCACAATAATCTAACATCTGCACCTGTTAGCACGAACTAAATGGAAATAACTTCACTTATAAATCGGTGGATAAAATAACAAGCTATTTGAAGAAGTCAATGCTCAAATAGCATGAGAAAGAAGGATGGGAAAGTAAGCAAGCAGGGGATGAGGTGCAACAATAATACCACCACAATTACATCAAGTTAGTTACGCTTTCCATAAAGGGTATTTTTTGTTGGTTACACTTAAGATTATTTCCATTTATAAAAAGCACTTTTATTGGTCCTTAATTGATAGCATTAGATATTGCTATCTAACGATCAATCTATTTAATTATGATTGTTTAAAGTAAACTAAAGGTTGCAGTTAATTATTTATTTAATTTACAGGAAAATTTATGTGGTTGACCACACGGAATGATAAATTTTGGTTCATGTAGCCGACCTTAATTACAGGATCAAGGCTTTGATTGATTTATCTATTTTGACAGGATCATGAGCTTTAACTAAGATTTATAGCTTGGCTCTTATTTCATTTAAAATACAATGGAGTACGAAGTAAATTTACATACCTCTTCATTCTCAATTGTGTGACCAAGAGGCATGATGATCTGACTTCCAGTAAATCTTGTGGCTCTCATCCCTGGAAATGCATATGCATTTGCCTTTAAAGCTGCTGCTGAATAAGCATCGACACTAAAATCAGCCCACTCTGACCGATGCTCTCTTAAGAATTGAACCAGCACTGCTGGAGGTACATTCTGTAAATACATTTCAATACCAAAAACATGTGAACTTAATACATTTAAACCAAAAGCAGTAACAGACAACCAGTAAAAACAAGAACAATCAGGCCCAAGTTTCGTTAAATGCAATATGGCTTTCACCTAAACTACTACAAAGGAAAAATTTGGGTGCAAGCCCATTTGCAAAGAGCAAACAATTGAAATGGTTTGGAAAACAAGGCTTAAAAACAAAGAAGCAGAACAGCACAACCAGCTAAACAAAATGACAATTATTCAAATTAAAACTCGCATGATTTACCTGCAGCAGCATAGAAGCCTTTGCACACAGAACACCACCAATCATTGGTAGAGAACTAGCAGCATTTAACGTGGCCATAAATGTCTTGGCGGTATTACAAGCAATTATGACGTCTTCAGCGCCATCACAATTGACCAATGTCCAACCATCATCAGTGAATCCATTCACAGCATCATTAAAACCTCTGAAGCATATGAGCAAACAAAGTGTTTCAAAAAAGGGATTTCATAAGCAATCAGAGGAAACAAAAGCACACAATTGGGTCCATTTTGTTCAGTTGTTTCACTGGAAACCACCAAATTAAATACATAAAATAATCTACCACGACAGGTAATCTTGATAGCAAAATGGTTACATGTTTTAGATTTGGAATCTACCTGCTTAATCTTTGACTGAACGTACGTAAAACAGCAGGTTGCCTACCCAAGCCATATACAACTTCTCCACTCGTCTCTTGTGCAATTTGTCGTATGTAGCGTAAGGCCTTCATCAGGAGGAAAAACAATTGTTAGTTTAGATACATAATTTCTTCAAACTATTGTTTATGGGCTATTAATGCCAACAGCACACTTTTAATGCTTTTTTTTTTTGCACAGTGCAATCAAGTATGACTTATAGAATTAAAAAAGGACTCCATCCTTCTTCATTGCGATTAAAAACTACCATAACTTAAGAAAAACTGTTTTGGAAATATACCATTACATTAAAAAGAGATAGATAAACTTACTGCTATGGTCATCTTTTGGGCCACAACTTTTGATGATTGGTACAATGGCCGCAACACCTCAGGCACGCTCCACGCCTACAAGACTTGAACGGTAAATCTACATACAAAAAAGCAAAATACATTTTATAGGGTGAGTCGCAGACTACAAACCTCAAGGTTAAGGTGGTCTACAATATGGATAATTGAACCTCCGCCTTCGCATGGTCTGATCAAATAACCACTAGGAAGCATATCGGCTCTTATAAAGTGAGGAGCAGCAGTGTTGGGTCCAGAACCAGCTAGAGATCTCTCACAAACCTATATGCATTCACAAGGAAACAGCATCAAATTGAAGTTTCCAAAGTATGCTCTACAAAAGCCCAAAGAACACTCTATCACTTCATCTCATAAGTAAAAGATTAAAGATAACTGTGGAAAGATTTAAACTAGCAAACACAAGATAACGACTAATAGTCTAGTCTAATACAGAATAATGTGGGATAACAATCACTTTACCTACTACACATAAAGATATATGTCTTCCGTTTGGAGAAGCTATTTAATGCTTTACTTGAGTTCGCTAAAACAAACCCCATGGGGTGGTTATCAAACATTTATTTTTGGACTTCCCATGATGCTCCCATTCATGAAGGGTGCTGGAAGAGCATGTCAAAGCCAAAAGGTCCAGCTTTATATATTTTTGTTTGCGAAAAAAGTTATTTTTAGATAACCAGGGTTGTAGCAACATCGCAAACAATACAAGTTTACAATTACAAAAAAACAGAAATTAGCAAACCATAAAACAGGTAAAACTCAGAATGTACCACAACACTGCCATTTTCTAAAGTTGTCGTATATCGCAAAGTCCAAAAGTCCCGTGCAGGGGCCAAAGTAGTTGGAGCATATATCTGTAAAATCACAAATTAATAATACATCAGTATATAAATTTGACAGGACACAGCTAGAAAATAGAATGAAGGTAATCCTATCTTACCTGCGTATAAACAAGTTCAATCGTTCCTCCATTTCCAGCAGGAAACAAAGTGAATACTTCAAGGCTCCGGCAGTCCCGGAACCACGATGGACGATCTTTAAGGATCTCAGCGATCTGGTAAACAGTTAAAACATTGTCATATCTATTATGTTGATGGCACTAAACAAACAGGAGACTAGGGGTTGTAAAAGAAAAATAAAATGTGCTTCCTAAGCAAATCACCTTAGTAGGCTCTAAACTAACGAGACCGCAGGCTCGGGCTGCCACTCCGCTACAGCGATGTGAAATGGCAAAGATCCCAACCGAATCCGGACCAGGCTGCAATTTTCAGCAAGCAAACTGCTTAGACTGCCAATGTATTTCAATACTATTATACTAAGGTATTGAGAGTTTTATTGATCAATCAAATCCCTAATTTTCAAGTAGCTTGATTCCTATAACAATATTCAAACCTTCATCCCAGGCATTTGGACCCAATCAACAGCAGTCCCAGTCGCCTTCGATAGGAACTCTGCCAATGTCTCCTCCGCAATAGACAGGAGTCTAAAAATGGAATACATATCATAATCAGTGAAACACAGCACTCATTAAGGTATAAAAATGGACTAAAACAATAAAATTCAGTTAAAATATTTACCCAGCAGGGTTATTGGTGTCTCTAAGAGAATGCTGAGAAGTGGTGACCACAGACTCACAGCTTCCATCGGTGGCCACAGTTGGTGCCTGTCAAAAAATTTAATCATGAAAATTAAAGCCTATACTCAAATTTCGATTGAATAACTTCTAACATCTTTGCAAATAACCTACACAATTGATCTACAATGCCAACTTTGGACTAAAACATTGAAAAGCAAAAAACAAAATAGGAGATAAAGACAAGGGAAATCAGCAAATTTAGAAGTTTTCAACTTTAATTTCTTTTAATTTAGAAATTTCCAATTTCGGAACTTTATAAACAAATAAAGAATTATAACACCAACTAAAATTACTATGACTAATGAACAATTGAAACTACAATCAAATTAAAACAGCAAAATTTTTTTAAAAAAAATGCAAATTACAGAAGTTTCCAAAACAAAGTAGTCAACAATTTCAGCTTGAAAAACCCTTTTTTATGTTCATATTAAATAATAGCAATTTAAAGGCAAGAAGATCTAAATTGCAGCAAAATATTCACATCAAAAAAGGAAAGAAGAAGAACATACAGTGTGAAGTTGTTGGCGCATAAATCCATTTTCACACACCAATTGAGAAACTTGCTTCTGTAAACGATCATTCTCTTCCATTAATAACTTATTCATTGCTGATAATTTCCTGTTTACTGTTTGTAATCTTGATGACTCCTTTCTTTGCTTTTCCCTACACCTAAAACCCCCCAAAATAAACACAAATTACTCCCAAAAACAAAAAGGAAAAATATCCATAAAAAAATTGAAAATTCATCATTCCAAGTTTGAAACAAATGCGTCAAAAATTGTTCATTACACTAAAAAGCGTCGAAAAATTCTTCCTTTATTTGAATCAAATAAATACCAAACAAATTACTCGAAAAGTGCCAAAATTGAGCTCTTAGTTTTAAATCAGATGAAAAAACAGAAACCCCAGCACAAATCAACAAGTCTACAACTAAAGCGTCAAAATTACTTCATTTAACAAAAAAGCGTCAAAATTCTTCATTTCAAACCGCAAAACAGAAATCGAGCACAAATCACCTCTACTAAAGCGTCAAAAATTCCTCATTTCATTAAAAACCGTCAAAAAAAAATCTTCAATACATTAAATCCAAAAAACCCAAAACAGCTTCAGAATTTTCCAATTCAATGCACAAAAACAAAACCCCAACACAAATCAGCGCAAAAATTACCAAATTACTCATAATTTCATCAAATCAACGCAAAAACCATCAAATCCAAAAAAACCCACAAAAAGTTCCAAAATCAAAAATCATAAACTCTTCCTTTGTTTCTTCAACAAACAAACCTGCGATTTTGGAACCAAACTTTGATCTGTTTAGGCTCAATGTTAGAAAGAATAGGACACTCTCTAATCAACTGTTGGCGACGCAAAGAACTAGGTTTAGGACACTCAGCATAAACCCTTTCTAAAGCGTCGACTTGTTCAGCTGTATATCTCACATATTTTCCAGCATCTCCTGACGACGCTGCTGCAGCCGCCGCTTGCGCCGCCATATGTTTACTCATTCCACTACTCCCACTGCTACTCTCCCTTTGCGCCACCATCGCCATTTTTAGTGAACTCAAGCTGTCTCTCTCCTCTCTCTCTTGTTTCTCTCTCTAGTTTTTTTGATCAGTTGAGAGAGAGGGAGGCAGGAAATTGAGAAGTGGGGTATGTTAATTTGGGGGTTAATTGAAGTGGGGTGTTGAGAATTTTGAAGAAGAAGGTTCAAAGGTATGAGCTTTTTCTGGGGTGCTTAAAATGTGGTACAAATTTCGAACACTTCAAAAAAAATAAAAAAGGGAGAAAATCAGTTAAGCTTTGGATAGATTGAATGATGGATCATACAAAAAAAGATCTGAGAGAGTGAGTGTTTGTGTCTGTTAATGGTAGAAAAGAAGAGGAAAAGGCATTTAGAGAAGAAATTATTAAAATTAAAATGCGAAAAAAAAAACAGAGGAACCCTAAAAAAAAAAGAAAAAAGAAAAGGGAAATTAAAGAGTTAGAGAGAGAAAGAAAGAATAGCCATGGAAGGAAGAGAGAGAAAGAGTATTGATGGTCTGACGAGTCATGCTATACTACTGCAAAAGAAGGAAAGAAGAGAGAGAAAGTTTAGTGGGGAAGGAAACAGTGACAGAGTTTGAGTGGGTGTAGAAGAGAGAGAGAAAAACAGAGGGAAGAAGAAAAAAAAATTAAAAAAAAAAAAAAGGAAGAGAGAGAATTTGCCTTTTTGAATATTTTTTTTATTTTGAAAAATTAAAATATGGTTTTTTTTTTTTTTTTTTGAGGTGAGTAGCTAGTTGGAACAGTGGTCAAGTGTTTGTGTTTTTCTTGCTTGTGTAAGTTTGTGACTTTGTGAGGTTGTGTTGTGTACGTGTGTGGTGTCCTATTTACGTTACGGAATTCGGAGTGTACCCCTTTGTTTACTATCTCACATATTACTATTTACTGGTAGGGGTGTCAATTCGACTTGGTGGTGTAGATTTGAGTTGATCTAATTAGGTTCAAGTTATTTCAACTCGAGTTAACTCTGGTCATTTCTTCTCTTGGGTTTGGGCAAATTCAGTTCCATTCATTTCAGAAACAGGTCAAAACGGTTTGTTATAAATTCGAGAACAATTCAATTCAGTTTCAAATCATCTTGATCAATTCAATTTCAATTCAATCTAAAACGGATCAAGTAAAACCAACTTAATAAGATCGCGATCTTTTTCGGGTTAAGGTCGGGCTATTTCAGATTCCCATGAACATTTTTGTAAAGTATGTAATGAATATCCTTGTAAGTCTTTGAGATATTTTTTAGGTTTAATACAAACTAGGAAAATAGATGGAGTTTGGTATAGTTGAAATTGAAAATAGACGTTTAATTAATACTTTGTATTTGAAATTTTTTATGGTTGATTATATTGACTCCACAATGTGTCAAGTTAGTAAATTTTAAAAGCAGCTTGTTAAGTTTTAAATTAATAAAAAAAGGGGTTTTCTACATTATGCCCCTGAGGTATTGGGTTTTCTACAATATATTCTCCCAAATTAAAACTTTCACGTGCTGCCTCTAAGTTTCAATTACTTACTATGTCATGACCTTATAGTTAAACAAATAAAAAAAAGCTCGTAAATTATTTGTTGTATGAGTCATAAAGCTCATAATGTTCTTTAATTGCAAGGAAAAACGAAAGAGTATGGGCCGTGAGGAGAGCCGTATGAGCCACCAAATTGAGATTGAAATTGTGACATTTTTAACGAAAAGGTCATGGTTTAGTCACTTAATGAACTTTAGGGGCACCGTGTGAAATTTTTTATTTGGGAGGGTAAAAAGTAGAAATTCTAATACCTCAAGAGCACCATGTAGAAAAACCGTAAAAAAAATAAAGTAAAAATTTATCTTTACATAACATTGGGTTTTGGATCATTTTAATTAACTTTCAATTCAGTCCAGGTTAGGTCTGGTTAATAGGTTGCTTGATGTTCAGTTTAATTCAATTTGGTTTGACCTTTTATCAGGTTTTGTAGAAATCAATATCAATTTCATCTCTTTTCAATTCAGGTTCAATTCATTGTTTTACTGGTCAATAACATTTTAAGTTTTTAGGTTACAGGACGCTTTCAATTCAGGTTATTTTAATTTCAATTAAAAACAGTCCACTTAACCCAACAAGTTGTAACCCAAACTGACACCCCTGCATATTAGTGTTTAGTTTGAGTCCAAATATGTTATCCCATGGAGTGTATATGACTTGTGTGTCACGGCGCCACGTGTAACACATGTCACTCTTTACAAGGGTGAAGAGTCCCATACGCGAACAAAAATACAAACCTACGTAGCTATTAGGAATTGAACTCATGAATTTGAAATGAAATATGAAAGTTTAACCACCAATCTATCATAATTTTGATATTAAATATTTCAAAGTATTGGTAATAAAGTTTTGTAATCATATGGTATGGGCTTTTGATTTGTATCATTTATTCACATGCACCAAAACTATGACATTGTTATTTTTATCCCGTCCTTTATAGTTATTTTACTTTTTTAATTAGTAACTTATCACATTATAAGTTACAACCCCTGCAATCTAATTTTGCATTAAACAAAATACACGTCATGAAAAATAAACAAAAGCATGTTTGATAATTGTAGCCGACTCGGGGCATTGCCCGAGCCAAAATTCTAGTATATAACTCAAATGCAAAGCACAATAATTATGCATGAATTAACTACCTACAAAAACTTATATAAGACGGTCTTATTTGGTAAGACCACTAGTTTGCATTGTTAAACAAAAAATCAATAAACGTATAATAAGTCTCTTATAAGACCGCTTTACGGTAAGACCATCAACAATTTATGAATTTTTTTTAAAATATTGGGTTTATGGAATTAAATAATATATTTTCTTGTCTAGTGGTCTTATAAAAGTTTTTGTAATAAACCTAATAGGTAAAGAATACCCTAAATAGTTGGTGGTCTTATCGTAAGCCGGTCTTACCAGCGACTTGTTATTAACTACCAAACGGAAATTCCTAATTGTCGAATTAAATTGGGGAAAAGTTAAGGGTTATTAATTTATTATTATTGAAATAAATGAATGGAATTAACAATATAACCAATTCTCCAATCATCAAACAAGACAGGGCAATCCCAATCACAAGTTTCATCTTGTTTTTTAGTATAATTGTCGTCATTAAAGTGAGAAGGAAATGAAAGAAATGAGGATAAAATAGGAGAAATGCGAGGTACGTGAGCTAATTTTGGTTTTAGTTGGTGCTACATTGGGGAAGAGGGTAAATTAGGTTTTAATTGTTGCATAATAATTTTTCTCAAGCTTCATTATTGTAATTAATTAGCTTAAATATGAAAAAACACAAATTAATGTCATAATTCGTCAAAATTCACCAAAAACTGAAACTTAGTTGCAATTTAAATAACATACTTCAGTTTTTTTTTTCCAGTAATTTCAAAGTTTTGAATTATATGGTAGTAAATTATATAAAGCTTGATATAATTGGTAATATTTAACAATTGTTCTTAAAGAGTAGTTTCAATTCACATTGTAATATAAATTCTCTCTTTCAAAAAGTTCTTTCAACAAGCCTTTTCAAACTAACCCTTTCGGAAGAAATAACTTTTTCTTTATTCATGCATTGTGATTATATAAGAATGAAGACGGGAATATCGTTCATACTTTTCACCTTTAAATTAAAACAATTTTTGTATTTTTAGGAAAACATAACGATCCATATTGTTGGAGCCATTTATACTTATATCTTCCAAAAACATAACGTACTTTTTGTTATAATATTTTTATGAAAACATAGCACATGTAATTTGTAGTGTAAGTTTTCAAATTAGGTACCTTCTCATTTTTGGTTGGAAGGTGAGTGTATTTTTGTAAAAGTATAATATTTCATATGAGTGGTGACACGTTATATATAATGAGGGATATAAATAACCACATAAAAATGTGAGAACTTGATAAAAGTTAAGCGGAATAAGGCCGAATAAATAATAGTTATCACTAGGGTGTTAATACGTTTCAAAATTTTCCAATAAACTCCAATCCATTATGTGAAACCTCCAGTTAGTTCTAAACCATTTCGAAAACCACCAATATGCTTCAATAAGTCTCAATTAGTTTCAATAAGTTCCAATCTGATCTAAAACTTCCGCTTATGCCTAATTTATCATATTTAATCTATTCCAATTCATCTAATAAGTTTTAATCTAGTCCACAAGTTTCAATAAATTTATTTACTATAAGTTTTAATTCTATCCTCGAATAAAGCCAAATGTTTAATAAACTAATGGTGGATTTAATCCACTACTAGCTTTTGGTTTTACATTTAAATCCTTTAACTTTTGCTATTTTGTTATTTAATCCTTATACTCTAAATTCTTAATTAAGCTTAACAAAATAAGACTATCTTATTAAAACACCAACTTGATATTAGTAAGATCATAAATTACCAAAATAAAACAATAATAACGACGACAACAACAATAAATAAATAAAAATTGATAATAGATGATAGATAATGGCATAATTTAAAATTTATTAATTATATTAAACGAGAGTGATTGCATTAAACTTGATGACTTTTTAGGGTAATAGTTACCATTATTCTATTATTTATATCACAAACAATTTATTATCTAGATTTAATAGTTCACTATGCTTTGTAAAATTTAATCGATAAAAAGTTTGATTGTTACTTGATAGTAGTCTGTAACACCCTGAATTTTCCTTAACTTTCTACTTCCTAATTTTTTCGGAAAACATGTTGAACTAGTAGACATAATATTTATTAAACTACTATATACGGAAAAACCAAAGTATTACCACCACCGTGATAACGGCTAAGGCTTTTATCAAAGTACTACACCGGAAGTCTTTAAAACAAAACAATTTAAAACTAAACTTCAAACAACTTTAAAATAAAATCAACTTTAAATTTATTACACTTCGGAACTATATTAATGGCCCTTTTAAAACCAAACCAAAATTAATAATCAAAAGTCTTTCAAAATTTCAAACAATCAAATAAACGTTAGTCTCTGAAAGCAATTGAAACGAAGTAAAACTACAACCACATCGAGCACTCTCACTCCATCCCATCATGAAATGACTTATGCACACTTGTACCTGCAACTTTCCTTTTATTAGAGAACTACTCACCACAAGCGGGTCATCGTAGGGCCAAGTCCAAGACAAAGCCATGCACACAAAGCAAACAGTCAGCAAAGCTGAGTACATAACTACTAAAGACTATGCAATAACAATAAAACATAAAAACTTGCACTCAACTTACCTTTAACTACCTTTAACCACCTTCTTACCTGTACATGGACTCAATAAAATTATTGTTATATTTAACTTTTGGATTCGGCATCGAACGGGTTTCCTTTTCTTTAAAATCGCCCTATTGGGCACCAACTTGGGAGCAACTCCAAGAAAGTATTACCTATGTCACACGAGGTGACAGATATCCAGCGCATTAATAATATAAAAGAGTACAACGTCTTGTACTCCAATTAGAAGTCATAGATCAATGTTCCATATGACCCCCCCCCCCCCTGTTCATACTCAAGGTATATACGTTCCAAGAGTTTTGGTGCGAATCCTCTTACAATTTACGTGATTTAATAGGTTTAACATTGTTATAACTCTCATGCAACATCACATAGAGACATGCATATAATAAAACAACCATATTCATTATCTTTACTTTAAGGTGATTCCAAATCAACTTATGTGAGTCATTTAATTAAACTGAACCTCCTGTACCACACATTAACTGTGAGTGGCTAACAACTTACTTTCTTTCTGACCACACATTAAACTGTGAGTGGTATTATAACTTACTTTCTTCTTGACCACACATTAAACTGTGAGTGGCATTATAACTTACTTTCTTCTTGACCACACATTAAACTGTGAGTGGTATTATATGCATAATTAATTGCTCGTTACTTCTATTAATCATGTGAACAAATTCACTACTACCTTTCTTGTTGATTAAATATCTAATCAACTTTAAAAATTATCTTCTTCCTTTACTCATAAAATTGTTGGCCAAACTACACTGATCAGAACATTCCAATTCAAGCTCATGAAAAATTAAACCTTCTATTTAACATGGAATGCCATTAAATATTAAAGCATGCTACTAACAACTTGCCATGCATATAAATTCATGATCCAAAACAAGCATACAAGATTCATATGAACAAGAATTTCTCAAGCATGCATTCTAAACTCCTATGTTTGCTATTAACAACTTAAAGCACGCATATAAATATTAAAGCATGCTACTAACAACTTGCCATGCATATAAATTCATGATCCAAAACAAGCATACAAGATTCATATGAACAAGAATTTCTCAAGCATGCATTTTAAACTCCTATGTTTGCCTTTAGTACTTACGTACCTTGTAAAATAGCTGTGCTCCGCCACAACTCTAGAAGTGGACTAAATCAAAGTCTCTTACACAAGGAAAACCGAGANAAACCGAGCTAAATTAAAAACCTTGTTGACTAAATTCTACAACAACCTTAACCAACTTCTAAATTTGGAAACTTTGTCCAAAACATTCCTTATTTGGTCTCTATTCAATTCCATACTTCAATTTTCTTCTCTATTGCAATTCTACTTTGTTTTCGGGACTTAATTATACTTTATAAAACCTTAATAATATTTTCATGCCACTTTAGAAAAGTGGACAACAATCTAAATTTATCAAAACTCCTTGAAAACTTCCGAAAATCGATCATATGATGTATTACCTTACTTACATGATCAATTTATGCTATTTAAATACTTTAAAAGGCTATTTAATTAATTTATAAAATCTGGACAGCATGTTAAACATGCTTAAAACCACTCTTAAACATCATAAAACATACTAAAATTTATATATTTCATCATAGAATTGATGTATGATCATACTAGTGCAATTTGGGCACTTTAAACTCAATTTAACTTGTTTTTATTAAAATTTCAGATTTATTTCTTAACTTTAAAGTCATGAAAAACTTATGAAAACATCATATTTCATGTCAAAATACTTCTGCGATCTACTAACATGTTTATGAAGTCAATCTAGGCTTTAGAACAATTTTTCATATGATTAAACATGTTTATAATATCTATTCAACTCAAATTCATGATTATAAAATTTTGACAGCTTTATAAAACAAGTCTAAAACCCTTAAAAATCAATCTAAACTTAATAACGACATAATAAATTTACCCAACAATAATTTATGATTATACTATCGAAGTTTAGAACATAAAAATTCATAAAAAACATAACTTTATAAATTTTCAAACCCTAATTTATAATTTCATGAACAAAACATTTATTCATGCCTTAAAACAATTCATACTTATATCAAAACATGATTAAACTTATAAAAACATGATTAAACACAATTATAATAATAAATTTGTAAGATTGAATCAAAAATAAAGAAGTAGAATTTTTTTTTAATAAAAGGCCGAAAATTATACCAAACGGGGAGGAGGTCCGGCGGTGGCCAGCGGTGCAGCAGGTGGCTGCTGCGGTGGAGCTGTGGCTGGCGGTGGGGTCCGGCTAGGCACGGATCCCAAGGCTCCAAGAATTTTTTTTTCTTCTTCGAAATTCTGACTTCCTTTTTTTTTTCTTTTCTCTCAAAATTTTTTGAAATCCTAATTGACTAGTATGATCAGTAAAATTTGGAATTTTAAGTTTTTTAGGGTATTTATAGGCCTCAAAGTAGGATTTTGGTGGGGCCCATAAACACTCCTAAGTAAATTAGGAAACCTTAAAAAAAACTATTTTTAGAAGTTTTAAATATATCTTTAATCATAAAAATACTATTAAGAATACAAATAATACTTTTAACCAAAACTTTATTATTTACTATATTTTTGTTAATTTCTTTTTATTTAATACCTTTATTGAACATAATTTTCAATAAAAATACTAAAATTATACGAATAAATATGAAGGTTATACGTATGAAATACAAAAATACTTTGTTTAAATACGTGAAAATATGGGGTATTACATAGTCCGTACCGGATACTCTAGAGTCCCTAAGCTTCCGGCTTTACAAAAAGTAATTATTAGATGACCAACTCAACCAAAATATTAAGCTGATGGTTGAGGCCCAAGAATAGTTTATATACTCTATCACGCACCCTCACACGAGAGCCCGTTGGGCTTGAAGTGTGGATACAACATGAGCCCTTCATACCCTGCGCTTAATAATTCCACTTATAAGCGAGGGGTGGATGAGATTCGAACCCATGACCTTATATCACGCTGGCTCTGATACCATATTAAAGGATCATGTAATCCCCCGCATTTTTAAGACTTTATATTATATTTTTATACGATTATAATATATAGTTTTATGAATTTCGGAAAATAAAGTCTATTTATATTTTATGGCTTAAAATAATTTATTTTACAAAAGGTTTTATTAGAAATAGTAATTATTTTTAAAGGAGGTTTTGAGTATTTAAATTTAATTTTCAAAAATAGCAACAATAATTATGGGTTTTATTTTAATTATTTTCGGACCATACTAGGCCCAAAATGGGGTATTTTCGGTTTTCCAAGGCCCATAAATATTTTTATGGCCAAAATTATTTTCTAAATTATTTATTTTAACTACCTAGATATTTTGTATCTTTTAGTTAGGATAAATTTCAGATTTTACAAAAGATAAACATATCCAAAATTATCCTACACAATTTAGATCTTATCCAAAAAAAAAAAAAAATGACAACTTTATCTTTTCACTTTGATTTGGCCGAAATTCCTTAAGGCCATATCACCTCTAATAGCTCTCTGGTTCATCAATTTACTCTTTAAAACCCTTTCCAAAATCAGAAAGAAAAAAAAAAAAAAAAAAAAAGAAAAACCGCAGCCCAAAAACCGCAGCAAGTACACAAACAGAAAAAAATAAAACTGCAGTTTTCCTCTTGTGGAACCAACTTTGAGCCACCACCACAAAACCCACTTCACATCTCCGCCACAACCACCACCACGTGACAACCCTTGCTGCACTCTACCACCAGGTACCAAGATCCGCCACCCATGCAGCCACCAAGGTGGCCAAAAACCACCTCAAAGTAGCCCACTCACCATGGTTTTGAAAATAAGGGTCGAATTGACTATGAGATTATTTTTAGTATTCCAGAAGCATAATATGAGTTTATAGAGTTGGTTTCGTCATTAAAAGGTTTTCCAATATTTTAAAATAATTTTTAGATTGGTTTTAGACAGATTGAACTGTTTTCAAAAATAAATCTTTTAAAAATATTTAAAACGTGAACTAAGGTTTCTAAAGGTTGTTACTGGTTAATAGGAGAATAAAAGGAATTATAAAATGGGTTTCACGACCTAGAGAATTTATTAGGTAATTAGCTTGGCTTTTTAATTGTTTTATCGCTAGTTTTAGGGTTTCTAGTTTAAAATCTACTAAAATTCACATAGACCTTATCTAGCCACGAGATTTGGTTTGAGACTGTATTTTAGGCAGTAAAAGGTTTTGGAAAAGTGTTTTCGAACCTATTTAATTTTTAATAATTATTTTCAGATTTATTTCTATTTCTATTGCCTAGTTTTAAAACAAATGTTTTTCAAAAAAATAAATTTCTAAGAATAGAAGTTTCTAAAAACGTTTTCGAAGGTCAATTACTATTAATGGAAGGTTACTAAAAGAGGAAAGAGTCATTAACAAGTGTTGGTTAAGTGTTTGAGGGTTTCTGTGTTGTTTATGTATGTTTCGAAGTCTGACGGTGAATGTTTGACTTTTCGGTTGTGTTTTAAGTTATGTTTGAATTCTGGACAGTAGCTATATGAAGCTTTAATATGAGGGTTAAGAGTCTAAAATGACATGTTTAAGTGTTTTGAAGTTTGTTCATGAGTTGTAATGCTTCTATGCATGTTTTGAGCAAGTTTTGACCATAAGAGTCATGTTTACAAGACAAGTCAAAGTTAAATGCTTATTAAGTCAAAGTTAAATAAAGTCAAGTAAAGCAAAGTTAAGTAAGAAATTATGAGCAAGTTATTTTTAAAGGAACGTGAGTACTCATTCAGGCCAAATGAGGTTACCATACGGGGGAGGTATGTATTGCCTTAACGCTGTACTTCCATAGTGGAGTGTGACGATGCTTCACTGTTTTAGTTCTGGAATTCCAAAAGAGTTAAAGAGTTAAGTTTGGACATGGGGTGGATGGAGACCATGTACCACTGTTTTTTAAAGACTAGCTATCTTTCTGTTATAGTTCGGATTGTACGGGGAGCGCTACCTACTTGGTTGACGACCGTCTTTCCAAAGAGCCCGTTCACGTTTCCTATATCCTTTTCGAAGCAAGAAGTTATAATCAAGATGAAGAATTTTGAACTTATGAGTCATGAGTCTTAAAATGGAGTGAGAGTCTTGTTATGTGTATTTTGTATGCTATGTGTGTGTCTTCGTGTTGTTATGTTTTTGCTATGTTGTGCATACTCAGCAGTGGTTGCTGACACATATATATTTCCATGTTTTTCTTGTTCTGTTTGCTTGTTAAGCAGAATAAGTGCAGGTTGTTGAGCATATGCATGGTGAAGGGATTTTTCGAGAGGAGTGGATAATATTTGGTAGTTGTTTTGACTTTAGATTTTTCTAGTGGTTTGGAATAAGGGCCGTGATGGTTCCAAGTTGTTAATTTAATGTTTGACTTAGTTGTAAAGACTTCCGCTGTGAGTTGTTTGACTTTTATAAAATGGTTTTAGTAAAGTGTGTTGTTTTACCTTAGCCTTAGCGTTGCAATTAGTTTTCATAATTAGTTGTGACGTGGCGGTAACATGCTCAAGTTCCTCTTGTGTTGATAGGTTTGAGGTAAGTTAGAAAGTGAGGAATTTGGGGGTGTTACAGATCAACTCAACCAAAAGTTTAAGCTGATGGTTGAGTTTCAGGAATAATTTATATACTCTATCAGTAATTAACCCCAACCCTACATTCCTTAGATCAAGCACATCACAAAATTGTATTGTTTTCTACACACACCGCAATCCCTATCTAATATTTTGTGTTTAAAATGATGAAGTTTTTGACAAGGAGTTAAATTGTTTGAGATATAATGTTCGAGAGTATAACATTCCCATCTAAAACCAAACTTTTATTAATAGAAAAAATGTATGTGTCTGCTCATATATCATAATTATCTCACCTATTAATTAACCGGATATAATCCCAATTTACACAAGGTCTCCTAATTTTGGTCATAATCCGTTAATTTTTACTATTAATAAAAGTTTTACACCATAATGCTGTTTGAAACAGTGAGAATTTACACCTATATCCCAACTTCAGGAGAATTGAAGGGTGTAAAAGTGAGAGAGAGAATATTTATTGGTGCCCCTTAATTTTTGAAACTTGTTTTAATAATCTGGGCTACCTACAACATAATGCAGCTTGCACCCTACGCTATGGTGCAGGTGAGGCGTGAGAAATTGAGAACCCTGCACCACAATGCAAGAGATAGTGGGATGGTGGGGTAGACTGGTATGATTTGCGCTATGTCATAGGTGGTCTTGCGCCATAACACTAGGTCTGACAATTAATAATCATTGTCACCTTTACGCTATAGTGTTGATAGCGCAAGAAGATTGTGGAATTGGGGTTTTAACTACAACTTACGCTATAACACAAAGTGCATCTTGCACTATGGAGCTGGAAATTAAGGGGGAAGGTGGGTTTGAACAGTCTTGCAATCTAAGCTATGATGCAAGATTGAATCTATGCCATTTCAACGAAAGGGTAAGTAAGCTATGATGCAAGATTGAATCTATGCCATTTCAAAGAAAGGGTGCACTTTAGCTTAGGCATCACATCACAAGGGTGGTGGATTAGGAAGGCTTGTTTTGGGCTTTTTTTGTTTTCATTAATTTATAAAATAGTTTTGTCAAAATATTAACCCATTTGGCATGATTTTCAATATTTCTCTTTGGCTAAAGAATTTATGTTTTATGTTCCTTTGATTTTTGGTGCGTGATAAGGTTTGAAAGATCATCATCGCTTCTTTCTGAAGAAACATTTCTATGTCTACAATTTCATCTACTATTACTACATCCACTACAACCCCCTCACCACCCCAAACCACAACTCAACCACACAGCCTCCACCATCAACACCTACACATGGCCTAATTCACAATCCTATCTTAAGTCCCCACAACAATACTCGCTACTGTAACACTTTACCCCAACATGACAAACTATCGCAACCTCCTAACATTCAACTAGTGCAACCACACAATCACCTAATTCACTAAGTGTATATACACTTACAACCCCTAACCACCCAATAACAAGCCACCCTAACCAACAATCATCCCTCCAAACGCCGACTAATTTCCAAGCCCTATAACACCTCATCCAAGACTGAAAAAACCATTTGTATATCCCCCAACCATTAGTCCGCCACCAACAAACCTCAAAAGGTTTTAAAAAATAATTCCAAAGTGATAAAAAATAAAGAAAATTTTTATATCACCATACAATCAAACATGTATTTAAAAGGAAAAAAATTTGGAAATGATAACCTTAGGTTTAAGGTTTTCATGTCCAAATTTCTCACATAACGCCTTAATGGTGGCGATGGTGGAGAAATGAGACATAAAAGAAGAATGGAGGAGGGAAAAAGAGGTTATGTGCATAAATTGATTGTGCGGATTGTGTCATACTGGTGGAGGTAACGCTTTAATGGTGGTAGTGGAGATGGTGGAAGCAAAGAAGTTGGTAAGAGGGAGAGAGGAAAGAGTAAGAAGAAAAGAGAAAAAATTAGACACCAAAATATAGCAAAAGGAAAAACAATTATGAAGTCAATACCTGTATGATAGTTTGCCGGTTTAAAACATTTTGAGCAGATCTTGTATAAATTAATCGATAGTTGGGATTATTTTGAGCAAAACGTATAAAGTTAAGATTATTCGCAACAAATTTTCCTTATGAATATGAAAATATTTCAACGCTAAACATTTTAAACTTCCTAATGCTTTCTTATGATGGTATCTTGTAGATCATGATTAAGATTTTGTATTTTATTAAATAAGTCCATTATTAGAATATTTTAATTGCTTGATAAAAAACTTTTTATTAATCCACCTATGGACCTTGAATTGATTTTGCTGATGCTATTATGGCTTGCAATGGAGCCTAAGTGGTCAGTGAAACTCTCACCAAATTATCATTTGTTTTAGTAATGAGATTATATTGTTCTTATCTGAAGCATATACAACCAATGTTTCTGTGCATAGAGGTTTGTTGTAATTTTGTGTTTATGCTAGTTATAGTGATTGGTTTCAACTTGGATGATGCCATTTGTCAGTTCTCTAGTTAAGTTGTCTACTAAAGAGTTCTATGAACCTTGTATGTGTTTACAGTGAAAGAGAATTAGTTAAGTCATAATTGTCAATGTTGGAGTCTCCCTTAAGCTGAAATGTTAGATAAACTATTCTTAACAAATCCTAACATTCTGTTGCAATATGTTCTTACTAGAAATTTTGTAGGTGCTTAGAAAATTTAATACTATACCTATAATAATTGCTAGAATTTCTTTCTGTATTTTGGGATGATTGCATTCAACGTTNCAACTAGTGCAACCACACAATCACCTAATTCACTAAGTGTATATACACTTACAACCCCTAACCACCCAATAACAAGCCACCCTAACCAACAATCATCCCTCCAAACGCCGACTAATTTCCAAGCCCTATAACACCTCATCCAAGACTGAAAAAACCATTTGTATATCCCCCAACCATTAGTCCGCCACCAACAAACCTCAAAAGGTTTTAAAAAATAATTCCAAAGTGATAAAAAATAAAGAAAATTTTTATATCACCATACAATCAAACATGTATTTAAAAGGAAAAAAATTTGGAAATGATAACCTTAGGTTTAAGGTTTTCATGTCCAAATTTCTCACATAACGCCTTAATGGTGGCGATGGTGGAGAAATGAGACATAAAAGAAGAATGGAGGAGGGAAAAAGAGGTTATGTGCATAAATTGATTGTGCGGATTGTGTCATACTGGTGGAGGTAACGCTTTAATGGTGGTAGTGGAGATGGTGGAAGCAAAGAAGTTGGTAAGAGGGAGAGAGGAAAGAGTAAGAAGAAAAGAGAAAAAATTAGACACCAAAATATAGCAAAAGGAAAAACAATTATGAAGTCAATACCTGTATGATAGTTTGCCGGTTTAAAACATTTTGAGCAGATCTTGTATAAATTAATCGATAGTTGGGATTATTTTGAGCAAAACGTATAAAGTTAAGATTATTCGCAACAAATTTTCCTTATGAATATGAAAATATTTCAACGCTAAACATTTTAAACTTCCTAATGCTTTCTTATGATGGTATCTTGTAGATCATGATTAAGATTTTGTATTTTATTAAATAAGTCCATTATTAGAATATTTTAATTGCTTGATAAAAAACTTTTTATTAATCCACCTATGGACCTTGAATTGATTTTGCTGATGCTATTATGGCTTGCAATGGAGCCTAAGTGGTCAGTGAAACTCTCACCAAATTATCATTTGTTTTAGTAATGAGATTATATTGTTCTTATCTGAAGCATATACAACCAATGTTTCTGTGCATAGAGGTTTGTTGTAATTTTGTGTTTATGCTAGTTATAGTGATTGGTTTCAACTTGGATGATGCCATTTGTCAGTTCTCTAGTTAAGTTGTCTACTAAAGAGTTCTATGAACCTTGTATGTGTTTACAGTGAAAGAGAATTAGTTAAGTCATAATTGTCAATGTTGGAGTCTCCCTTAAGCTGAAATGTTAGATAAACTATTCTTAACAAATCCTAACATTCTGTTGCAATATGTTCTTACTAGAAATTTTGTAGGTGCTTAGAAAATTTAATACTATACCTATAATAATTGCTAGAATTTCTTTCTGTATTTTGGGATGATTGCATTCAACGTTTTTTGAAGCTTCCACTATTATACCTGCAAATTTATTCTCTTTCTTTTATATTTAACACTACACTCCAATGTTCATTAGTAGCATTTGCTTCCAAGATTATATCATCATCACTAGCAGGCAATGTTAAGAATGAGAGGTTTTTACATGATTTTTTAATGCTTTTTTTGTCAATAATTACCTACAAGTTACCTAATTTTGCGAGTAACTACCTAGGTCCTGTTTTATATTACACAACTACCTACTTGTTTCAATTTTTTTGTCTAACACTACCAATTAACGATTTCCATCCAAAATAGACGTTAATGGGTCCCACAAGTTATTGTTCCCATCCTCTTCCTCCTCACCCCTTCATTTAACTCTGTCATTTACTCTAACCAATTCCCAATTGCGATTTTTATCCTATTTCTCAATTAATACAAAAATTTTCAATTTAATCTTTTCATACATAAACTTAAATTAAATCTAACAAACAGTATAATTCTGTTATTATAATGAATTTCGATGATCGTTTGCGAAAAAAATAGATAACCTATGATTAGAAAGAGAAGGTGAATTTATGAAAAAAATTGGACATTTGAGTGGATTTATTTGATCCCTCCCTTTTGGATCAGTATAATTGATCTATTAGATAATTGAATTAAAATGTTGAACTAAGGAATTAGAGAGTTGTTCTTCATTAAAAGAGAGAGGTAACTACCAAATGGATGCTACCATCGTTGAGGAATTAGAGAGTTATTCTTCAAGTCATGCTGCACATGTAATATATTGTTGAAATTAAAGTGATTATCCAAGTGTTGTCAACCAGGGATGGCTCTTAATTAGGAGTATTTATAGGGGAAGTACTAATGCTAGTATAGATGCTTTTGATTATATAATATTACGTCGAACCCACGACCCAAATCTGAGCTTCACGATTCGGCGACTATGATGGAGGGAGAAGATGTCTAGGGCTCCATTATCATGATCGAGAGAGAAGAGTGATGGCATTCATTGCAGGGGTTAGTTTTGAAGATGCAGTAATGGAGGATGGATTAGTGGTTGAGGAGGGAGACATTGCAGGAGGGAAGGGGTTTGAGGAAGGATTGACGATGGAAGTGGTGGTAAGGAGGAAGAGGGGAGTTAAGGTAGAGGAGGAGGTTATTACCATGCGATTAAAAACAAATCTCAATTTTAGTAAAGAAGAAGGCTCATCAGTTAGAGTAGAATGAATGGCATATTTGTAATTTTCTTAAGAGTATTGGAGGAAAATGCACAGAATGGGACCTAGTAACGTCCATTTTGGATGGAAAATGTTAGTTGGTAGTGTTAGACAAAAAAAATGAAACAAGTAGGTAGTTGTGTAAATTAAATTAGAACCTAGGTAGGATTTCACAAAAACAGGTAACATGTAGGTAGTTGTTGACAAAAAAAGCTTTTTTTTATCCTTAGACATGTTTAGAATCGTCATGTGACTTATTCCATTTAGACTGTGTTTGGATTGGATATAAGGATTTCATTTTGAAAAGTTCATTGAATTTAATTCCTAAATTTCAATTTTAATTAAGGGTTCAGTTACAAATGTGGTATTTGGAAAAACTTGAGAATTTCAAATTTGGTAGTGAAATTCCAATTCTTTGCTTGGAAAGATTAGATAATCTCAAATTCTAAAGTTCAAAATAAAATAAATTTTAAGAGTCTAATTAAATTTATAAATATATAATATGTCAACGTAATAACAATTTTAGATGAATCTTTATTACTTCGCTAAAAAATAGATCAAACTACTAATGATCAATACATAACAAAATCCAATCAAATTTTTCTTTCTTCGGTAAATCCTTTAGCATACCGAATTCTTCGGAATGCCCACTCATAAACCTTTTTATCGCCTTCAAAACTTGTTGAAGATGATCCAAGAGTACTAGAGACTTTATCATAAATCTCTCTCTTACTTGGTTTCAGAGTGCCTTGTTCCTTGCTAACATACTCCTTGAACAACTCCGCAAAGCTACTAACCTCATCCGCTAGATAATATCTCTTAAGATTCTTATTTGAATCTCCAAAAGAAACTTCAGATGTACTAACACCTTCCATTTCCGTGTTCAGCAACATTATTAGATTCCTCATGTTGCTCAGCCTATCATCCATTACTCTATCTAAACCATCCAAAGCACTTATTTCATCCCAACTATTGAGAATCTTGTTTTTATAACAAGGCATGTGGATGATTCTATCATGTTAAACCAAAACAGACATCAAAACATATATATTGTTCCTACTTTGACATAACGAGTATACAAAACATACTAATCACTTAATTTGGATAGAAAATAACCCAAATGAAATAATGTTGTAAAATGTAAAGTTACTTCCTTCATCAAACTTTCATATGTTCAAAAACCCATTTATCATAAATGTTCCAACAGAAGTTGCGGAAGCATGAGCTACGACTTTGGGCTTACGGTTACCAAAGGAGCGAGGTATTGAGCTCGTTGTTCTTGAATGGGATTCTTAGGTGCTAATCAAGAAGCTGTCCAAAGGTGCAAAGTTTTTGATCGACTGACCTTAATGCTATCCTCACTTATGCGCTTGCTATTAGCAAAAGGTTTGGATTTGTCAAGTGGTCTTTTGTTGCATACTTGCATGGAAGGATGGGAATGTGGTTGCCCATAACTTAGCTAGGCTAGTTCCGTTTGGAACTCAACAAACTTGGAATGATTGTGTTCCATATGAGCTTTCATCGTATATACTTATTGACAATTTATCTATGAATGGACAAATGCATGTCTTTCCCATTCAAAAACAAAAAAAAATAAAAAAATATATCATATGCAACGTATTACTTTATATGGTTATTACATTTCTTATCATATTAGAACCTATTTCAAGTTACAATTTCAATGCACCCTAAATTCATTGAGAGAATTGGAAGGTGCATAAAATCCATCACTTGAAAATGATTAAAACAAAATAATTGTTCTTTTACGTAAAATTTATGGTTCATAAAAGGTCATGATTGGATTAAAGATCTATATTATGATAAATTATAATGAATATATTATAAATACTAGTGGTGAGGTGCACGCTTTGCGTGCATCGCTTGAGTTTGATGTGGAGCTACAACGTCAGTGTGCTATTGAGCGCTTTTAAATTTGATAGGTCAAGTAGCACTTGTAGTGTATCGGTTGAAGACCAAATCGTGATGAATGAATAAGAACATTGGGTATTCAGAGAGAAAGTACAAAGGAGTATATAGGCAAAGTCTTAAACCAAGAGCATTATCCCTGAAAGTGTAAAATAAAGAACACACTCACTATAAAAAGCATGAACTACATCTGAAGTACAACCATGAATAAAAGTTGTAAAATAATATTGATGCTTAAACTCTAAGTAGGGCTAGGTTGTTTAATAACTATATTGTATACAAATGATCACTAACTACGTTGAATACTAATGATCAACATTACCATTCCAATCAAATAGTGATGCAGCCTCATGTTTATATCAAGAACTCTTATGGTTTTCATGTTGTTCTCATTTTCCTACCCACAAATAACATTAAAAAGGCACATTGATGTGCCCGGGTGACACATGTGACATAAATTTTCGAATTGGTTGTAGTAACTGTGACCCATAATAATAATAAGGGGAAAAGACCCAAGTGCGGCAAAATTATTCTAAATCATACAATATATTAAAAGGCATCGCTGTTGACGAAACTATGTTACGTGGCGCTCGCCGATGAATGTAACACATGTTATTCTTTACAAGACTCCCATGCACAAATAAAAATACAAACAATGTGTAGTTATTAGGAATCAAACTCGTGACATTTAAAACGAAATGTGAAAGTGTAACCACCAATCTATAGTAAATTTGATGTTTAACATTTCAATGTAATGAATAATAAAGTCTTATAATCATATGATTTGAGTTTTTGATTTGTATCTTTTATTCACTTGTACCAAAACTATGACATTGATATTGTCCTTTATAATTATTTTGCTTTTTTAATTAATAATTTATCACATTACAAGTTACAAACCCTGATATTTAATTTCTCACTAAACAAAAAACACATTACGAAAAACAAGCGAAAACATATTTGATAATTGTAGTCGACCCTGGGCATTGCTTTGGCCAAAATTATAGTTTAATTTGTCCAAAATACCAAATTCATCAGTAATACAATTCCAAGAAAATGATGTACGTGTGTAGACATAAATATTACATATGTAATCTTCATCGATTACAAATTAAGGTAATAGTTTAACATCACATTACAAAAGGAGTAGTTTATAAAACAAATACCAGTACTCAATGATAAGAGGAGGCGGTCCAACCTTTCGCTTCTTAGCCGAAGAAGGATTTACATCATTATAAGCACCATATGGAAGCACAATTATTAAATAGTGCTTTCGAGGAAGGTTGTTCATCACAACTTTCATGCTCAGTTGAGGGAGCTGAATAGCAGGAGCACCACGACCACCGAATCTAACACATTCCCATCATAACATTTCCTCACAAACAAACTTCCTAAAAAATTGGATCAAACAAGAAATAAAAAAGTCAGGACGTAAATTAAAGTATGCCATTGACCATTGTCAACTTACGATATTAATAAAATTATAAATCAATTAGAATATGCATGCATGACTTAATCAGAAGTTCATTCACATTGTTCTAGCTACCTCTTCGTGTCTAATACTTCATCTTTAAGCTCCTATATTGTTAGGTTGCTAAGGAGTGGAGGATGGGAAGGTATCAGATAGTCACTATACTTTTCTTGGAATTCAACTCAACAGCAGCATAAACTCATTTCAATTACCGACTCAGTCCATCCCAAAAGCCCAATTGCAAAGTTGTATGCATGCAAATCAAAATACATGTATTAGTTGTTACAAACACAAGTGAATGCGTGAAAAGTCACAAAATAATCAATTGCAAAGCCCATTGTTGAAATTGATTGTATTACTGAATTGTAATTAAAGTGAATACGTGAAGCAATTAGAAAACCAATTAAAACGAACCTAAGCTACCCAAATAATATAATCTAAACAACATAATCAAACCCTAAACTAATTTGATCATAATTTTGAAATTTAATCAGTAAACATGCAACCCGTTTTTGAAACTCTAACCCACAAATTGAAGCCCTTAATTTCCACAAAGCTCGCCCAAAATCAAAATCCAACTCAATTCCTCAAACAATCAATTAGATCTAGAAACCAATCAAAACCCCGTAAAATATAATCATCAATAAAACCCAATTCAATCAAATTAGTAAGCATGCAAATCGTTTTGAAACCCTAACCCAAAAAAAACCGAAACCCTTTCCGAACCTTAAAAAAAAAAAAAATCACCTAGAGATGTAATGGAGGAAGAACCCTTTCCGAATCTACCCTAAACAGGTGAGACTTAATAGGAGAAGATTTTTCATAGATCCATGGGTCGCAATGGGAAAGTTCAGGATAAGAAAGAGAAAGAACTGAGAAAGAGAAGGAATATAATGAGAAAGAGAAGGAAAGACATATATCTGATGGGCCCCATAGAGTAAAAAAAAAACCAGCCGTTACTGTTCACTGAAATAGTAAATGAACAGTAATAAGGTTGGTGCTTTTTAGATTGTTAAGATTTATGAAAGGGTGTCCCCGGTTAAAATGTTATAACTATTATTTATTACTTTCTCCATTTCCATATGTTTTTTGGGATGTTTCATATTTTTCTTTACCAAACAATTTTATTAGGTTTATAATATTTTTTTTTATTAAAATGAACTCCACACATCGCCCACTATTAGTTGCAAGTTGTTTCTTTTTCATCAATTATTATCCCAATTTGACACCACTGCTATTACTATATCATATACCATAATGAAGAGGTGAATAGTAACGGACAAAAAAAATAGGGAACGGAGGGAGTAGATACTATTAGTTTTTATTTTTTACTTTTTACTTTTTATGAAAGTAAAATAATTCACTAATAATAAGTCATACAACATCTACAAAGGCAATTGATTCTAACAAATACATGATAAATTGAATCAAATAAAAATTTCCTTCATCAAAACTATTATTGTCGAGCAGAACTTGCACTGCAGAGCATCTCGCGATTACACCATGGAATATACAGTTTTCCTGGGGAGATAATCTGACGATGTGTTGTAGCCATGATGATGATCTTCATTTGGTCCATCTTCATGTATCCTATAAAATAAAAACCTTTCCATACCCGTATAAACTCTCATGAACGAACCAAAGTTACCACGATTCAACAAATCTACAGACTTAAAGAACGCAAACAAACATTAGTCCCACTCAAGGGGTTTGGACAAGCAGAAACTCTTTCTTTCAAGGAAGCAATAATCCTCTTATATGGAGGAAGTATTATTAATGACTCAAAAGTAAAAACACATAAACAAAAACACAAAAAAATAAAAAATTGGGGCTTTTTGACAGTTAAAATTAATGGAAGCCCACTGAAAAATTCGATGATTGAGGTTTGCACGATTACACTAGCAGGTACCTCTGCAAGTTTCAAAATGCATATTGTACCCTTACTTTTTTCTCTTAATTCACCAAATGCTCTTGATGTTAAGTTTTCGTTAATGAAACGTTATTACGAAGTTACAATTATACCCTTAATTAATAAACTCCATTTAATTATGTATTTAATGTATTTTAAACAAAGATAATGAAATCTATATATTTAATTATACTTTCTCAAGAAAAAAAAAAAACTAATTACACAAATTAGAATGTTAAACTTGTTGTCTACTAAAAAACAATCCAACACCCAACCAATCTACCACTACACCATCAACACCACTATTTCCCATCAGGACCGTTTCAGAAGGAGTCCAAGGAGCTTCACCGCACAGGGCCCCAATGTACATAGGGGCCTCAAATCTTAGATTTTCTTTAATACTGTTGTCTATAATATATAATAACATTTTAATATTATTAATATACGGGCCTAATTTATTTTCTTAGAACAAAATTTTTGCCACGCCCGGTCCCTCGACCACCATCAACATCACCACTACCCAACCAAATCCCCAACTACTATGGCAACACCACTGCAAGGCGACGTCCACCTAGGAAAAACACACACTGTCATCTTCTTCTGCTCACCTCTACCTTAAAAAATCAACACACGCTTAATACATTAAATGGAGCTTTATTGGTTATTGTCATTGTGAAGAATCAATTATTGACAATTTGTTCAATTATCGAAGAAACACACAGTGGATTGAATTGGTGATTGAGAATTTTTAATTAATTATGGAAGTTTTTTTTTTCAATTTTTCTCCTAATTTGTGATGGATAAAAGAAGAGTTGCGATTCAATACCTTAATATTATGTTCTTTGGATGGGTGATGATTAAATTGGACATATACTCTCTTTCCCTCTTCAATTTATCTTTAAGTTATTACAATTTATTTGCTTATTTTATATTTATTGAGGTTAAATTTATTTTTGATATTTTTGATAAAGTTTATGTTCACAGGGTGAAATTAAACTAAATAGTTAGGGGGAACAAGGTGAAATTAAGTTCAATAATCAGGTGGAATACTTGTGGAAGTGAACTTGATTTTATATCACTGCTCAAAAAGTCAAAACTGCTTGCACTCAACAAGGGAATTAATTAGGAAATAGAGAAGAGAAGTGGTAAGAAAGAGGAGATAAATAAAGCAATAGACTTATTATTTTTCAAGAGTTGTTTCCCTAAAAAATGTTCCAAACTATTTCAATTCCCTAAATACAACCACACTTCTCTTAATTCCAAGAATACCGTCCACGTCATGTGGTTGTGGTTGGTTTTTTTTTTGTTCAAATAAACCTCTATTCAGAATGGCAAGATATAAAATTACAAATCGCCATTCAAAATGGTGGTTAGTTGTCCATAAAACTGCCATCCGCAACAGAGGGTTACACTGTAAAGCGATATTCTAAATGGCGGCTTTCTGGGCAATAAACCGCCTCCTAAATGGCGGTTACTGTTGATCAAAGGATGAAAGTTTGAGTAAAGATGAAGACTTATTACCCATAAAACTCCATCAAAATGGCGGTTTATCTTCCAGAAAAACGCCATCCTGAATGGCGGTTTGTCATACGCATGTTGACAGCTTCCACTCGTTTATTATTGTCCCTGTTTTTGTAAGCTACAAACCTACAATGAAAACGAACTCCAAACAAAACAATCTTTATCATCATGGAAACACCAATATTGATCTCCAGAACTCACTATTCAAAAATCTCCATCACTGTTCAAACATCCATAATCTCCACTACTCATCATTCATCAAGCTACATCATTTCACAAATATCCATATGAAGTCACACAATGGGGAAATATACCAAAAAAAAGAAAATACGTAAATCAAAGTCCTTCGTCCAAGTTAGTACACGATAAAAGGCTAGGTTGCACGGGTTCAAAAACGGGGACGGGGACAGGGATGAAAAACGGCAAAATCAAAATTTCTAAAAACGGGGACGGCAAGGAATCGGCAATTAAAAAATCACAAAATAATTTAAAATACAATAGTCTTTAATATTTTAATGTAACAGTAACATAATAGTTAATTCATAAAACGTTAAAGTACAACATTATCATTAATCGATTCATGGTCGTCGTGGTCTCCCACAAACTCGTCGTTCGTTCAAACTTGACCTGGAATTCAGTCCAAGTCGCTGTTGCCTGACACTTTTTATTTGATGATTTGATGAATGTCGAGTGAAAAGAAAAGCAAATAATGAATGTTGAGGGAAGAAGTCAGATTAAAAGAGATAAATGTTGAGTGAACAATTAGAGAGAATTGAAAGAGACAAGAGGAACAAAAAATTCAGTGAAGTAAGAGCAGGAATGAAAGAGATGGAGAATTGAAGAGGACTAGAGGAGTAACTGAGTAAGATGGTCGGTGAAGTAGTTTGTCAAACAATAAACCCTAGACTTTGGTTTTGAGTGGTAATTTAATAATGTTGGACCTTGGGCTCTTATTTGCATTTGGACTTTTGTCTTTAAAACGCCGGGGACTTCTATTTTGTATCTAAGCCGACCCCGAAACGTCCCCAAAGTAGCACGCCCGTCCCCGCCCAATTGATGCCGACCCCGAAATGTCCCCAAAGTAGTATACCCGTCCCCTTCCAATTGGTGCCGACCCCGGGACGTTTTTCAGGCGTCCCCGCACCATCCCCGTCCCCGAAATGACCCCAATACGAATTCGCCAAGTTCCCAAAGGTACCCGTGCTTCATAGATAAAAGGTTAAGTAAATACGCAAAATGCAAGTGTAATATAAATGATAATGGCGAAGATCTATGTTGCCTCTTCCCAATTAATGAGGATGAACAAGTAGTAGCAGTAGCCTCGTTCTCCTCCAGAATGTCATCAAGTCGATGAAGAGAAGTGAATTTCTTCCTACTTTGATATGTGTAGTGCACTACAGGTGGAGACTTTACGGTAAAGGTGCTAGTGGAAGACATAGTAACTTCCACATGTGGAGGTTGAGTTGAAGGAGGAAGATTTGGAGGTGGAGGTGGAGGTGGAGTAGGAGTAGGAGTTTGAGGAGGAGGAGGAGGAGGAGGAGATGGAGGTGGTGGTTGCGGTCGTGAAGATCGTCCCCCACGTCGTGGGGGTGGCCTAAAGGGATGAGTGTGTGGAGGGCATCTGGGTATGGTCGATTGAGAACTCGAGCCTGGTTGCCTAATAAGGTGGGACTGCCCAACGGTAGACAAGGTCTCACCACAAAATGAAGGTTTTGCATGGTCTGAATTGCAAATGGGAAAACCTTTCCCTCCGGCAAATCGGAGATAGTCTCTGTAGCTCGTGTCAATCTCGAATGCAACTCTGCCATTGCTTGAGCCTATATAATCAAATGCCATGAAATTTTAATATTAAAAAAATAATGAATAAAATCATATTATCAATGACCTTATATTATTGTTATTAATATTATTTATCTTTTTGGTTGCATGATTTGTTAAACTCAAGCCTATGTTATCAAATGCCATAAGATGTCAATATTAAAAAATATCAAGCAAAGGTGGAGATGAGGTATGTTGGAAAAAAGTTTGCATACCAATATAAAGTCGGCCGACGTAGGTTGATAATGAAATTGTGGAAGGTGCTGTGAAGGTTGACTGATGATGAGTCTAGTAATCTGACGATACCGTTCATTGTACTGATCTATAACCGATGATGATGCAACCCAAGGAGTGCCCTAAACAACCAATGCTTCTCGTCGACTCCACTCCTGTATATGCCTCGAGTGCAACGACATCCAGTTGCTCTTTCGTTACCGATCTTTCTTGTGTAGTGCATCGTCTGTGTCAACTCCTGCGGGTATAGACTACAACAATCCAAACTGGCGCAACACTCGATCTGGAACATGCAATTCAACAATGTCGAAGCAAATAAGGGGTGCTCTTGTCCTCCTAATATGACTGTCACTACGACAAATATTTGGGAGCGCGTCCAACACACCCTCAGTGTATGGTTGCCAAATCATCTATTATTTCAAGTATTATCATGTAATATAATTCAATAAAAAAATTAAATAATGAAATTCAAGTCATATGGTATAAATAGTGAATTATTACCTGATCATCTCGCTAATGGTCCAAAGTTTCTCGGTAATACGGTAATCCAGAGGCCTTATGTGCAACTGCAAAGTGAACTAGAACCCAACCACAATATTATCATAAAAGAAGAATGTTATATAAATTGCGATAAAAGACGTAGAATCATTGACAAATTTTTATTCCACCAATAGTAATACCTGCAAGCCAAGGAATCAACTCCCCGAATATGCTGAGATCCTAAAATTGGGTCTTACAAGTGAGTTCCATCAATGGTGATTAATGGCCTACAATGCCGAAATCCGTCAATGAATGGCTTAAATCTCCAAAACACACGGCCAAACACTCAGAGTGAAGGATCACCATTCTCTCAATTGCCACTCAACTGTCGTGCCAACATTAGACTCTTTCAAGGGCTTGCATATACTATGGTAACTCTTCGTATGGGTGTTCCCAATCCCCATAAATTGTGCTAATTGCCTTTTGTTTTGCTAACCATGCTCTCTTGTAAATAACTGTGAAGTGAAACTTTTCTTTCACTAGTTGAACAATAGTTTTTATCTTCAAAGAAGGGTCAACTCGAATTACATATAAAAGAGCATTACAAACAGATTCCGAGGTAAGAAGTTTGTGATCAACTGAATCACTATTACGTACACAATTGCTTGAATGAGGGCCATTGTACCTCACAATTTGAATGTTGGAAGGGTTGGAATTTTGGTTGCTCTAAGCCTCCATGGACAACTACATTATTCTTTCCTCTTACATTTAACTACATATTTGTCGAGTTCTACCTCCAGAACTCGAATTGTTTGATTTGTAGCTATGGAGTATGATTTAATGGCATCTGTAAGTTGTCGTAATGAATCAAACTGCCTGCCAATATGAAACTCCCCTTCAGCACTAAAAGTGGTATTGTTTGACCAAGTCACCCATGATTGATTTGTGGCCAAACCAATTTCAGGCATCTCATTAAAATCTTGTGTTAGAGCACTATCCTTTATAGTTTTGTCATAAGCCTCCCTCAAATCCTCATCATCATGTTCATTACTGTCATTGCCGCGATCTTCATCCCCAAAGACATCAACATTGTTAAGATCAAGAGTATCGAAGGAATGTAGCTGTCCAATTGAATTTGAGGTAACCGCATGGGAAGATTGAGTTGGTAAAGTAAGCTCTAATAAGTGGTATATCCCCATTGCTTTGCAAGATTTCCCCACCCCAATAACAATAAAGAGGAAATTGTGGTATATCCATGTTCTCGCAACAAAAATAATACAAAAAAAAGTTAAATTTTGCACGATGATACAACCTTACAATAATAAGAATAGTTGAATGACAATATCATAATACCATGTAAAATCCAAAATTCATATAATGATATAATTTAGCTTTTGCATGAACAAACCATCATAAAATCATTATAATGTGAAATTAATTTATGTAAATTCATACAAAAATACTACATGCACGTGGTTATGATTTACACAGAAGTTAACTCAAATTAAAAATTAAAAGAAGACCATTTCTTGATTATGAACTCGAGAAGACGCTTCTTTATTCGTATGCCTGTATACAATTGTATAAAGATCTAAAAAAAGCAAATTATGAAGACCATTTTTCTGGGTTGAACTAAATCATTAAAACCACTTGCATTCAAACACCATCATATAACTTAGGCTACAATCATATTCCCAATAACACTTGAATCCCAGATAAAGTCAATAATTTTGCCAATTGACATCTTAAACTTGTTAAACTTTGTTACTTTACAAATATACAATTTACACAAACAATTACATGATTATACCGTAAGAAAAATACGTTATTATATTAAAATTACATGATTATAACATACCTGAACTAAGCGGCGCTGAAATACGGTGTGGTCAGCGGAACTTCGGTACCCCAGTGGTATTGGCGGTAGCCAATAGCAGCGGCGCCGATGGTAAGGTGACGACAGCGGTGTTGGAAAATAAACAATGTGGTTTGGAAGTGTAAAGGGGAAGGGTTTTGAGAGTGCTTTTTCTTTTGTTAACGTGAATTCGAAATTTGTGTGTAAGTCGTGCTTTACAAGTTTCTGAATAAGTACAAAACCGCTATTTCAAATGGCTATTTTCTTGATAATAATGCTAATTAGAGTAGCGATTTATAATGAAAACCGGCTAAAAAAATTTAATTAAAGACCGATGACGTGGATGATATTAATGGAATTAATAGAAGATAGACTGTATATAAGGAATTGAAAGAGTTTACATCATTTTTTAGGGAAACAACTCATTTTTCAAACAGTTTAGTTAAACCTCTAGGGCATATTGTGCATTAGTTTTTGATTAGAAAATCACCCTAAAGTTGAAATTAAGTGCACACTTAACAGAATGACATTTGGTGAATTAAGGAGAAAAAAAATAAAGATACAATGTGTATTTTGAAACTTGCAGGGGTACCTAGTGCAACTATGCAAACCTCAGAGTACGTGGTTAAAAAAAACAGTTTAAATAAAATATGCATTTCACATGCGTGAAAAGTGTTGTCACGTGCCACTTATCTAACAAACTACTAGTCTACTACTCCGGTACACAACAAGACTCAAAATTTATAAACATTATATTTTTAGGTAGGAAGTTTGGTTAGCATCTATACTAAGAATCTGAGATTAAAAAATAATAATAATTAATAATTAAAAACACTTATTATAAATTTTAAACTGATATAGTGATATCAAGTTCTGAAAAAATCTAAATACAGAGTATATGATTTTTGAAGGAATAAACAAATAAGGTGGTAAGAATTAAAATAACTAAACATTTTCTAAGATAGGGTTAAAATGAATCTTTTGGATTAAATGATTGCCCAATTTTAAAATTGTTAAAATCAGTAATAATACAATGTTTTAGGCTTGATGAGTGATGACTAGTTCCACTAACTTTTGGAAACATTACAAAATCTGGCTTTTGTAGAATCAACATATTTTGTTCAATAGTTTTGGCATTGACATATTCATGTTGCATTAGATTATTGTTCCAAGTTTCCATAATGGTATAATTGTATAGCTTATTGCATTAGATTTCTTAAACCGAAAGGGGCAACAAGGGAAGAGACATGATGTCTAGTTAACTACTTATGATTAGGGTTGAATTCCTATGATCTAGCTAAACTTTTGTGAGACTGATCTAATTTTGAAATATGCGAAGGGCCATGGAGTAATGGCATAATAATAATTTTGATATTAATCTACTGATAATTTTTAAACAAAAAAAAAAACTTTATTGGTAGTTTATATTTTATGAAATAAAAACCAGTAATATATCTTCAGATTTTTTGTGAATGATAATCTACTTATGTGGTATAATAATATTTTTGTAAATAATAATAATAATAATAATAATAATAACAATAATAATAATAATAATAATGATAATAATAATTATTATTGATTATTTATTTTTGACTATTGACTATTGATTATTGATTATTTATTTTTAACTATTGATTTTTAATTATGATTATTGATTTTCNAGTGCTTTTTCTTTTGTTAACGTGAATTCGAAATTTGTGTGTAAGTCGTGCTTTACAAGTTTCTGAATAAGTACAAAACCGCTATTTCAAATGGCTATTTTCTTGATAATAATGCTAATTAGAGTAGCGATTTATAATGAAAACCGGCTAAAAAAATTTAATTAAAGACCGATGACGTGGATGATATTAATGGAATTAATAGAAGATAGACTGTATATAAGGAATTGAAAGAGTTTACATCATTTTTTAGGGAAACAACTCATTTTTCAAACAGTTTAGTTAAACCTCTAGGGCATATTGTGCATTAGTTTTTGATTAGAAAATCACCCTAAAGTTGAAATTAAGTGCACACTTAACAGAATGACATTTGGTGAATTAAGGAGAAAAAAAATAAAGATACAATGTGTATTTTGAAACTTGCAGGGGTACCTAGTGCAACTATGCAAACCTCAGAGTACGTGGTTAAAAAAAACAGTTTAAATAAAATATGCATTTCACATGCGTGAAAAGTGTTGTCACGTGCCACTTATCTAACAAACTACTAGTCTACTACTCCGGTACACAACAAGACTCAAAATTTATAAACATTATATTTTTAGGTAGGAAGTTTGGTTAGCATCTATACTAAGAATCTGAGATTAAAAAATAATAATAATTAATAATTAAAAACACTTATTATAAATTTTAAACTGATATAGTGATATCAAGTTCTGAAAAAATCTAAATACAGAGTATATGATTTTTGAAGGAATAAACAAATAAGGTGGTAAGAATTAAAATAACTAAACATTTTCTAAGATAGGGTTAAAATGAATCTTTTGGATTAAATGATTGCCCAATTTTAAAATTGTTAAAATCAGTAATAATACAATGTTTTAGGCTTGATGAGTGATGACTAGTTCCACTAACTTTTGGAAACATTACAAAATCTGGCTTTTGTAGAATCAACATATTTTGTTCAATAGTTTTGGCATTGACATATTCATGTTGCATTAGATTATTGTTCCAAGTTTCCATAATGGTATAATTGTATAGCTTATTGCATTAGATTTCTTAAACCGAAAGGGGCAACAAGGGAAGAGACATGATGTCTAGTTAACTACTTATGATTAGGGTTGAATTCCTATGATCTAGCTAAACTTTTGTGAGACTGATCTAATTTTGAAATATGCGAAGGGCCATGGAGTAATGGCATAATAATAATTTTGATATTAATCTACTGATAATTTTTAAACAAAAAAAAAAACTTTATTGGTAGTTTATATTTTATGAAATAAAAACCAGTAATATATCTTCAGATTTTTTGTGAATGATAATCTACTTATGTGGTATAATAATATTTTTGTAAATAATAATAATAATAATAATAATAATAACAATAATAATAATAATAATAATGATAATAATAATTATTATTGATTATTTATTTTTGACTATTGACTATTGATTATTGATTATTTATTTTTAACTATTGATTTTTAATTATGATTATTGATTTTCTTACTATGATTTTTATGGATTGACTATGACTATTAATTTTTAACTACGGATTATTAATGATTTTTAACTATGGAGTAATGACATAGTAATAATTTTGATATTAATCTACTAATAATTTAAACAAAAAGAAACGTGGGTAGTTTATATTTTATGAAATAAAAACCAGTATTACATCTTCATATTTTTTGCGAATGGTGATCCACTTATGTGCCATAATAATATTTTTATAAGCAATAACAACAACAACAACAATATGAACAAATAATATTAGGCACAAATTAATTAGCAGAATAAAAGAATAGCTTAACTGAACGGAGCCGAACTGAACTGAATTGAACCGAGTTGAACTAAACTGTACTAAACTGATTTTAAGCGGAAGTAAACACTAAACAGGCCGATACTATAATTTAAACAATAATTTGTATTTTTTAAGATCTAAGATTACAAATAATCTACAAACTTAACTTAAAACAATTATTAGAATATAAAATTATTATTATTTTTTATAAATTATTAAAATCAAAAATTTATATTCACTGTATTTCACAAATAGTACTATAAGTCTATAAGATTAATAAGACATCCAATCAGTTCAAAGTATAATCTAATTTCAACAGTAACAATATATAGCTCTTTTTAACACCTAAATATATATAGAGCAAATTAATCATTTACTTACCATATAATTTTCGTAAACAAAAGTAATCGATAGAATATGACAAATTGGATAAAAATTTAAAACAAAAATTAATGAACTATTGAAATTTTTTACTTTCTATCAATTTTGAAGATCTTGCTTATATATTTGTAAAAACATCGGGTGCTTTAAAAACTAATATTTATTTAATTACGAGATCTTGTTATATTTGATGATAATTTTAAACTTCTCTAATTAACATCAAATCCAGAGCAAAGGACCATAATGCTTGTCCCTTCTCTCTCCAAGAATAAAAAATAAAAAATAAAAACCTATCAATGCCCAATCTTATTGGGCAGCTAGTCATCATGTTTTCGATGGTGGTAAATTCCAATTAATTTTTCTTTTAATAATTGATAGTTCTCATGATTTTAGTGTTTAGTGATTCCATGTTATCCTTCTTTATAGGAGTATTTTGCCCAATTTATGACTTGCTTTTCCCCTTAAGCGAGATGTTGAAGTTCAAATTTCTTCTCTTCTCTTAGCTTAACTAACATTAGAATTTTAGTAGTATTTGAAAGATGTGACTTATTGGTTATTGATCATACGATTTCGGCAATTAGTGTTGGAATTAATGCGGTCTACATGGTCAAAAGTCAAAACTGATTGACAATATATTCTCTATCAATTATGAAATTTCCTTTTAAATTATGTCAAAAAGATTGACCCTTTCATAGAAGTTCACATAATTTAGCGAATAAACGAGAGGTGTGCTATATTGCAAAACCTAATTATTCACCATCATAGTTACATTGAACAAATTTCTTATTTGATTTGGTTAGATTGTGGATTACATGTTTTCCTTTAAGGCAAGGCCTATTAGTAGGGCGATGCAAAAATTCCGTTTTCGAAATTTCGATTCGGTTTTTTGGAATTCGGAAATATCAGACCGGATATCAGGTTTTAAAACCCGAAACCAGAGTGTATACAGAATGAAATTTTGAAAATTCGAATTCCGGATTTTTAAGGCAAATGAATTTCGGAATTTCAGATTTTTCCGATTTGATTTTTCCAGGGTATAATAGTAAGTTTTGGCCAAAAATTTGTTGCATAATCCGAATCCGAAATTCTGATTTTTCCAGAATGGAAACAAAAACAAATTTTTAGTTCCCGAAAATCCGAATATCTAAAATTCCGGATCAGAAAAATTTCAATATCCGGTTTTGCACACCCTTACATATTAGGGATATTGTATAGCTTTTAGTTAATGAAATTTATATTTCCCTTAATAAAATTAATAATAATAATAATAATAATAATAATAATAATAACAATAATAAATTTAACATCAAATTATTACTGAGTATACAACCAACTACGGGTATATATCTTAGGCTCTTAGCCAATACTTTGTATAATTTTTCCCTTTGATATTTCCTTGGTAGTGAACTAGTGATTTGCTAGTGCAGTCGTGCATACCAAGTTTGCTTCATACCCAAGATTTTGCTTGTTTTCGCGAATACTTGACCATGAGTTTGGCAAACAATATTAACTTAAGAGGAGAGTTTGGATGGTGGCAAAACAAAAGTGGAGGTAGAATGGGTGTAACACGGTGAGGAGGAAGAGGCGAAAATAGCCCTAGGTATGTTTTAGCGAATGCCCTAAATTTATACATGGAGATTATTGTCGTCATTGTGTTATGGTTATCATTTTAAGAATTTATTGTTAAAGATAGTGCAAGAATTTGAAATTCAACTCATCAAGTCAATAACATAGGTTACAATTGTGCAATCCTATTACATCTAACATCCTTGTCATTTGCTATTTTACAATATGCATGAAAAGAATATAGAACATACTATATGATATGCACAACCACTAAAGTTGGAAAGTGAAGTTATTAGAGTATGTGATCAAACATCAATCTCATGTCAAAAGTAAAAGAAAACGAAGAAGGTTACACACAAATCACAAAGATGCTAGATTTTCCAAAATTTGCAAAATGTAAAGTATATGTTATATAGTACAATCAATGAATGATGATGAGCAACAACGAAGTCAAATGAGGGTGGAATAAGTTTATATTGATGCAACTTTTATATAGGTGATTGGGGATTAACATTCTTACACCTTTGTCTCCTTATAAATCCTCATGTTTTATAACTTTGTGTTTTTTTTTGCTTCTAAAATATGAGTTCAATCAATTTATTTTGCTTTTGTCATAGAGAAGGAATATTAGGATAGTAATTTTGTAACGATGATCCTACAAATTGGGCCATAATAGGGGACCCATTTTGGTCCAATCATGCTTATTTCTTTTGTGGGTCCCACTAATTGTGTTGGCAGCTTCTTCACATTGTACCATTGCGTAAATGAATACTACCACCCTCCCATTATTTTCACAATATGGGCCCATATTTTGTGAGAATTTTTTTTTTAGCTCAAATGGTACAAAAATAAATTGACGGAGGAATAGAACCAATTGTTATACTATACTTCCATGAGCATATTCTCAAATATACTCTCTATAACTAGCCTATATATACATCTTCTTTTTTTCAATTCATTTTGTTTGCCCAATTTTCTCTCTCCTTTATTTTCCATTTTCTCTCTCATCTTACTCACTCAAATTTCTACAACGAAACTTCAAACCTTCAACAATTAAAGATTATTCATTGATAATATTTTCAGAATTTGATAAAAAAAACTTCAAATTCAAAATTAATTTCAAGCAAAATTAACAAACTCTATCAACAAAAATGTATGATTTTATTTTATTTTTATTTCTTTTTGAAAAAATTTGAAAACTACACCTATATAGGTGAATATTTACAATATTTACTTCATATTCACTATTAATTAGTGCATATTTGTTGAAATTGATTATTTCTTATTAGATCATTAGAAAACTTAATATTCCGTATTATTTTGTTCTCAGATTATAATATTCGTTTTTTGCTATGTAATATTCGTTTTTCAGAATGTAATATTCATTTTCGACAATGCAATATTTGCTATCTTTAGAATGAATATTACTGTATGAAATTTGAATATTACATTGTAAATTCATCATTTGGAAGATAATACTCAATTTTTGTAATGTGATATTCACTTTTTTGAAATCAATATTAGTTTACAAAAGCTCATGGAAACCTTATTTAATTTTAACTTTGAGACGTGTTATTCATTTTTAGTAACGTGGAATGAATATTAAGCTTCATGTTTTTTTTTTTTTGGTTTTTGTTTTTTAAGGTGAAACCTTGCAAAGAAGAATACATGCAAATAGAAGATGGATAAGGATAATGTATAATGCATATTTATAGACGAATATCAAATCACATATTCAGTAAATGAATATTAATTACTTGTACAAAAAATGAATACTACTCATTTTGAAACGAATATTACACAATAAAATGAATACTAATGGTAGACGAATAATGAACAGAGCTAAACTACATTGAAGAAAATAATTTAATGTTACGCATCAAGAACTTCAAGATGAGTATTATTCATTAGAAGATGAATATTACATTTTTGCTTCCAAAATAAGATAAATGAGCTCAAAGGTTGAGTAAATGATATTACTCATATAAAGTGAATATTACATACATAAAATGCGTATTACTTATTAAAAAAATATATCAAGGATTGATTTAAAAATAACCAAGTTTAAAAGTAGAACAAATGTATACTACTTTGTACTAAGTAAATACTACACACAAAAGCGTATATCACTCATTAAAAACTGGAATTTTCAGTATTAAAAAATTAGAACACATCGCTTGTAATATCATTTATTGAAATATGAATAATATGTATTGGAAATAAATTCATGGGTTGAACATAATATTACTATTGAAAAATGAGTATTACAAACTCACTCTTATTAGCACAAGTATGAGCATAATAATTAGTTCCAAAATAAAGATTAATAGTTTTATTTATGAACATTTCATGTTCAAATATGAATATTAACTTTTTTTATTTGATTTAGTTCTATAATTTTAAAAAAAGAGAAGCTTGATTAATAAATGCTGAATATATTGCTTAGAAATATTACTTATTGGAAAATAAATAGTACACTCTACAAAATGAATATTACACCCTACCGAATGAATATTACTCTCTGTGAAATAAATTTTACGCCACACCATGCAATATGTGCATTACACGCACTCAGGAGCATATTATGGATTGTGCTCCCGGGAGCACATAATAATTTGCCGAATAGAACGGTGACATGGGCTTTGATTTGTGGTTCAGTCGTTTAAGTGGAAACTTGGGCCCACTAAATTTCTTTTTGTATAAACTTTTGTTACACACAATGGAAGAGAATGTAGCAGTAGCACAGAAAGCACATACTCGTATCTCTTTTGGAATTCTTTTGTACTCTATGGTTCAAATATGATCCATGCATACATCAAGAAATAGAGTTTACTAGATATCTTTTCAAGCATTCGAACTAGGGGTTTGCATTAGCGGGTACCCGAATGTGGTACCCAAAAGTGCGGGTATCCGATCTTCCGGATATTGTATTTTATTACCCAAGAACTACCTGAATATTTCGGGTACTCCCATATCGGGTACCCGAAATAATCAGGCCGGGTAAGCGGGTACCCACAATTTCATTTTTTTTTCTGCTTAAGATATAAATAAGGCATAATTGTATAAAGTATAATTAAACGAAAAAATTAATATTGTGATTAGCATAAGTGCATTAACCTCTAAACCAATGTAATGGAGGTAGCTGAACAAAAAAAAAATAATTAAATAAAATATGAAAAGCAAAAAATAACTGATAAACAAATCATAAAAAACAAAGTAACACCGAAAAGAATCACAAACAAAGAAAACATTACAAAAATAAGAAAAAGGAAAGTGGTAGTGGCTAGTTAGAGTATAACAATGAGAAAGAAATATAGTAGATTTTGGAGTTGTGGTAAAAAAAAGCCCAATTCAAAACTAAAAAGAAAAAAATTTGAAAATCATAAAAGTAAAGAAAATGAAGCGGGTATCGGGTACCCGGTTCACCAAAATTTGTGCCCGTACCCGACTAGAAATATATCGGGTACTCGATTCGCGAAATCTATTTTTTCTCAAAAAAATACCCGATTTTAAGGGACGAATAGTGCGGATAGCGAACTGGGTATTTCGATTCGGGTTTTTGTGCACACCCGTAATTGGAACCACCATCATGTTCAAGTGTTTAGAGCACTATACAAGTATTATTTTATTTCTTTTGCATAGACTGCACGTAAGTATCATGTTTCGGTACATATAGAGTGTGATATTCACACGTTTAACCATAACTTGAATTGGCAAGATTTTCACTCATTAATAAGTATCTTTCAAACACTAAAAAATGATGGTGGCCGGATTGGTAGGAAGGGGTAGTGTTGGTCGCCATGGCTTGAAGGTGGTTATAATGAAGGGATGAATTTAAGGCCAGTAGGGAGTAAGTGGTACTAGGGCTTGTTTACTCCAACTAAACTGAATTGAAAATTTTTATTATGGATTAATGAATTTTAATTATGGATTATTGATTTTTAATTATTGATTTTTAACTATTGATTACTGATTATTGATTTTTAACTATTGATTATTGATTATTTATCTTTAACTATTGATTATTTATTTTTAACTATTGATTTTTAACTATTCAATTTTATGGATTGACTATGGCTATTGATTTTTATTAATGATTTTTTACTATGGAGTAATGACATAGTAATAATTTTTATATTAATTCACTAATAATTATTAAACAAAAAAAATCGTTATCATTAGTTTATATTTTATGAAATAAAATTAGTAATATATCTTCATATTTTTGTGAATGATAATGCACCTATGTAGTATAATAATATTTTTGTAAATAATACTTCACTTATATTTTTGTTTCATTTGTTGAATAGTAGTTTCATAATATTTTTTTCGTGAAAATCATAAACTAATAAATGTGTATATATATTTATGAAACAAAAAAATGATGATTAATGTATCATAAATATATTACGAACACACTAATAATATTATGAACAAATAAATATTAGGAATAAGTTAATTAGCAAAATAAAAGAAGATTTGAATTGATCTAAATGAAACTGAAATGAACTAAACTAAACTGAATTGATTTTAAGCTAAATTAAACAAGTCGTACATACTTACAGTAAAAAGTAAATGATAGTGTAAAAGTTAGTGAGTCCAACAAGTGGGTAAAAGAGAGTATAAAGGAGGAAAAAAATTAAAGTTATTTGTTCCTACGATACTATACTACAGAATGATGATTTAGTTGTTTGACCAAATAAAAAACCAATCGTCAAACAATTCTTTTAATCCCACATCAAAATATGTCCACAAAGGCAAAGTATACAGTTTGGTCACCTAAAATTCTTAACTTAAGATGAGTAGTGTAAAGTCATTTAAATGGTTTTGCAGTCTACAAATTTAAACTATAACAAAGCTAAACTATAAACTGTATTATACTTGAATATTGTAAATTCTTTATAGTTTACATGTGCATACATGAAGTCATGGTGCACATATTGTTTGTCTACAAAGTCCAGATACGCAGTGATTTACCTTAATATTGTAGTCAACAAGCAAATTATTACATGCACGAGGGTGATAACATGATGAACGCTTGTGTTAGTGTGCATGACGGTGCTGTCCTAGGATTTGGAAACAATCAATATATTGCAGGTATTGTTAAATCTCAACCAAACCTACTACATGAGCTAAGCCATAGGCAAATCAATCAAAACAATGAAATTGATAATGAAAAATATTTAAATGAATACACAAATGCGTTTATTAATGAGTTGTTTGGTGTTATGCCCTTTAATTCGAATCCCCAAAGCCCTTTGAATTTAAATCAGTTTACCAAAAATGAAGTTGTAGGGGAATCATCAAAACGAAAGGGAAAAGAACCAATTGAATATGAGGTATACAATGAACTTAACTACCAAAATGATGTTTATGATAATAGTTGTGAAGAATATTATAATGAAGTAAGAAACAAAAAACGGAAGGGGAAAATGAAACACAACAATACAATAAGAAAGAAAAACAAAGAGTCTTTTGTTGGTAGAAATTTACGTGTTAGACGTTATGAAAGTATTCGAATCAGGCCTCAAGAACCCTTAAACGATGTTTACAATAACCATGATGATGAGGTACCAAATGAAAATGATGGTGTCCTCCTAGATGTGTTTCCTGTCCAAAGTAGCTTTAGCTTTTTAATTAAAAGTGTACGCACTAACGATAATGTCGTACACCATTTCGTTGAATGACACATTCCAAGAAAAGTTTAGTGAGTTTGCAAGGCTACTTAACTTCAATGTTGATGATGTTGATTTCATCATTGAGTGAAATGGGATCGTTAGTGTTTTCTTCGGATGCACCGGCAGGGAAACAACTACTTGAAGGGAAGATTATAAGGGCCAAAGGTTAGGTATGTACCAATTAATTTTATAGTATTAATTATGAATTAAAATTATGTATTAACATGCTAAGGACAACAATTTGAAGTAAAATTATAAAGCATTGTTATAAGCTAAGAAATTCAAATTTTTAAATAATGGAGGGTTACCACCTTTAAATAATAAATAATGCAAACGGAAACTGTGAGCGTTTAATATTTGATGTGCAGCGATATAGAATGAATCAAGAGTAGTGTTTTACATGACAAGGATGGTTACTAGTCCTGAATTGCACACTATGGGATGAAAGCTCTATAACGATGTCGCAAATGTTTACAGTCACTTGGCTCGAAGGATTGGCGTTCACCCTTCAAAATTGTTCCTTTGGTGTGAAGAAAAACCAGTTGCTGCGTCTGGTTGGATCAGGACATTAGGTATAAAAAATGGAAAATAGGTGTATTACATAGTTCAATTAAAAAATGGAAAATGGATGTATTACATAGTTAAATTGTAGTTTGGCAAAGGTAACTAATTAGTGGAAGCAAATTGATGAATAACCTTTGAATTTATGATGGAATTTTTTTCAAGTCTGGTATGCACTCTTTGAAGGTGCTTAGAGGAAGCAAGGTGTCAGTATAACTATCTTACATTGATGAAATAACATTGATGGCATGAAATATTCTCGACGGCATGAAATAACATTGATGAGTCTAACATTGATGAAGCAAGGTACAACTGCTTCTTAATTACATATCTTACATATTCTTAACGGCATGAAATGACATTGATGAGTCTAAACTACAAAATAAAACTTCTCTTACATACCACACTAATAAATATTAGCACACCTGACCAACTTCATACTAACACCTTGCTTCCTCTAAGCACCTTCAAAGAGTGCATACTAGACTTTAAAAAAATTCCATCATAAATTTCAAAGGTTATTCACCAACTTGCATCCACTTAGTTACCTTCGCCAAACTACAATTGAACTATGTAATACACCTATTTCCCATTTTTTTATACCTGATGTCCTGAACCAGTCACACCTAGCAACATGTTTTTCTTCACACCAAAGGAACAGTTTTGAAGGGTGAACGTCAATCCTTCGAGCCCACTGACTGTAAACATTTGCAACATCGTTATAGGGCTTCCATCTCATAGTATGTTATTCGGGATTGGTAACCATCCTTGCCATGTAAAACACTACTCTTGATGCATCTAGATTCATTCTATATCGCTGCACATCAAATATTAAACGTTGATGACCTCACAGTTTCCGTTTGCATTGTGCATTCTTTAAAGGTGGTAACCCTCCATTATTGAAAAATTTGAATTTCTTAACTTATAACGCATACTATAACGATGCTTCATAATTTTACTTCATAGTTGTTGTCCTTAGCATGTTAATACATAATTTTAATTCATAATTAATACTATAAACCAATCTAATCTAAAATTAATTATTGGTACATACCTTTCCTTTAGCCCTTATAATCTCCCCTTCAAGTAGTTGTTTCCCTGCCGGTGTGTCCGAAGAAAACACTAACGATCCATTTCGCTCAATGATGAAATCAACATCATCAACATTGAAGTTAAGTAGCCTTGCAAACTCACTAAACTTTTCTTGGAATGTGTCATTCAACGAAATAATGTACGATACACCATTATCGTTAGTGCGTACACTTTTAATTAAAAATCTAAAGCTAATTTGGACCGGAAACAAATCTAGGAGGACAACATCATTTTCATTTGGTACCTCATCAATATCATGGTTATTGTAAACATCGTTTAAGGGTTCTTGAGGCCTAATTCGAAAACCTTCATAACGTCTAACACGTAAATCTCTACCAACAAAAGACTCTTTGTTTTTCTTTCTTATTGTATTGTTGTGTTTCATTTTCCCCTTCTTTTTTTGTTTCTTACTTCATTATAATATTCTTCACAACTATCAACATAAACATCATTTTGGTAGTTAAGTTCATTGTATACCTCATCTTCATATTCAATTGGTTATTTTCCCTTTCGTTTTGATGATTCCCCTACAACTTCATTTTTGGTAAATTGATTTAAATTCAAAGGGCTTTGGGGATTCGGATTAAAGGGCATAACACCAAACAACTCATTAATAAACGCATTTGTGTATTCATTTAAATATTTTTCATTATCAATTTCATTGTTTTGATTGATTTGGCTATGGCTTAGCCCATGTAGTAGGTTTGGTTGAGAATTAACAATACCCGCAATATATTGATTGTTTCCAAATCCTAGGACAGCACCGTCATGCACACCAACACAAGCGTTCATCATGTTATCACCCTCGTGCATGTAATAATTTTCTTGTTGACTACAATATTAAGGTAAATATGCCACTCCGCTACAGCGATGTGAAATAGCAAAGATCCCAACCGAATACAGACCAGGCTGCAATATTCAACAAGCAAACTGCTTAGATTGTCAATCTATCATAACAATAAGGTATCAAGAGTTCTATTGATCACACAGTAAATCTACATTCAAAAAGACAACATACATTTTATAGGGTGAGTCGTAGACTACAAACCTCAAGGTTAAGGTGGTCTACAATATGGATAATTGAACCTCCGCTTTCGCATGGTCTTATCAAATAACCACTAGGAAGCGTATCAACTCTTATAAAGTGAGGAGCAGTAGTGTTGGGTCCAGAAACAGCTAGAGATCTCTCACAAACCTATATGCATTCACAAGTAAATAGCATCAAATTGAAGTTAACAAATTATGCTCTACAAAAGCCCAAAGAAGACTCCATCACTTCATCCCATAAGTAAAAGATTAAAGATAACTGCGGAAAGATTTAAACTAGCAAACACAAGATAACGACTAAATAGTCTAGTCTAATACAGAATAATATGGGATAACAATAACTTTACCTAATACACATAAAGATATATGTCTTCAGTTTGGAGAAGTTATTTAATGCTCTACTTGAGTTTGCTAAAACAACCCCCGGGGGTGGTTGTCAAACATTTATTTTTGGACTTCCCATGATGCTCCCACTCACGAGGTGCTGGAAGAGCATGTTAAAGCCAAAAGGTCCGGCTTTATATATTTTTGTTTGCGAAGGATAAATTATTCTTAGATAACCAGGGTTGTAGCAACATAGCAAACAATACAAGTTTACAATTATAAAATAGCAATTAGCAAATAATAAAACAGGTAAAAATTCAGAATGCACAATTGTACATACCACAACACTGCCATTTTCTAAAGTTGTCGTATATCGCAAAGCCCAAAAGTCCCTTGCAGGGGCCAAAGTAGTTGGAGCGTATATCTGTAAAAACACAAATTAATGATACATCAGTATATAAATTTGACAGGACACACCTAGAAAATAGAATGAAGGTAATCCTATCTTACCTGCGTATAAACAAGCTCAATCGTTCCTCCATTTCCAGCAGGAAACAAAGTGGATACTTCAAGGCTCCGGCAGTCCCGGAACCACGATGGACGATCTTTAAGGATCTCAGCGATCTAGTAAACAGTTAAAACATTGTCATATTCTATTATGTTGATGGCACTAAACAAACAGGAGACTTGGGGTTGTAAAAGAAAAATAAAATAAGCTTCCTAAGCAAATCACCTTAGTAGGCTCTAAACTAATGAGACCGCAGGCTCGGGCTGCCACTTTGCTACAGCGATGTGAAATGGCAAAGATCCCAACCGAATCCGGACCAGGCTGCAATATTCAGCAAGCAAACTGCTTAGTCTGTCAATTTATCTTAACACTAAGGTATCAAGAGTTTAATCCATCAATCAAATCCCCAATTTTTCAAGTAGCTTGATTCCTATAACAATATTCAAACCTTCATCCCAGGCATTTGGACCCAATCAACAGCATTCCCAGTCGCCTTCGATAGGTATGCCAATGTCTCCTCTGCAATAGTTAGGAGTCTAAAAATGGAATACATATCATAATCAATGAAACACAGAACTCATTAAGGTATAGAAATGGACTAAAACAATAAAATTCAGGTAAAAATATTTACCCAGCAGGGTTATTGGTGTCTCTAAGAGAATGCCGAGAAGTGGAGACCACAGACTCACAGCTTCAGACTCACAGCTTCCATCGGTGGCCACAGTTGGTGCCTGTCAAAAAAAAATATTTAAATCATGAAAATTAAAGCATATACACAAATTTTGGTTGAATAACTTTTAACATCTTTGCAAATAACCTGCACAATTGATCTACAATGCTAAGTTTTAAATTTGGACTAAAACATTGAAAAGCAAGAAACAAATTAGGAGATAAAGACAAGGAAATCAGCAAATGTAAAACTTTCCAACTTTAATTTCTTTTAATTTAGAAAAATTTCCAATTTCGGAACTTTATAAACAAATAAAGAATTATAATACCAACTAAAATTACTATGACTAATGAACAATTGAAAGAACAATCAAATTAAAACAGCAAAAAGAAAAAAATCAACATTAATGTAAATTACAGAAGTTTCCAAAACAAAGTAGTCAACAATTTCAGCTTGAATATGTTCAGATTAAATAACAGCAAATTAAAGGCAAGAAGATCTAAATTGCAGCAAAATTTTCACACGCCAACTGAGAAACTTGCTTCTGTAAACGATCATTCTCTTCCATCGATAACTTATTCATTGCTGATAATTTCCTGTTTACTGTTTGTAATCTTGATGACTCCTTTATTTGCTTTTCTCTACACCTAAAACCCCCCAAAATAAACACAAATTACTCCTAAAAACAAAAAGGAAAAATATCTATAAAAAAAAAATTGAAAATTCATCCTTCCAAGTTTGAAACAAATGCGTCAAAAATTGTTCATTACACTAAAAAGCGTCGAAAAATTCTTCCTTTATTTGAATCAAATAAATACCAAACAAATTACTCGAAAAGTGACAAAATTGAGCTCTTAGTTTTAAATCAGATGAAAAAACAGAAACCCCAGCACAAATCAACAAGTCTACAACTAAAGCGTCAAAATTACTTCATTTAACAAAAAAGCGTCAAAATTCTTCATTTCAAACCGCAAAACAGAAATCGAGCACAAATCACCTCTACTAAAGCGTCAAAAATTCCTCATTTCGTTAAAAACCGTCAAAAATTAAATTCTTCAATACAGTAAATCCCATCATTTCATCAAATCCAAAAAACCCCCACAAAAAATTTCAAAATCAAAAATCATAATTTCTTTCTTTGTTTCTTCAACAAACAAACCTGCGATTTTGGAACCAAACTTTGATCTGTTTAGGCTCAATGTTAGAGAGAATAGGACACTCTCTAATCAACTGTTGGCGACGTAAAGAACTAGGTTTAGGACACTCAGCATAAACCCTTTCTAAAGCGCCGACTTGTTCAGCTGTATATCTCTTGACGACGCTGCTGCTGCCGCCGCTTGCGCCGCCATATGTTTACTCATTCCACTATTCCCACTGCTACTCTCTCTTTGCGCCACCATCGCCATTTTTGGTGAACTCAAGCTTTCTCTCTCCTCTATCTCTTGTTTCTCTCTCTAGTTTTTATCAATTGAGAAAGAGGGATGCAGGAAATTGAGAAGTGGGGTAAGTTAATTTGGGGGTTAATTGAAGTGAGGTGTTGAGAATTTTGAAGAATTAGGTTCAAAGGTATGAGCTTTTTCTGGGTGCTTAAAATGTTGTACAATTTCGAAAACTTTAAAAAAAAAAAAAAAAAAAAAAAAAGAGAAAATCAGTCTATTTCGGAATAAGGTCGAGCTATTTCGGATTCACATGAACATTTTTGACCCTTTAAATGAAATCTAAAAAGTATGTAATGAATATCCTTGTAAGTCTGTAAGATATTTTTTTTGGTTTATTACAATTAGGAAAATAAATGGAGTTTGGTATAGTTGAACTTGAAAATAGATGTTTAATTAATACTTTGTATATTTGAAATTTTTTATGGTTGATTATATTGACTACACAATGTGCTAAGTTAATAAATTTTAAAAGCAGCTTATTAAGTTTCAAATTAATAAAAGATAAAGTAAAAGTTTATCTTTACGTAATATTGGGTTTTGGTCATTTTAATTAACTTTCAATTGAGTCCAGGTTAAGTCTGGTCAATTGTTTAGTTTAATTCAGTTCGGTTTCAACTTTTTTCAGGTTTTGTAGAAATCAATTTCAATTTCATCTTTTCTCAATTCAGGTTCAATTCAATTCAATTAATTGTTTTACAGGTCAATAACATTTTAAGTCACTTTTAATTCAAGTCATTTTCAGATTAAAAACAGTTCAGTTAACCTAACAAGTTGTAACCCAAACTGACACCCATGCATATTAGTGTTTATTTTGAATCCAAATATGTTATCCCATGGAGTGTATAAGACTTGTGCGTCACTTGATCCGATTCTACTGTAACACACAATTGGTACATAATTTATAGGACATCAAATTTCAAAGTCCTAAGCAGTTAATGATTTCTTGGGATTCAACATTATAACCTCCAAAAAATTTTAATTTAATTTGCAAATTAATGATGTAATTATTAAAAATCATACAATATATTAAAAGGCGTCGCTGTCAATGAATGTGACACATGTCACTCTTTACAAGAGTGAAGAGTCCCATACACGAATAAAAATACATACCCTGCGTAGCTATTAGGAATCAAAGTCATGACGTTTGAAACAAAATGTGAAAGTTTAACCACCAATCTATCATAAATTTGATATTAAATATTTCAAACACTACAACATAAATGACAACAGGTAGCACCCTTAAAGTGTTACATAAAGGATTAAAAGTGTTTCCTTAGACAATGAGTAACACTTTACAAGTGAAACATATGCTCGTGATACCTATTCTCAAAGGTAATACCTTTTAAGTTCAATGGTATCACTTTGAAAAAGTGTAACTTAAAACTAATTTGGTATCACTTTGTAAAACATGTTGTAACATTTTGAAAGCGTTACATTGAATACTATAGGTAACACTTTTTATACTCACTAGTAAAAAAAACACTCTATTAGTATCGTGGGGTTTAGGCTTATTAGTATCGTTTTTATTGGTTACAAATACAGCAATTACTAAGTCTGCTATTAGTATCATTTATCAAAAACGATACTAATACCTTTTATTAGTATCGTTTTTGTTGAACCCACGATACTAATAGATGAGCTATTAGTGTCGTTTTTATTGAACCCATGATACTAATAGCTGAGCTATTAGTATCGTCTTTTTAAAACTCACGATACTAATAGCTCAGATATTAGTATCCTTTTTCCGAAAAAGGATACTAATAGTAGATTTATGATATTTAAAGAAAGCTAATAGTATCGTTTTCATGGAAAAACGATACTAATAGTGATATTTTTATAAAAAAAATTAGGTTTTAGTAACACTAACAATAAATTAAAATAATAATAGCATTATTTATATTAAATTATTACAACAAAAAAATTAAAATAATACAAAATATTTCAATTTGATACACATGAGCAATTACATATACCTAAAATGATTGTCCTTGCTATAAAATGATTGTCCTTGCTACAAAAAATCAAAATCAACACCATATGAGCAGCTAACAACACCAAGACCAACACACAACAGCTCCAAAATAACACCACTTACATGAGGGCGGCAGCTAGCAGCAGCAACACCATTACAAGGGCAGCTAAACACAACATCTATAAAGGAGCAGCAACTAACAGCAACATCACTAGAAAAACTATGTGATAACAAATGACATAAGAATAAAAACATTAGATACATAAAAAATAATATTATAAATAATAAGTTGAAAAAGAACAAAACATACCAAGAGAAACAAATAAAAGGACACCACAGCTCAATAGGAAATACCGTTGTCATGTTATGAGTTCGATACCTTATCATGCCTCATGATAAAGCAAGTATGCTTAGTGATAAAGAAGTGTTTCGTTCAAAACTTATACTACTTATTGCCATTCATTTCAATTTCAAAAGTCCAAAAAATGCTCTATGAAATAACTAAAAGTAGGTGATAACCAACAACCTTCATTCACACATTCATTAAATAACCTTCATTCACACATTCATTAAACATTAAGAGTGAGCAAATTAGTGAATTTGAGATGGATTGAGTGAGTGGAAAAATTATTGCATGGGTGATATGGAATGATCAGTGATCAATGTGAGAGAGAATGAATGCATTAGCTATATGATCACAACCTAAATTATCCCCCCACCCTTTTTCCCTCGCCTCGGATCAATATCAACCAAATGAATTCAAAACTGATCACGAATGGTCAGATCAGAAGAGATCAGTTATGACTTGGCGTTATCCAAATAAAGCTAAAATTGATAAGTTATGATTATTAAATTCACTTATAAAAGACAAACGAAATAAAGGGTCAAATGATCAAGATCATGTACAAGATAAATTTGGTACCTTCCAACCTTGGTGATCATAAAGTTTCCTATCATCGTCGCGATTCAAATCAATGGAACACATATGATAGCCAGCCGTATGTCACGGACCGCCTATTTTCCCTCCCACAGTCCTTATACAAGGGCAAAAGGAGCCCCAAGGGGAGCTGCTTGTGGGCTGCCAGGCAGCACCCTCCCATTATGGTAGGCAGTTCTAAGGAAAAGTTGGTGCTGCAAGGTGATACTGGGTATGCACATGAGCAGTACTTTTTGGGCGACAATGCTATACTTCTCCGAATGGGCTCAAATTTGGCATTGAGGCTGTCTACTATGTTGGAAGAGTATGGAAGGCTCTAGAACCTCGTTGAAAGGTCTAGAGTTGTCCGGGGTGTTCCGGAAGGTTCCGGAACAAGATAGAGCATGGTGCTAGAATATTCTAGAGTGAGTAACTCTAGAGTGTTCTAGTATAGCCTAGTGTTGTCATGAGGATTCTAGAGGGATGTCTCTAGAGTTCTCTAGGGTGTGTGGAGTGTTCTGGGTTAGACATATCTAGGATACTCATGGGTATTCATGTACATAGTAGAATGATCTAGGTAATTCTTGTGTGTACATAGGAGTATGTATTTCTAGAAGGGTCTAGGAAGTAAGTGTCTAGAACCCTCCATTTGAGGAGGTTAGGAGCTTTCTAGATTTAGAGGAGTTGTAAGATGGTTGCCTATAAATAGGCACCTAGAGGCATTTGTACATAACAACTTGGAGAGCACAATATTCACATTGTAAAGCAAGTGTAGCATTTCTTAGTGAGCTTAATACAAGACCAATTCCCTCTACCACTTGTGTGTTTCATTGTGTTACTTCAAACAACTATCTTCCACATAACTTAGAGAGGGTGAGTGTGTGGGGATAACTTGAGCACAAGGGGTGTGCTACTTGGGGGTTTGAGTGTCAAGGACTAACGTGACTTGTCCAACGCCCTAATTCATTCGTCTGGGACGAATACTTGGGAGCTAGACACAAGGGACGTGTCTTGCTAAGTGGGATCCTTAGCTCGCGGAGTGAGCTACGTGGGCACCAAGAGCGTGTCAGAAGGGAAGCCTGACTTGTCTTGCGAAGGACTGTGAGCAAGTGACGCACGGGGTTGACTAGCTTTGCGAGAGCCAAACAGTCAGCACGTGACAAGTGGTATCAGAGCCTGGTTCGGCAAAGAAGGGCCAACTTGGAGGTGTAGGACGTTAGGTGTCCAAGTCTTGAGCAACTAAGGGAACGTTGCTACCCAAGTACGTGGGAGGTTGACGTACTAACAAGTGTTGTTGCTGTCATCAAGAGGAGGTATGGCCAGCGACAAAAATCCAGTAGTGAGCCAAGCCACTAGGGAGGAGACCGACGTGGGGGCTAACAAAAAGAAGAAGACAACGGTCCAAGAGTTGGAGCAACGAGTAGCCAAGATGGAGCTAGTTGTTGCGGACTCGTACGATGATGGTGCAAGATTGGAAGGGCTAACAGAGAGCATGGAGATGCTCAAAGAAAAGCTCGACACAATAGACTCAAGGATCGAAGATGTTGCCATGGAGCGTTCCGCCGAAGCTAATGCGCTTGTGGGACAAGCAATGGAGAAGATGGAAAGCTTGATGGCAAAATTGCGAGAGGAGCTCGATGCGGTTAAGCAAGAGAATCAAGCCTTGAAGGAGGAGCTCGCTCTTTGCAAGAAGGCAGTGGTCAATGGGGCCACAAATTATCGAGAGGGACCAAGGATGAAGGTCCCCGAGCCATCAAAGTACTATGGGGCAAGAGACGCGAGGGAGATCGATAACTTCCTATGGGGCGTTGAGCGGTACTTTGAAGCACTGCATCTGGATGATGATGCACCCAAAATCAATACCGCCACCATGTATCTAGGGGATGATGCAGCCTTATGGTGGAGGAGACGTGAGTTGGATGTCAAGAACGGAACTTGTTCCATTGGGACATGGGATGAGTTCAAGAGGGACTTCAAGAGGCAATTTTATCCGGAGAATGCCAAAGAGGTCTCCATGAGGCAGCTACGTGATCTGAGGCACACCAGCTCGATTAAGGAGTATATCAAGCAGTTCACGTCGCTCGTACTGGAGGTCAGTGAGGATCTGACTGAGAAGACCCAACTCATCTATTTCATCGGGGGGCTACAACGATGGGCCGAGCAAGAGGTAAAGAGAAGGAATCCGCAAACACTTGCCGATGCCATCGCTTATGCCGAGTCATTGTATGATTACAAGGACTCTAAGAAGGATACAGGGCGTGGTGGTAACAAGGAGAAAGGTGGGGGAGATGAGCCCACTGAGCCAAGCAAGGGACCCAATGGGGGCAACAAGTCCGAGAAGAGCGACAAAGGAAAGGAAGAGTCCAAGTCATCTTCAAAGACCAACCGACGGGGATGCTTCTTCTGTGGAGGGCCACATTGGGCAAGGGAGTGCCCAACGAAGCAAAGGTTGAGTGCCCTTATTGCAAGCTTGGATGAGGAGTCGCCTCAAGAAGAAATGAGGTGTGGGGCAATGCACATGGAGGAGCATGCCACGCTTGCTAATATGAGACTTCTCAACTCTTGTGTCGTGGATGAGGAGCCAACGAGACAGGCAATCCCGACAATTCATGGGACAAGCGTCAAGCAAGGGGGCTTGATAGCTGTCAATGGGGAGGTGAATGGCGTTGGGACCAGGCTGCTTGTGGACACAGGGGCGTCACACAACTTCTTGGCATTGAAGGAGGCCAAGGACCTGGGCGTCAAATTCACTAATGTTGATGGTGAGTGGAAGGCCATCAACAATGAGTCTGCACCTGTGTATGGTCGGGCATGGGGTGTCCGTATCCGCTTGGGGAAGTGGAAGGACAAAGTTGATTTCTTGGTCGTTGACATGGAGTCAGAGACCGCGGTGCTAGGAATGGAATTCCTAGACAAAATGAGGCCAGTGGTGTTTGGTGATGGCACGATGACCATTACGCACCATGGGGTTCAGCATGTATTGAGGACCACTGGGACAAAGGAGGATTGCCCAAAGATCTCATCAATGCGTGCTACATGGGCGCTTAGGCCTCAGCGTCAACTAAGTGCTCAAGGGGAGCAAGTTATGGGAAAGCCAAGAGCAAGGCACCATGACATGGTCCATAAAGGGACCAACAGAGTTGCTCATGACCAAGGGATGGGGCATGAAGCAATATTTGTGTGCAAGCAAGGAGCTTGCACAAGTGTGCGTGCTCAACGGAATTGGGTGCGCACGGGGTTGACTAGCTTTGCGAGAGCCAAACAGTCAGCACGTGACACGTAGCTTCTGCCTCATCTTTGCTGGCATCTATAATTTCAAAAAATAAAGGAAAAATCGACTTCAGCCAAAACACATCAAAAATCCTATTTACAAGTTATTGCATACATGTTACAAAGAAAAGCCTCAAACTGCCTATTTTACAAGATCTCTGAAAGTGAAAGTACCATTTGATCAGAGAGCATACATAAAGAGACATTCATTATGAAACATGGTGTAAAAAAAAGGGTAACCGCATTTAGATTTAGCTTGGAGTGAATAGAAGAAAAAGATTTTTGAGATTAACTTAATGAGATTGATTCACATAGCCAACGCTACCGATCAGCAAAGTCTGCTACTGTTGCTGTTGCCAACTTGCCATTATGCTCATGAAAACACGGAAACGGATTTATGGACAGATCAAGATAAAACCAAAACCAAAACCAAAACCAAAGTAATAAAATTAGAAATAAATGCAATCACACTACATTAACATCAATCCAAAAACACTATTAATTCACCAATTTACTTCCATTGTCACAAATGAATTCTAAACAACAGGTTGTGCTTAAGCTTATAGGCTACTTGAGCTCATGTAAAACCTATCATACTACATGTTAATAACATTGAATGACAAGTGATTTTGTTTTATATCTCAGAAATACTAATTAATATATGGTGATTATTGTTCTAATTCATAAGGGTACTTTGTATCTTTTTCTACAAATTCTACATATGCAAAGTTGTTGGTTATTTGATTATAGTGAATAAAAACTAGAGTAGAGAGACTATTAAGGCAAACTAGCTTAGTCACTTCAATTGTAGAAGCATCAGATTCAATAAATTTATATTCATATCATAGTTGTATACTTGTATGTGAGGCTACGCATTTCAGCAAAAAAGTGATGGCAGTATCGTTCACAACCGGATCCTGAAACTATGGATCACCCTGCAAGTCTGCAATAGGCTCTAATGACAAGAAAGAAGTAAGATTTATAATTCAAACATACCGTTAAAAAAAAGAAAGAAACAAGGAAACAAATTACCTAAACTTAACACCCGTACTCTTCCTTAAAAACAAATAAACTCTTGATAACTTAAAGAGATTGACCAGAGAATTCACTACCCCAAGGAAATAGGCCAAAACGGCAGTGTGAACGGTGGACTAGATTTATGGACCTTTGAGAACCACAACCACAACCACGATGGAGTTGTTGCTTATCATCTTGTTGTTATTGAAGAATTGTCATTGCTCTATGCCACAACGTCATCATTTTATATTCAATATCAAAAGATAACACATTTATAGAACATTAGATCAAACAAAAATATTAGAAAAAAAAAATAACAACAAAAATCGGTAAATTGAGTACAAATAACCTAAAACGTATTAGATCGAACAAAAAGATTGAGATATAGATAGTTTACCACCGAAGAAAGACTCTAGTTCGTCAATTCATCTTTGATTTATTCAAAGAAACCCCACCAAACACAATCGAAAAACCCTAACCACCGAAAAACCCAATTCCAAACCTTTAATCAAAGCAAAATTATGATAATAAAAAACTAAAAAGATAAATGTAAACTAAGTTTCAAACCTCTATGGGAACGATAGCATGCCCAAGAAGCCCCATATATAACACATTTCTTGATTAAATCATCACTAATTTATTAACTGTTCGTCCTCCCTGCACACTCTCCATTCTCATTCCCTATAACGCACCTCCGCCACACCCAACCACCCACCACGCACCAATACCAAAATGCCCGTAAACATTTTAGATTCAATTTGTCTATGTTGCCACTCACCTTCAAAAAGGGACTTATTAGTTGATCACCAACAACCACAACATATAACATATTACAAAATTAAATCAACATTTTCGTACCTTTATTAACTGCAAAATTAGAGTGATATTGCAACTTATGAGCACATTATTCACTTGGCTCCATTAAATCTACCTTATTATTCTGTGTATTTTCCATTTGTAGAAATTCTAATAGAATACCAGTGCAATATTTTGCAGAAATTTCTCGCAAACAAATATACATAAATCATAAAAGAATTGATTTTTCTCAAATTTTCTCTACAAACTAAATAATATGATTTTCAATAAAAAAAATGGATAATTCAGAATTTCAGATTGTAGAAAAATTAGCTTATGAAAATTAGGAGCAATTAACGAGTAAACAAATTGAATTAAACACTTAAAAGTTTAACAGCAAATACTTGTTACCTCGTCTTCGATTTTTTACATTACAGTCGCCATGTTTGTCTAAATGAGGGAGTTTTGCTGAATAACACCAACCCCCTTATCCATCAACACCAGCCACTAGGACACCACGACAACCACCACAAATCCCTCAAACCCCTTTCATAATTTACATTTGACGTACGAGTTATGAGTTACCCAAACCCTAATTCAAAACTCATTATAAATCCCAAAAACCACCCAATTCGAATACCAAATAAATCAAAATCCCTTAGAACAAAAAGGAAAAAACGAATACCCGCGCAATAGTTCGCATAATTATAGAGGAAAAAAAATAAAATTTTAAGTAGAAATTGCAATTATAATCAAAAAAACCCAATTCAAATAGAAGGGGAAAAACATAATTCTAGGAAGAAATTGCAACTCAATTGAAAAATACCAAATTAAACCTTACACCCAATTCAAAAATAATAATAATAATAATTAAAACTCCAACAAAGATTGATGGAAGAGTGGAGACGAGACCGGCGTCGACAAGTATTGAGACGAATTGATAGAAAGAAAAAAGTATGGGGAGTACTTCAAACTTTTGGGAAGAATGAGAATGAGGGAATTTTTACAAAAAAGAAAAAAATTGAAAAGTGACTTTTATATAAATATAATAGATCACAATTTGATATAATTAATTCGTATAACAATTTTTAAAATGAATATGTGCAAAATATAATTAGTAAAAATATTTCATAATCATAATTAAAGATATTAGAATTTTAGATTACATTAAGTTAAATCCGAATATATATAAAGAGAGTATCTATTGTACATGTTATCCCAATAATGTTACTAACCAAAATGTGTTACCAACTAAGTGTTACCTTTTAAAAGTGTTACAATGGAAGTATTACGTACCATAAAATGTTACGTTAAAGTGTTACCAATTAAAGAGTGTTACTAAAAAAGTGTTACATATCATAAAGTGTTACACTATAGTGCTTCCTTTGAAAAAGTGTTCCCACCTTAGTGTTACACTTTTTCAACCTGCAACTAATCAAGTGGGTGATGTGTGAGGTCCATCTTAGGATTTTTGTGAAGGAGCTCTAAAAAATACTGTGCTCACGTGTTCTACGCTGCCTTAGGAAAACCCACAAGCAATCCCAAACCTTGAAGCTTTAGGGAAAACCTAAAGTGTAACTATAAACCCTTGCTTTCTAGTTTTGCTTCTTGAAGTCAACCCATTAGTTAAAATATATTTTTGGAAAAACCAATGCATAAAATACTATTAAATTTTAACACGATGTATTTTTATTTATAAGGATTATTGTATAAAATATTTCGTAGGTATTTCAAAAAAGTTTATGAGATATGAGTGTTTAAGTGATCAATGGTCAAAGTGTTTGTGAAATGCATGCAATATGAACTTCGGGAGAATTGAAGGGTGTAAAAGTGATAGAGAGAATATTAATTGGTGCCCCTTAGTTTTTTTGAAACATTTTATAATAAACTGTGCTACCTACAACATAATGCAGCTTGCACCCTGCGCTATGGTGCAGGTGAGGCGTGAGAAATTGAGAACCCTGCACCACGACGCAAGAGATAGTGGGATGGTGGGGTAGATTGGCATGACTTGCTCTATGTTATAGGTGGTCTCTTGTGCCATATCACTAGGTCTGACAATTAATAATAATTGTCACTTCAACCTATAGTGTTGATAGCGCCGGAAGATCGTGGAATTGGGGTTTTAACTACATCTTGCGCTATAACACAAAGTGCATCTTGCACTATGGTGATAAAAATTAAGGAAGGGGTAAGGTGGGTTTGAACAATCTTGCAATCTAAGCTATGACGCAAGATTGAAACTATGCCATTGCAATGAAGGGGTAAGTGTCAGGCATCCCAACGCTATGGTGCACTTTAGCTTAGGCGTCATAGCACAAGGGTGGTGGATTAGGAAGGCTTGTTTTGGGATTTTTTTTGTTTTCATTAATTTATAAAATACTTTTGTTAAAATTTTACCCATTTGGCATGATTTTCCATATTTTGCTTTGGCTAAAGAATTTATGTTTTATGTTCCTTTGATTTTTGGTGCATGACAAGGTTTGAAAGATTATCGTCGCTTCTTTCTGAAGAAACATTTCTATGTCTACAATTTCATATACTATTACTATAGCCACTACAACCCCCTCACCAACCCAAACCACAACTCAAGCACACAACCTCCACCATCAACACCTACACATGTCCTAATTCACAATCCTATCTTAAATCTCCACAACAACACTCGCTACTGTAACACTTTACCCCAACGTGACCAACTATCGCAACCACCTAACGTTCAACTAGTGTAAGCACACAATCACCTAATTCACTAAGTGTATATAAACTTACAACCCCTAAATACCCAATAACTAGCCACCCTAACCAACAATCATCCCTCCAAATGCCGACTAATTTCCAAACCCTACATCCACCTCATCCAAGACTGAAAAAACCACTTATATATCCCCCAACCATTAGTCCACCACCAACAAATGTCAAAAAGTTTTAAAAAATAAATCCAAAGTGATAAAAGATAAAGAACATTTTTATATCATCATACAATAAAACATGGATTTAAATGAAAAAATTTGGATATGATAACCTTAGGTTTAAGGTTTTCATGTTCAAATTTCTCACATAATGCCTTAATGGTGGCGACGGTGGACAAATGAGACATAAAAGAAGAATGGAGGAGGGAAAAAGAGGTTATGTGCATAAATTGATTGTGGGGATTGTGTCATGCTGGTGGAGGTAACGCTTTAATGGTGGTAGTGGAGATGGTGGAAGTGGAGGTGGAAGCAAAGTAGGTGGTAAGAGGGAGAAAGGAAAGGGTAAGAAGAAAAGAGAAAAAATTAGACACCAAAATAAAGCAAAAGGAAAAGCAATTATGAAGTCAATACCCGTATGATAGTTTGTCGGCTTAGAACATTTTGAGCAGATCTTGTATAAATTAATCGTTAGTTGGGATTATTTTGAGCGAAACGTATAAAGCTAGGATTATTCGCAAAAAATTTTCCTTATTAATATGAAAATATTTCAATGGTAAACATTTTAGACTTCCTAATACTTTCTTATGATGGTATTCTTGTAGATCATGATTAAGATTTTGTATATTATTAACTAATTCCATTATTAGAATCTTTTAATTGCTTGATAAAAAACATTTTATTAATCCCCTTATGGACCTTGAATTGATTTTACTAATGCTATTATGGCTTGCAATGGAGCCTAAGTGGTCAGTGAAACTCTCACCAAATTATCATTTGTTTCAGTAATGAGATTAGATTGTTCTTATCTAAAGCATATACAACCAATGTTTCCGTTCATAGAGGTTTGTTGTAATTTTGTCTTTATGCTAATTATAGTGATTGGTTTCAACTTAAATGATGCCATTTGTCAGTTCTCTGGTTAAGTTGTCTGCTAAAGAGTTCTATGAACCTTGTATGTGTTTGACAGTGAAAGAGAATTAGTTAAGTCATAATTGTCAATGTTGGAGCCTCCCTTAAGCTTAAATGTTAGATAAACTATTCTTAAAAATCCTAACATTCTGTTACAATATGATCTTACTAGACATTTTTTAGGGGCTTAGAAAATTTAATACTATTCCTATAATAATTGCTAGAATTTCTTTCTGTATTTTGGGATGATTGCATTCAACTGTTTTGAAGCTTCCACTATTATACCTGCAAATTTATTCTCTTTCTTTTATATTTAACACTACACTCCAATGTTCATTAGTAGCATTTGCTTCCAAGATTATACATCATCATTAGTAGGCAATGTTAAGAATGAGAGGTTTTTTACATGATTTTTGTAATCCTTAGACATGTTTAGAATCGTCATGTGACTAATTCCATTTAGACTGTGTTTGGATTGGATATAAGGATTTCATTTTGAATAGTTCATTGAATTTAATTCCCAAAATTTCAATTTTAAGGATTCAGTTACAAATGTGGTATTTAGAAAAACTAGAGAATTTCAAATTTGGTATTGAAATTCCAATTCTTTGCTTGGAAAAATCAGATAATCTCAAATTCTAAATTTCAAAATAAAATAAAATTTAAGAGTCTAATTAAATTTATAATATATAATATGTCAACGTAATTACAATTTTAGATGAATCTTTATTATTTCATTAAAAAATAGATCAAACTACTAATGATCCATACATAACTGTAGGAGGCCCCGGATTTTAGGGACCCAAATTTTTTGNCTGTAGGGGCCCCGGATTTTAGGGTCCCAAATTTTTTGGTCACCTTTCCCAAACCGTCCATAGGTCAAGTTAGACCTAAAAAATTGGCTTAAGGAAAGGTGAAATGGACTTTTTTAGAAGTATTTTGCAAAAAAACAGGAGCGCAGGAATTTCAGTCGCGCTGGCGTGGTAGCGTGACAGAGTTTGTCACGCTGACTGTGCAGCGCTACAAAGTTTGTCACGCTGTAGGTGTAGCACGACAAGCTTTGTGACGCTGCGACGTTAGCGTGACAAAATCCGTCGCGCTACGCTATTTTGGTGTTTTTTTTTGTTTTTTAATTATCTTTTTTCGAGTGAGATAATAATATACGAATACGGACAATGCTAGTAAGGAGTCGCCAATGAGTTTAAGTGTAAAGATAATTTGATGGAGAAAAGTTTAAGTGTAAAGAGAAGAGGAGAAAAAAGAGAGAGAGAAAGTAGGTTTAGGAGAATAAGAGAATCGGTTTTGGAAGTGTGAGAATGGGTAGAAAAAATCAAGAAAGTCAAGAGGATCGTTTTAGAGGAGAAAAAAGGGTATTTATAAGAAAAATGTGTAGCGCGACAGGTTTTATCACGCTGGCCAGGTAGCATTACAAGTTTAATAACGCTGACCAGCCAGCATGACACAAGCTGTCACGCTGCTGCGTCAGCGCGACTTGCTAAGTCGCGCTACGCTAAAACTCGTTATTTTTTTTTTAATCAAATATTGAGCTTATATAAAATTAAGTCCAATAATCTAGAGAACTGGGTTTTATTGTTCATCATGGAGTCTTACCACGGGACCGGGGACTAAATTAGATGTCTACAGTTAGCCCCCACTTTGATTGAGTCTGAGTAAGACGAAAATCAAAGTATGCTCGAATCGCTTTTCGAGNATGCTCGAATCGCTTTTCGAGACTTCCATATTCGGAACCGAGGGCTCCTTATTAACCAATGGGTGTATCAAGATTTAAGAAAGCAATGGCTTCCAGAACATAAAAAACCTTTTTGTTTTCGAAAATTGGAATAGTTATTTTCTAATTAATCGACTTTCTTACTTTGAAATCGAAATATAGAAAATGAGTTTTAATAAATTCGTTTATTTATTAAAACATTGTAAATTCAATTTTATAAGCAAAAGTAATATATTAGTCTATTTATTACTAATCTAGTAAATTCGCTTATTTACTAAAATATCTGAACAGAAAAGGGTAATAAATTCGCTTATTTATTACTATTTTAGTAAATTCGTTTATTTACTAAGAATATTTGAAGAAAAGGTAATAAATTTGCTTATTTATTACTATTTTAGTAAATTCACTTATTTACCAAAGAAGTGTTTGAAAAAAAGGTAATAAATTCGCTTATTTATTACTATTTTAGTAAATTCGTTTATTTACTAAAAATATTTGAAGAAAAGGTAATAAATTTGCTTATTTATTACTATTTTAGTAAATTCACTTATTTACGAAAGAAGTTTTTGAAAAAAAGGTAATAAATTCGCTTATTTATTACTATTTTAGTAAATTCGCTTATTTACTAAAGAGGTGTTTGAAGAAAAGATAATAAATTCGCTTATTTATTACTATTTTTGTAAATTCGCTTATTTACTAAAAAAGTGTTTGAAGAAAATGTAATAAATTCGCTTATTTATTACTATTTTTAGTAAATTCGATTATTTACTAGAATTGTTGACAAAGTGTAATAAATTCGCTCATTTATTAGTTTTTTGAGTAAACTCGCTTATTTACCAAAATTATTGAAAAAATGTAATAAATTCGTTTATTTATTACTATTTTTATTTGCTCATTATTACTTTTTTGGAGTAATTCGCTTATTTACTAGATTGTGGACAAAAAGCTAATCAATGTATTTTTCCTTTTGAGTATTTTGGATAAAGGAGTGAGAAAAGGGATTAACATCAAAAACAAAGTCAAAACATTTGAAAATACAACAAAGCACAGTCAAGAGCGCTAGCCTTGTAGCGTCACAAAGCCAACCACACCGATGCGTCAATGTGACAGCAGAAACAGCGCTAAGACCTTCAGCGCGGTTGCTGCTATCACGCTCCCAAGTGAGCGTTTCTTCATTTGTTGTGTTTGAAAGGTTGCTCAAATTATAAAAGTTGATGTTGAATTGATAATACATGGTAGTGTTGTGTAGGGACATTGGCGTGGTTTCATTTCTGGGCTTGAGTGATGGCGCTGTAGAATTAGTCGCGCTACATGTTGTAGCGTGGTAGAGTTAGTCGCGCTACTGAGGCAGCGTGTTTGGGTTTGTGACGCTGAGGTGTAAGCGTAGCACATTGTCTTGCGCTACTCTGTCTTTTCCTTTAAGTGCCTTTTCTTTTGTAATGTAAGTGCTTCTATCTCAAACATTCTTTAATTAAGATAATTTTGAGAAATATGAGATGAATTTGTGCTTACATGTTGATTTAGAGAATTATTTGTTATAACTTATTTAAATGTAGTCATACAAATGTTCAAGCATATGAAAAAAAAAGTTTGTTTTATAACAGGTTATTGAAGAATGCTCCAAGCATTGTAAGAGTAGTATGCTTTTATTTTATTAAACAAAAGTGCTTTGGCAAATGATTCTCTAAATAATGTTATAGAATGAAGTATAATGCTCCATGAACTATTGAGAAGTGCTCTTGATTAGTTTATTATAAGAGTAATGGGCTCTTAATTAATAATCAAAAAGTGAAAATGCTCTTGATTAATTTATTTTAATTATAAGAGTAATGAGCTCTTAATTTATAACCAAAAATGAAAATGCTCTTAATATTTATGATGCAACGTGCTCCAAGAATAAGAAATCAATTATCCCATCATTTGGTATGATAAAAGTAAAAATGCTCTTAATTTTACCTCAAATAACATAGCGCAAGAAAATTAGTTGCGCTGCTGCTGTAGCGTGACAAACTTTGTTGCGCTACGCTATGGAGCGCTGAAAATTTTGTGGCGCTCTTCATTTAGCGCTACAAAGTCTGTGATGCTACGCCTTTTTAATTTTCTATCTCTTTTTTTTTGTGTGAAAGCTTTTCAAGTTTAACTTCATTAATTGTTCTTGTATTATTGATTAGACCTTGGGCCTTTTACCTTTGACATATAACTAATGAGCTATATTTTGAGACCGAGGGTCCGAGTAGGGGGGGATGGCAATAGTTTGTGGAGGGTTATCCGACATACTCCCAAAAAATAATCGCCAAAATGAAGTTTCAAGTGAGACAACTTCCATGTTTTTTTTTCATAAGGGGAAACAAGCAAATGTCATAAGCTTAATGAGATTTTGAAGCAAGTGGCTTCATAACTAATTTTGAAAAGAACGTAGCCCCCAGGGTGTATAAGGTGGTGTAAGTATGGAGACTTGTAGCAACAAGAAAGGTCACAAATATGTATGCAAAGCTAGCTAGAAGAGTATGTACAAGTTAGTTATATGCTCAAATTAGCTACAAATAAGCACGGGGAAAACAACCAAAAATATGCACAAATGAACACGGAGGTGCCATAGCATGAGTTAGTAGGAAGCAAGGGATGGGGTTTCTCAACTTTCCCTAAATCGATTTTTTCTTTTTTGAAAAAAAACATGTTTATTTTTTGTACGAGGAGAATGAGGAAGAAAGAATAGTAGAAGTTAAGGATCCAAAATTGATTACAGTTGTTGTATAATATGCTTGACAACGATTATGATTCAAAGGGGAATGATTTTAGCTTGCTCATTTGTTCTTAGATTATGAGCCATCATCTTATACTTTCGTGATTGTCTTGTTTGAGAAGTTTGTTTCAAATTCAACTATTGGCTATTAGTAATGTGAATCTCTTCAATTAGAGAAATAAGAAATCAATATTATAAATGCTTCCTCAAGCTTTGAAGTGTTGAATATGATAATGCTTGAAGTAGACGAGTTGCCAAGTTTATGAAGACCAAAACTAGAAGAGATAGGAAAGATTTTGGTGATGAGAGGATGATATGGAGTCAAAGTGATGCTTCATGCTGCCATGGATAGGCATAAGATAGCTATGAAAATTCATTCTTTAAGAGAAAATGAAGAAGTTGGATGATTTTGCGGAATAAAAAGGAATGAGTAAAGGAAGTATGTGAGTGTTTGAGTTAAAAGATGACACTACAAGAGTTGATGATGATGAGCATGAGAAAGGAAAGAAGCTTGATGAAGAAGAGTATGTGTGAAAAAAGGAAAGAAGGATGATATGTGTAGAAGAACATGACTTGCTTTATGTGACATTAAGGCAATTTTCTTTTAAGGACGGTTGTGCGTCCTAAAATAAAACAGTATCCAAGACCTTAGGTGAGTCTTGTGTTCAAAGGACCTTTTTTTTCATGGGCCCTTAAATTTACTCATGTTACATGTCCTTAAGATGTAGGACTTAAGACCGCACCTTATGAAAGGTTGCATACATATCCAATTCAAGTTGGAATCAGGTCTAACGTAGCTCTTGCTTCTGAGTTATTGATGTGTTAAAGGTAAAGACACAAGTTTTTTGCAATTTTGTTACACCTCAAGGAGGGCTTTTTCAGGGTTGTATCGTGGCTAAGCTTAGGGTGTAAGAAAGAAATGGAAAAGAAGGCTCAAATACCCATAATTAACCCAAACTATGCTACAAACTTGTTCTTAAACTTGAGCAACTCGATTATTTAAAACTTTACTAGTTGACAACTTTTCATGCATTTCCATTTGTTTGAATTGAAAATCAGAGCTGCTTTAACATTATATATTTGCTTTATGGAGTTGCTTTTTAATTTATGTCCTCGTAGCATTCCCATCCCCAGGCTAAGTTTGATGTAGGTTGAAAGAAACAAGCTATGTGTTTAGGCACAAACGGGCTACCAAGAAAGTGGATCATAATGAAGGTTATTCAAGATAAGGGAGACATTTTTAGGGTTTCAAAGGTGCCTCTTATGTTGGTGTATTGCATCTTTAAATAAACACTAAGTGGACTTGGAGTGAGCCCCCAATTTTTGAGACTTAAATTGAGCCTCAATTAAACTTTTAGGCTCGTGATGAGCCTATGGTTAATAAAGTAAAGTTTGTTTCCCAATAGAGAATTTATTTGAACCACTTTGCTTTAATAACTTAATTAAGTAATTGACACATTTAATTTAAAGGATGTAAAATATAGAGTAAGTTGTTCAAGGTGTGGATGCGTCAAATTGAGGGTGCATTTGATATGAACAACGTAGTCTATATTATGCCAATTATGCTTTAACTTGTTCTTGATTGCCATGTTGATTAACTCAACTTGATGAGTTCATTCACTTGTAATTGTTTAAGCAAGACATGATGAGTAGAGAGAGAATGTACAATTTGAAGATGTAATGAATTTCATTTTATTGATAGTTGAGATTAGTACATAAATGATACTTGGCAGCATAAGTCTCAAACTCTACCATGAAAGAAGAAGAAAAGAAAAGAGAGAAATTAAACTAGGAAAGTGAATGGGGTTCTAGTTTTGGTCCAAATCATGTTTCTTGTATGTACGCGTCTACATCGTCTTGAATAATGTTCTTCGGATTTTCTTGAGCTTGCATTTGAAGAATTTTAAATAATGACCATAATTGATTGAAACTTCATTATATTTCAGTCCAAACTATAGACCTTGGGTCTATTGATCAATAGATTCTAAATCAAACATTTAGGAGTAGGTTGAACCATGGGCTCATAATTGAAACACTTAGAATGATGCGTTTGATGCAAAGGTGGGATGGAGTGTTTAGAAAAAAGTAGTAATATAGCACATATTATCACTTTCTAAAGCAAACAAATTTTCTTTTGTTTACATTAGGCATTTTTTCATCATTTTGTATGCCAATAATATGTAGCAACCCTTGCAATTTCATATTATAATGATTGCACTTACAAGAATGTGTCCATTCATATTATAATGATTGCACTTACAAGAATGTGTCCATTCAGTATGTGTTCATAGATAAAATGTTGAAAAAAAAAAAACCAAAGTGGGTTCTTATTGAACCATAACGGGCTCTAAAATAACTTAAAACCCTTTTAGTTGGGGTTAATTATGATTTAATTGTGTATGAGTAATTTCAAATAAATACTACATATTTATCAAAACTATCCAAATACATGACTTTTTAGCGCAAAAAAAGTTCTAGCGCTAGCTTTGTAGCGTGACAAAAGCAGTAGCGCTAGCAAGGTAGCGTTATTAAACTTGTGACGCTAACAGTGTAGCGCAATTAGAAGAGTTGCGCTGTTTGTGTAGCGTTGTAGAGTTAGTTACGCTGCAAGTTTCTATTGATTTTTGCTAAGTTATCATTAAATTTGTATTTAATGGGTTCGGATTCATGTCCATGTTGCCCATATATACGTTATTTAGGCCTAAATGGGCTTATTATTAGACTGAGNTATTATTAGACCGAACTTTTGAAAGATTGGTGATGATGTTATTTGTATGTGAGTCATTAAAAACATTGATCAAAATCGTGCATTGTCAAGAAATTAGTAATTTTCAGATTATCATTATTGGATCCTTACAAAGAGATGATGAGGGAAGACAAAAAAGATAGAAGAAAAAAGAAACAAGACTCAACAATTAGAGTTATAACAATCAAGGTTAATTGATGGGAAGCTCATAGGAAAAATAAAAAAAATATAAATATCATAATTAACCTTGATGGATTTTATTTTTTTTTGAGTTTTTTTTTTCTTTTTCTAAAACAAAAGTTTATTCTAAGTGTTTGATTTTTTTTTTAAATAATACAAGAGAGAGTCAGATAGTTAGATTTATTAGAAATTTGGAATTAAACTAATAAAATTCTAAATGAAAGGAATTAATTAGTAAATTTCCAAAAGATTCGAATTATATTAAAAATCTCAAAAAGTTAAAGTATTTTTGAAATCGTTAATATTATTTGAATTTTCTAATAAATGTTAAGTGTATAAGTTAGTTTCTATTTAATCAAAGATTCTATTAATCAAATCCTAAGAAGATCAAGGATTTGATTAATAATATCTTTTGCAATATTTTATTAACTAAATCAAATATATTGGTGCATAAAAATCTTCCAAGCAATCAAATGATATCAAAGAATATAATTTAAAATTATGGAAAATATTTTACGTAATCAATTAATTTAGGTAGTTAATAATATATTGTGATTAAAATTGATTTGAAAACCTTAGAAAATCTACATATGCACAAAATATAAAAAGCAAAACAAGCAACTTTGTAAAACAAAAGGGAAGTAAATAATTACTAAATAATGCAGTCAAACTACGGTCAGTCATGGTCAGTCAAAAAGGTCCTACATCTAAGGAGTGTGCTCCAACACTTTGCGGTATAATAACCGTTAGATATGAAGTTTCTCCCATCTAAGTACCATGGGCGGCTTAGAAATTGATGTAGTTGGGATAAGGTTCTATCTTGCTCGGTTGCTTAGAGACCATGGGCCCCACCAAGTCAATAGTTCCTCCCCGAAATGTAGAAGTATCACGGTAATCCTAAGGCATGTTTCAAACACATGGAGGCCAAGTGTATGTTACATGTATGCAATATGACTAAAAAAATGCAAATGTTCTAAATATAATAAGTGTATAATTTGAGAGAATATTTTCAAGTCTCACCCTCTTTTAGTCCCCAGTGAAGTCGTCACTATAGGAGGCCCCGGATTTTAGGGACCCAAATTTTTTGGTCACCTTTCCAAACCGTCCATAGGTCAAGTTAGACCTAAAAAATTGGCTTAAGGAAAGGTGAAATGGACTTTTTTAGAAGTATTTAAAAAAAAAAAACAGGAACGCAGGAATTTCAGTCGCGCTAGCGTGGTAATGTGACAGAGTTTGTTACGCTGGCTGTGCAGCGCTACAAAGTTTGTCACGCTGCAGGTGTAGCGCGGCAAGCTTTGTGACGCTGTGACGTTAGCGTGACAAAGTCTGTCGCGCTACGCTATTTTGGTGTTTTTTTTTGTTTTTTAATTATCTTTTTTCGAGTGAGATAATAATATACGAATACGGACGATGCTAGCAAGGAGTCGCCAATGAGTTTTAGGAATCAAACTCATAAACCGTGTATTTAGATTGATTACGAATAGGACACGAATACGGGACGATAATCTAAATTGCACGAATAACCCTGTCGATCACATGGGGATGACACCAAGTTATGATCTTACGAACTAAAGGTTGAATTCGGGGGTGAAGGTACTAATATGGCGGAGTGCGTCATATTAGCCCGTAGGCGGCCATTACTAGTTTTCTCTCAATTATACACAAATTATATAAAGAACCACAAAATAATAATTTACAACCTAACACAAAATTACTATTATTTTGGTGAAATCACATAAAACCTAATAATTTAGTCAAATCGTCGTTAAGATTAATTCAAGGTTCTTAGCATAATACAATTTGTCCAAAAATTATCATAGTTTAATGTGATAAACTAATTCAAATTAAGCCCTTTAACAAAAACAAAATGATAAAAGCGGTAAATGATTTGGAAAACCAACAACAACAAATCCACAAGTTTGATTTTTAGGGCTCTCAAGAAACGTACCACTTCCCGTATGAAGATTGGAGTCGTCGAGTGCTAATTTGGGCACAGTCGAATTATTGTTTCAATATTATCAAAATTTGTAGCAAATTTTTTAAAATAAATAGCAAATAAATAATAAATAATTATTATAAAAAATAAGGTTGTTTAAAAGCAATAATCGGATTAATTAAGTATGAGGGAGAGAATAAGTAAAAAAGTTTTTTGAGAAATGAAGGAAATGAAGGTTTTTATAACAGCATGGGAACCCTAATCGCGCTGGGCTGCTAGCGCGGTACGCCGAATCACACTGGCCCAGTAGCGCAGGAAACCCTACAACGCTACTAGGGTAGCGCTGCTAACTTAGTCACGCTGACAGCTCAGCGTGACTAAATTAAGCGCGCTATGTTTTTTTTTTTAATTTAATTTTATTTATTTATTTAAAATAATAAAAGAGGCATTGGGATAAAAGGCCCGTTAAATAAGAATGGAAATTTTATAATATCCGAGATTTATTCTAATGCCCAAGCATACTCGATTATCCGATCTTCTAGAGAAATGAGTTTTTTTTAATCATCATAGAGTCATGTCGCGGGACAAGGGGACTAAATTAGGTGTCTACAATAACAAAATCCAATCAAACTTTTCTTCCTCCGGTAAATCCTTTAGCATACCGAATTCTTCGGAATGCCCACTTATAAACCATTTATTGCCTTCAAAACTTGTTGACGATGATCCAAGAGTACTAGAGACTTTATCATAAATCTCTCTCGAACTTGGTTTTAGAGTGCCGTGTTCCTTGCTAACATACTCCTTGAACAACTCCGCAAAGACACTAACCTCATCCGCTAGATAATATCTCTTAAGATTCTTGTTTGAATCTCCAAAAGAAACTTCGGATGTACTAACACCTTCCATTTTCGTCTTCAGCATCATTATTAGATTCCTCATGTTGCTCAGCCTATCATCCATTACTCTATCTAAACTATCCAAAGCACATATGTTATCCCAATTATTATGGATGATTCTGTCATGTTAAACCAGAACATACATCAAAACATATAGCAAATTCCCTTAATACAAAGATCTAACAAAAGCAAATTATGAAGACCATTTTTCTGGGTTGAACGAAATCATTAAAACCACTTGCATTCAAACATCATCATATAACTTAGGATACAATCATATTAACAATAACACTTGAATCCCAAATAAAGTCAATAATTTTGCCAATTGACATCTTAAACTTGTTAAATTTTGTTACTTTACAAATATACAATTTACTCAAACAATTACATGATTATACCATAAGAAAAATACATGATTATATTAAAATTACATGATTATAACATACCTGAACTTAGCAGCACCAAAATACGGTGTGGTCAACGGCTCTACAGTACCCCAGTGGTGTCGGCGGTAGCCAATGGCAGCGGCACCGACGGTAAGGTGACGACAGCGGTGTTGGAAAACAAATATTGTGGTTTGGAAGTGTAAAGGGGAATAAGGGTTTTGAGAGTGTTTTTTCTTTTGTCAACGTGAATTTGAAATTTGCGTATAAGTCGTTCTTTACAAGTTTCTGAATAAGTACAAAACCGCTATTTCAAACGACGATTTTCTTGATAATTAATAACGCTAATTAGAGTAGTGACTTATAATGAAGTTCGGCTAAAAAAAATTAATTAAAGACCGATGATGTGGACGGTATTCATGGAATTAATAAAAGTTAGGCTATATGTAAGGAATTAATCTGAAAGAGTTTACAACATTTTTTAGGGAAATAGCTCATTTTTCAAACAATTCAGTTAAACCTCGAGTGCATATTGTGCATTAGTTTTTTTATTAGAAAGTCACCCTTGAAAGTGCAAGTGACATTCAAGAGGGGGGCTGAATTGAGTGTTGTGAGATTGTTGTAAATTTTTCAATTGATTATGAGACTAGTTAAGAACCGGTTCTCAGACAGCAGAAACAAAATGCTATAAAACAAACAACACCAAAATTTAACGAGGTTCGACTTCTAATAAGTCTACGTCCTCCACTCACTCTTTTTATTAATCAACTCAGAATAACAAAAAGAATTACACACAATCACTTATGCGCCTATGCACATGATGATTCCCAACTTCCACCTATGGAAGTTCGACTCAACCTTCAACTATGAACGTTCAAATGAAGATGATTCCTGATCAACTTCCCCAGCAAACTGAACTCACAAAATGCTCAAATTACAACACTTTGTCCCTTAATAATAATTAGCCTAAACGCTTAGAAAAGAGAGTAAATTAAGACCTAAATGTGGTATTAGGGTTTATACTAGGTCAAGACTTTTCGAGAGAGAACTTTAGCAAACTATGTTCTTCTATTTTTGTTCGTGCAAAAGTAGTAGGTTTGTCTGCCAGCAAATTCTCTTAAATAATCCTTTAGCTTGTATGTTATGGAATATTGCAAGAGAATATTTTCCTTAGGAATATAGAAGTAATTCCACGGAAAATAATCTCACTGATTTTATTTGAGATCAAATAAAATCAGTACAATATAAAATAACATACTTGCCATACTTAAGATTATCTTACTTGCCCCAAGCATCCGTGTATTTTGAAATCAATTTTACTCGGAAAGAAAACCTTCCTAAAATATGGATGTATGAAGTAAACTCGAGAGGACTGGTTTCGCACTATTCCCAGATTGTTCCAATCAGCCAAGTTTACTTGTAGTTGTGTATGACAAGCAACCAAGGTTCCTTGTCATCCACAACTAGTTCACCTCTCTAATCTCAACCTCTATAATGCATTTACAACCCTTCATACCACTTACATTGGACCTAAGACCTAAGAGTATAACTTTATGAACTTGGTCTTCATGCAAACTTCAAGACTTGGCTTCATGAGCTTCATCTTATCATCCATTGAACTTGTTCTTTAGTACCTGCACATGCAAACAGAAACTTGCATACAATATGATAGTTCAATGCAGTTTGTCATCATTCAAAACACAAGGTAGGAACTCAACAATCCTAAAGTTTAAATTAAGTGCACACTTAACAGAATGGCATTTGGTGAATTAAGGGGGAAAAATAAAGGTACAATGTGCATTTTGAAACTTGCAGGGGTACCTAGTGCAACTATGCAAACCTCAAGGTACCTGGTGAAAAAAAAAACAGTTTAATTAAAATATGCATTTCGCATGCGTGAAAAGTGTTGTCACGTGCCACTCATCTAACAAACTACTAGTCTACTACTCCGATACACAACAAGACTCAAAATTCATAAACATTATATTTATAGGTAGGAAGTTTGGTTAGCTTCTATACTGAGAATCTGAGATTTAATAATAATAATAATAATAATAATAATAATAATAATAATAATAATAATAATAATAATAATAATAATAATAATAATAATAATAATAATAATAATAATAGTAATAATTAAAAACACTTGTTATAAATTATAAACTGATATAGTGATATCAAGTTCTGAAAAAATCTAAATACAGAGTATATGATTTGTGAAGGAATAAACAAAGAAGGCGGTAAGAATTAAAATAACAAAACATTTTCTAAGATAGGGTTAAAATGAATCTTTTGGATTCAACGATTGCCCAATTTTAAAATTGTTAAAATCAATAATAATACAATGTTTTAGGCTTGATGAGTAATGACTAGTTCCACTAACTTTTGAAAACATTACAAAATGTGGCTTTTGTAGAATCAACATATTTTGTTCAATAGTTTTGTCATTGACATATTCATGTTGCATTAGATTATTGTTCCAAGTTTCCATAATGGTATAATGGTATAGCTTATTGCATTAGATTTCTTAAACCGAAAGAGGCAACAAGTTAAGGGAAGAGATATGATGTCTAGTTAACTACTTATGATTAGGGTTGAACTCCTATGATCAAGCTAAACTTTTGTGAGACTGATCTAATTTTGAAGTATGTGAAGGGTCATGGAGTAATGGCATAGTAATAATTTTGATATTAATCTACTGATAATTTTTAAACAAAAAAAACGTTATTGGTAGTTTATATTTTACGAAATAAAAACCAGTAATATATCTTCATATTTTTTGTGAATGGTAATCTACTTATGTGGTATAATAATATTTTTGTAAATAACAACAATAATAATAATTAGCAAAATAATAATAATAGGAACAAATTAATTAGCAAAAATAATAATTAGCAAAATTAAAGAAGAGCTAAACTGAATTAAACTGAACGGAGCTGAACTGAACTGATTTTAAGCTGAAGTAAACAGGCCCTAAGTCATGATGCACAAATTATTTGTCTGTAAAGTCCAAGTGCGAAGTGCTTTACCATAATATTGTAGTCAACAGGCACATATGTCAAGCTTTGTATAAAAATGTTGTTGTTTCATTGCCGGAAAATTAAAAAAAAAATTGTTATAGAAAGAGAATTTTAGAGGAGAGTATCATTCGTATTCATATTATTAAATCATGAGGGAGCACATACATATATATATACATGGGAAACAATTAGGGTTTCCTTAGAGAATTATAAACCTAGTATCTAGAATATACTAGAATAATCATGGGGGTATAATAGGCATCCACTAAATAAATATATTATATAATACTCCCCATTGGATGACCATTATCGAATAGTATGCCTCGTTAAAACCTTACTAAGAAAAACCCTGTGGGAACAAAAACCTAGTGAAGGAAAAAGAGTACATCACTTTAGTAATACGCTTTATGATGTTGCCTCATTAAAAACCTCACCAGGAAAACCCAATGTGGGACAAAACCATAGTTAAGGGAAAAAGAGTGCAACACGTATTTTCTCCCCCTAATGAATGCATAACTTGAGATCTTTTGGAATAATGAACCCAATGTATTTGGTAGTAGCTTCGCACCTGAAGTAGAATAAAATTCAACTCCTTGGTAGTTGATCCTTCTTGATTGGACTTCAATCTTCAACATGAGATATATTCATTTCTCCATACTCTTGAAAATAATACATATGTTTTGTTTAACATTACTACATATTTGTCAAGTTGCCATAAATATTAAACTTACATCTTCTTCTGGAAGCTATATAAAGTAGCTATTGATAATTACATATTGATCATAATTTATGGCAACTTGTGATATTATCAACATCATTGCCTAATCTTATGTAAATTAGTAATTACATTTAAGTAATTCTTTGTGTATGGTTCTTCTGGACCATAAAAGGAGTATCCTTATAGTTCTCCAATGAACATAAGGTTCTGATTATCTCTCATATATTCAAACTTCAAGTTGAGTGTTGACAATCTAGTCACCAATACCTTATGAGAGTTTTGTATTCTAAATAAAGAATCTGAAAGACTTGATATTTGAATATGTCATATAGAAATTCTTCTGGAACTTTTATACATTATTTATAACATGCTGTTAAAATGCCTTCATATTATCACAAATATATCCTCATTGGAGTATAATTTTTTCTTGTAAGTCTTCATACTACTGCAAACACAACCTAAATTTCACGTACATCACAATTATTGCATGTAAATGATGAGATGTAAAGTGTATACTAATAATATATTGAACATAAAACATGTATATGATGAATGACGCATCTAACTACTATATCCACATGCAATGAATAATGCGTTTATCTACAACTCACACATGCACATAAATGTAAGACTCAAAAATGCAAGACACTATACAGTGTGGATTTCAAAAATCCATTGTTGGACTTCTAGTCCTTGACAATCATCATTATTCACCTTTAGTTGGACTTCAAGTCCAAGATAAGTTTTGATCATTGTCAATATGTCGACATAAAAGTGGACTTTAATTTCAGACCCCTAGTCTCAAATCCACTACTTTTTGCATATGCATATAATCCATCGGTTCCATCATATACCGGTATCACATTTTTCAAGATATAATTTGCATGCTATTTTACAATGATATCTGAATACATTTCCCATTGGTACCATTAGTCGATTATAACGTCTAAGTTCTTATATCATAGGCCATCTGTTATAATTCAGATATCTATACCACTTCCGGGGCAAACATTATGGCATTAATATACCGTTACACTTTCAAAAGTGACAACTGCACTTTCTTGCCATATATTACATATTTATTTTGGAACCGATCATACAACCTACACTTTAGGTGTAGTGATTCAAGTATTATTGGCAAGATTTATCTCAATGTACTGTATATACATAATATGGCCAAAATGTATCTTTAATGCTATGTAACATGAGACATAACTGAATACAAATCAAACCATAGATGTGCAACATATCTTTAAAATATATAGACAAAAGTTGGCAATAATATCTCAAATAGTCATTATAGGGATCATCACTTTATAATTTAGTAATTTTGCCAACTTAACCCGATTCTTCTCCCCCTAAGTTGGTAAAATTTTCAAATATAGGGGCATCATATTCTTAACCAACTTATTGTATAACTTCTTGTGCAAAAATATTTCATTTAATTAGAAGATTTATTAACAAATTTCATCGCTTAGAAGAGATATTTTCAATAAACTATTTGTCTCTTCTGGAGAACGATATTAATCAATGAAACCCATCTCTTCTCTAACTTATGATGTACATCACACATGTGTTTATAAATTCATCATAAATTGTTCTCTTCTAGAGATTAATGACAATGGGGAGACAATTATTGTGCAGTTGTCGGTTTATTCTTGTGTGCTGACATTCAACAGCCCCAATAAATAAAATGATTGTTATGTAAACATAATCATGACTTAGCTTATACGCATGTAACTCTACTCAATGGTGATCTTCTGGATTGCCAATGACTTTGATAATGGGTTCTAACTTACTCAAAGTGTTAACATACAAGGTGATTTGGTAATCATTTAGTCACATAATATGGAACAACATATAAGCTATTTTGGTGAACTTCTGGTCACCCATTACATATCTATATCCAAAGTTGTTCAAAAATAACTTTTTCTTTTTCTTGAAATTCTCTTAAAAATCACAATCCAAATATAGCTCAATATCAATGTTCGTTAATTATGTCTTGCCATTCAAATCATTTCACATATCTAACATGAGAGAGCGTCAGCACATTATTTCATATTAAATTGAAACTTCAGGTTTCCATTACGGGTGATTATACATTAAAACCCAGAAGGCCTAATTTAATTATCACATCTGATCTATATATTTTTCTAAATTTTGGTCAGTTTTCAAACACTAGTGATCACTTTTATTATCCATACTTCATGCATAGCCATGAACATTAATATGATGTGATATAAAAACACTAAATGTGTTTCTTTCTATACTTGGCAAGACTAATACTTTATCCAATAACCACTCATACTCTGCTAGACCATTGATTATTACCATGATACATGCTGTTTATGTTGTAAATTTTATACTCTTCTGGAGTATTCTTATAATCTTGGTACATATTAATATTGTAAAACATAAATATAATCTTCTAAAAATTTATCAGAATGTATCACTTTCTTTCCTATTCAACAAATATTATCTTTAGTGCGTAATAGTCTACCACGCTTCAGGCGTGCTCAATATTCATTAGCAATTTACGTTGTCCTTCTAGTATGTTTACATATGATTGTCATATAATCAATCATTGACATGGTTCATATCCATCATTCGGATGATATCATTCTATACATTTAAGTATCATGTGGCTACCTTTATTAAATGAATCATTTTTATATGTACCAAACTAACCATCAATGTATTCAATACTTCCCCTAATCCTTGCATATGGGAGCATGAAATCAGTCCAATAATCTTTAAATCCAATATACCACTTAAGCGACAATTCTTTTGACAATGTCATGTATCAAGTAGAGTAAAATATTCTCACAAAACTATAACATGTTTCAATTGCTCAAATATTCTTTATAATGAAAGTACTCTATGTATGGGCATAATGGATAGATTTTTTTCCAACTTAGTTTCTCATGATTTCAAGCTCAATTTCTTAAAATCATAAGTTTATTTCTTGGTATAATGAATATTACATTATCGGGTTTGCAATTCTTACAATTTTACATAAATAATACATAATAAAGAGAAAGTCATGCAAACACAATTGATATCAACATACAAATTCTCATTGACTTCTGGGAATGAGATAATCTACATATCTATTAATACCCACTTAGAATATGGTAGCTAAAATATCAATCCAAAAGCAATATATCAAATATTCAAAATCTTTGTTTTTTTTTGCATGACATTATGCGTATAGATTATAACAATATATATATATAGCTTCATATTAATTAGTATATTACTCATGATATTCATGACCCTTAAGGAATTGAACTTCAGCTCCATATATCTTACTATGTTATGATCAATGGCTCTATCCAATCATTTGATTCAATAAAACCTAGAATAATACATGAGCAAACGATCTTTTAACAAATTATCTATGTTATATATATGTAGTTAAAGTCTTTAAATAATTTCATATATGCTCCATACACTCCAAAACAGGAATAAAGGAATTTTTAAATGTATGAAAAACAATGCCACGAAACTATTAAAGATAATATAAGGTAATCAATACAAATCAACTTGTCACTAACCAGTAAAAAATGTAACAATTTGACAATTCCACTCTTATTCAAACATGATGGCAAAATCACGAGGCCTATATTCCTTCACGATAATAGAGTTTAAACAATGAGTGTGTAAAAATTAATCAACGAACCACATCCTAATTACATTGAAATCAATTAAAGGTTTTCATAGGAAACAAAGCATAATACAAAGTACGAACAAGAACATACAAGACTATGATTAATGAACCAAACTATTTTCTATAACTATTTTCGCGAAGATAAATTATGGTTATAAGCTATATTTTACGTAAAACAAATCAATCATGACCGCACATGGAAGTACCATACATGGAAGTATTGTACACTCCATACAAACAAATATGGTAAGTACAAGTAGATGGACTTTTAATGGTACAAGCAAATGGATTTTTAATTAAAAGTCACAAAATGAACCATTCTTGTTCCATATAAAATATATGCCGAAAGATTAAATCAAACATTGGGAACCATATCTATATACAAATCCTCGGAGATGTATTGTGTGAAATTTAGTCTTCAACCTTTGGTTTTAAGATTTTATGGTTATGTAATTATTTAATTACAGGAACAATTATGAGTCATACAATGCATGGATACAATTTATAGAGAGAAACAAACAAGGACCTCAAAAACATTATAATTAATGTTTATACATTTCGTGAGAAAATAAAAGGGGTGGATAAAACTAATTTCATATGATAATAATCGTTTTTCGACAATAAGCGCATAAGAAATTTCATAAATAGTAGGTAGAATAAATGAATAATAATAATAATAATAATAATAATAATAATAATAATAATGGAAATGGTGAATTGTTTTATAATTGTCATGATTAACGAAGGATAAGTAGAAGGATAAGTAATAAATATGAGCATAAGAATACGATATTCAACAAAATCATTAGTCATCAATCATTGACTATTATTTTGGTTCCCAAACTTAAACAAATTCAAACCTAGAATAACAATCACTTAGAAAAACTTGAAGAAACCTAATTATTCTAAAACATAGAAAATAATCACATAAGATTTATCAGTCCATATTATTAGTGAAATACGAAAGAAATTTGTCAATCAAAGGCCTGAAACTGGATTTGAATCAACCAATTATGAATAAAATTAAAGCCGCTAACGATAAAGTAAGATTAGGGAAAAACAATAAAAACAAAACAACACATATAATTTACAACATATAAATAAACCCCAATAGAAGTAGTATTGGATGGAATAAAGTACCTATTAATGAAACTAAAACATGACGAGGGAGATAAAAGTGAAAGAAGTAGAAAAAAGAACTACCTGAAAATTCCAATGAAACGAAGGAGAGTAAAAGAAATAGTAATGTGCAATTAATCAACCTTGATGGAAGGCAATTTTGAATTATTGTATTCTACCCGATACACCTAGTAATTGCTTTGACGAAACTTCATTAATCAATTTGACTCGGTAGATAAATTTGGGTATATCATGCTTTAACTATCCGATCCGTTGATTGATTGATCCCTCTCAATCTACAATTACATGTTTCGGTAGAACAATCGTGCTGATAACGTGTTATAGAAAGAGAATTTTAGAAGAGAGTATCATTCGTATTCATATTATTAAATCATGAGGGAGCAATACATATATATATATACATATACATGGGAAACAATTAGGGTTTCCTTAGAGAATTATAAACCTAGTATCTAGAATATACTAGAATAATCATGGGGGTATAATGGGCATCCACTAAATACATATATTATATAATAAAAATAAAAATTTGTTAAAAAGGCAATATATAAGATCTATATGTATACATATCATATTTCATATTTAATATTTTTTGTCAAGAACACTATAATGCCATTTATCATAATATTGTCATTTAGAAGGACATGTGACATGTATGAAGGCCTAAAGACTAGAAATTGCTAAAAGATTGGAAATATTATAGGAGTGTCATGCTCTCAATCATTTGTCTAGCATAATATACATTTTGGGGTATGTATATATTGTACTGCCTCTGTATTATATTAGTTGCAACAATTTATCATATTTCCTCTTTATTTTATGTCAAATCGTTGTAACCAAAATAATGCGGAGGTAGTACATTTGTACATAATTGATAACTTTAAACATTTTGATAGTAGTTTTATCCTAAAAATCTACAATGGAGCAAAGAAGAGGTCAAAAGCCCAACAAGGCAATACCTAACCTAGTAATCTAGTATCCTTTAAGGCTTGTTTCAAATGTCCATCCCCATCAAATTGACATTTCACTTTTTTTTTGTCATATTTTTTAAAGGTATTTAGTAGAGATTTAATTAATTTTTTTTTTTCATTATGTACATAACTTTTTTTAAGGTTCTAATAGAGATAATTAGTCTATTAATATATGTGATTTTCGACCTTGTTTAAGCTTTTTTTTGGTTTTTTTTTCATGTTCGAAGGTATGCTATTTTCGCAAAGGTTGGTTCATGTTCGAAGGTATGCTATTTTCGCAAAGGTTGGATTGTGGGTGTCACGAGTGTTTTCAACTCAAATTAAATTCCTTTTATTTAGTTTCACCAATTTGTTCAAGATTTCTTTCTTCTCTCTTCGCTTGTTGTGTTTGGTTCTTAATGGCTTCTTAGTTTGGTTTAATACCATCGGTCCTATTTTGATGTTGTAATCCATGCTCTTTGGGTGATCAATAGTTGGTTCATGTTCGAAGGTATGCTATTTTCGCCAAGGTTGGATTATTTTGTATGACCATAAAAAAGTGAGATAATTGAAACCTTATTTGCCTAATCAATATCGTTTTCATGTCTTTAGTTCTTCGTGTTGATCCAAGTAAAAGACATTATTATTAGGTGGGAGTTTGCCGTGAGCGACACATCTCTTACAGATAACTTAGGATTCCTAAGATGAATTTAACAAGAAGATAAATATCGTGTGTAATAGAAAGGTAAAAGCTCATTTGATTTTGATTTTTCAACAGTATTAGTATTTCGTTGCACCCCCTTTTATATTTTTCGAGTGGCTTCATTGCTTCAAGAAGTCTCGAATGTAACTTTTAAGGTAATATTAGAGATTTAAGGTGGTCAATGGGTTGGTGAAGTTAAGGCTTTTGTTGGCCTAGTGCCGATGAATACGAAAATCAAATAAGAAAATTTGTAACGACCATTTTTGGAAAACCACATCGATAATTATGATTATCTATAGATCTGCAATAATTCATTATTCGAATCATATTTGCAAGAAGTTGCTAACTAATATTAGGATTAATATTGTGGATCTCGTGATCATAATTGATTTAATACTAAGACATTTAATTTCAAAAAGAAGAAACTATTTCAAAAACATTCACTCAACTCAGCAAAATTAACGTGTGCACACGTTTTATTTATGATTCTTTAATGGTTACATTTAAATGTTAATACTAAATTGAAATCATTATTTTGTCAATATTAATTAGCCAATAAGAAATAATTTAGTATTATTAAAGCTTTCATTGAAATATTTTAAATAATATTGAAATGTAAACTGTCATTACAATACTAACTTTTAATTTAAAGCTTAAAATGACAAACGAATACTAAGATAGATGAAAATGAGAAAAAACAACAAAAAATGAACTACAGGAATTACGGAAAAGAAAATGAGACAAACGAGAAATTCAATCCAAATAAATAGTTTCATATGGTGGGAAAGTGTATGAGGCCCTTTCCGGTATCCCTTTCATCAAAGCCAAACTCTCCATGTAGACACAAATAAAAATCGGAGAAAGCTTGTAACTCTTTGTAAGAACTTTGGCCTCTTGGGTCTTAATGTTGTATGACTTTACCCCTTTTCTTTCTCCTGCAAACAATAACACACCATCCATCTTAAAAAATATGCACTTTCCTAACAATTGTAAATCAATGTTAACTCGTTTGGTCCATGATTGGACCTCACCATTTGCATTTTCTAAGACCCATATTTGACTATAACTTTCAAAGATTTCCATAAGACCCACAGATTGATCCAAAATGATGGGAAACCTTTCATACTCCCATACATCACCGTGCTCACAATCCGGTAAATCGATGTATTTAAATGTATCATTAGCCACATCAAATGACACAAAATGAGAAAACCTTCCCTTAGAACTACGTTTTGACAAGACATAAATGCCTCCCCAATATATGATTCCATTTAGAAAAACTTTTGGACCATCTTTTATCCATAGACATGGCCCCCTACCCACATTAGAATTCTTCCACGAGAAAGTACTAAGGGTAAAGATCCTATCATAACGAGGAAGGTGACCATTTTCAATATAAATGCTTGCTACCACTTTGTAATCATTCTTAACATGATCATATCCAAGAGCACAATCAATATCATACCTTACATCTTCGGAGTTTGGAGATCTAGAAAAAGGGAGCTCTATGGCTTTCTTAATAGAAGGGTTCCACAACAAAATTTTAGAAATTTGAGTATTTCTTATGTATTTCTTCATGCAAAGTAGCCCATTCACATACCCCACGGCTTGATATTTTTCATCCGTAATGACATCCATCTCAATTTTAGACATTTTTCTAAAATTTTCACTACTTCGAATTGCACAAATTTGATTAGTATCTCGCATATTGGGTGGTTCTAGTGCAAGTAGGCGAGTTTTTGCTTGGTTATTTTGGGATTTTTTAAAATGGATAGAAGCAAAAAAAGAATCATCAATTGCAGAGCACCAAAACTTAGATAGACAACGACATCTTAGCAAAGATTTAACTGGTAATTTTGCTAAGATTTCATCTTGAATAATATTTGTTGGAAGTGATTTTTGAGGGTACTTAGATCTCCGTTTCATTATATTTATTTTCAAATTATATATTTTTTTAGGAGGATAAAATGGAAGCAAAGTTGAGGTTGAGGAATGATATCTGTTCAACCAAAGTGCTTCACTATATATAAGGAGAAAACCATTTAAAAGGCGTACTATTTAGGAAAGAAATTACGTTATTGTGAAGAGCATCGAATGCATGTGTATCTTTCACGAAAAAAGCAATTATGAGATATACTAACTCCCTTTTCGAGATGTATTGATTTTTCTACTTTATTCCCCTTAACTTTTCCTAGTATAAAAAACTCGTTTTAGCCTAATTTGTATTCATTCTTGTACCCAACTATTTAATACTACACTAAACTTTAGTAAAATAACAATACTAATATGGACCGGTTTATTTGATAAATGATATTAATAGGTAACTTATTAATATGAGAGAGAGAGAGAGAGAGAGAGAGAGAGAGAGAGAGAGNAGAGAGAAAGAGAGAGAGAGAGAGAGAGAGAGAGAGAGAGAGAGAGAGAGATACTGTGAAAATTAGAAAGAAAGAAAAAATAGGATACTAATAATCAAAGTTTCATATTTATGAAAATGTCATTAATAAGCACGTGTATCTTTTTATGTCTTTAATGTACCGGTTTTTGCGTTGAAAAAGTTTTCACATGATTCTATCTATCTATATAACTATATATATATATATATATATATTTTTATCCAAACATATCCATAATATTTTATTTACGCAGTAGCGTAATACTATATTCTAATAGATTATTTTATTCATCTTTATATCTGGTTTAAATTATGTGTCATTTTTGTTCAAAAAAACAAAAATTTTCGTATCCTGTAATACTCTCAATCTATATCATGATTAATAGTAATCTATACAAATTTTCTAGTATTATAGTGTGAAATATAGTCATATCTACAAACATTAAAAAGAGAAAAGTTGTATAGAAAAAGATAGCTAAATTTTAAATTTGTGTGACGATGTATAAAGCATATTAATTTAGAAGAATATATAGCATTAGAGCGTCACATAAGATTTTATTCATTCCAAACCAGTCATTTTAAGATAATTAATTTAGAATATAAAGCATATTAATCCTATTAGTTTTCATTACAAAATAATTAAAAAAATTTTATCCAAACACTTTTTTCCATAATGGATAAATTTAATCCTACTATTTATAAGAAATTTTTTTGTGGATAATTATAGATTATTAGATCCTACATATTTTCTTTATAAAAAAAAATCCTACTTATCGTTTTGAAATTGACGAAATGTGTTTGTTGAAATTAAAAAAAAAAAAAAAGAAGGAAAGAAATTCCATGTTCAATTCTTTTAAACTTATTTCTACTTCTTTTAAGTTCAATTCATTGTACGGAGTAGTTAAATTTAATTCAATTTGATTCCTCCCAATTCAGTTATAATTAATATTAGGCCGATGGTTGCTTTTCTATTTTTATATTTATCCTTATATTTATATTTTTATAATATTTATACTATCTTTTGTCAATTTTAATTTTATCTTCAAAATCTAATTTTACTTTTTATTAAAAAGTAAAATATATAATTAAAACAAAAATTATAAATAAGCACGGAGTAATATATTACATTCGTCACACTTTAAATATGACATTTGCCATTTTAGGATAGTTCAATTTTGTTGCCACAAATTTTAACTTTCCCTTTTTAGTAAATTTTAAGCTAAAAAGACCATTTTACCCTTTACTTAAAACTCTAATTAATAACTAAGACTAGTTTTTTCTCTCCTACATAATCACATGCCCTTCTTTACACTAATTACCCCTTTCAATCTTTTGCTTGCAAAAAATGTTGCATCTAAAGCTTAGCCAAGATAATATTAAAAATTAAAATTAATAAATAAAAAATAATTCGGATTGGTCTATCTTAATTCATTAAATTTCCAAACTAAAGAGCTTTAAGCTTTTACCAATCAACAAAAGTATTACCAAACACAATGATTCAAACATTCGTCAAATCAACAGTCAAAACCGCTAAAAAAAAAATTAAACACTAACAGCAAACTCTAAACTCTAATGGTTAAAGCGTAACAGCTATTTGCCAAATAGAACCATATTAATTTATAAAATTTGTCAACCTTTTAAAATCCTCCTATGCCCCATCATAATTATCCCAATTTTGTCAAAAGGGTATGACTTCTGAAAGGCCAATTATTCATAGAAAAAACAACTAGGGGACAAGAAGTATCATAATTCATAACCCCATAAAGTATATAATAATTATAATTATAATTATAATTATATTTTTATTTTTATTTTTTCTTTTCACAACCTCCTAAAAGCAAAAAAGTGAAACCCTGTATTAAGCATTCATCATCTATTCATGCTGTAACGGAATAAAAAGGTGAAAAACTCAATCATTTCTTCATAGCTTTTCTTTATAGAGCCAAGCATAAATCTGCAGAGAGTAAGTGAGCCATCCACTATGACAAAAAGATGGAGTAATTTTAGGTTAAGACAGTAACTGATAATAAGTGATCACAATGCCACAAAATCAAAAGAGCATGATAGTGAAAGCACTCTTTTTGTAGCATCCCAAAGAGGTTGTTGTATATGTAATACTTTTTTCTTAAAGGTAATCCCCACCTGGTGGTGTCAATAACGTATTAGACGGGCGAACCTCACCCTACTAATATCGTCTCGTTCTGAGAGTATGAAACTTGAAAGACTGTTACCAGAAGACAAAGCTAAATTCAACATAATACTCTACCTCAACCAATAAGGTAAATCGCTTTTGATGCTCGGCTGCTAAGCCAGTTTGACACTAAGATGCTAATGTACTAGTTTTTAGGAGATATTAACTGTAGATATGCCAACTCAAATACAAGAAGCTAAGAAAGGGTGGGGGAAAGATAATAGAAAAAAGTGGGGGCAAGGGGTGGATATTCATACATGATGGCTTCGACAGCCTAGGATCAAAAACCTGCACCAAAATCATACTCCCTGATGAGATACCGATACTCCTACAGATCTACAATCTTCCTTACAAGCGAATTCTACAGTTTGAGCTGTTCCAATTTCTCTACTGCTTCTTTATCCTGTGTTTTTGCTTCACATGCCACTTCATTAGGGCTTTTTGGCTCCATTGATGACGATGATGGATTATCCTTTTTAGGTGGTGGGGCAGCAAAAACAGGAACAACATGTCTAATACTGACAGATGGTGCCATTCGAACAGGAGGGGCCCGCGTCACAGTAGATACAGGGAGAGGTTTCACAGTTGTCTCAGATTTTATAGAATCTTGAGATTCCTTAGAATCCTTAAAATCCTGAACACCTACTATATCTGAAACTTTATCAAGTTCAGGAAGAGTGACAGATGCTGCGGGGCTTTCCTTCGTAACTGGTGGAGCAGAGAAAACAGGAACACTTTGCCGAACACAAACTGGTGGTGCGATCCGCACAGGTGGGGCTGTCCTCATCACTGGAGGAGCTGCAGCTGATGATCGGGGAACAGGAGGTGCAGAGTAGCAAGGCACAGCATTTCTAATAGTCACAGGTGGTGCCATACTATGGCATGGGGCTCGTGCATGTCGGATTGGTATATACGGAGGAGCCCCCACACCTGGGAATCTTGGAAACTGAGTACCTCGGGGTTCTGAATATCGGGACTGAGATGACAGAATCAAATTATCAGAACCCGATAATGCCATAGGACGAACTCGAGGAGGTGTCTTCTTAGGACAGATAAGCGGAAGAATCTTTGAACCGGTCATTGGACGACGTTGTGGGCTTGATGGTCTTGGATTATGCATTGGGAAAGTTTGCGGGAACGGCAAGGGTTTGGTTGATGCAGTTGTCATCCGCTCCCTCAATCGGTATTTCAATAATGCTCGAGCTATTGTCACCTGCTCAAGCTCGTCAGAGTTTTCTTGCTCGGAAGATGAGCTCTCTGACTGTTGTGCCACTGTTCAGATATAATAATAGATCATCATTTCATGCCCACACCATAAGCAACCTCTTTCATGGACATCAAACATTAGATACATGATGTTACGATGAATTTGGGTCATACGGTTAAAGAAATCCCAGTTAAGCAAGACTATTAGTGGCAACAACTAAAGAAATCATCACTAATGTAAAACCTGACATGGCCACTTAGTAACTGGCAATGAAAGGACATTTCTAAGTTTGATTTATCATCTCATAACGATGGAACCTTCTAAAGACACTTACATTGTTTAAGAGATTGCCAAGCTGCCAAAGCTGCATTCTTCTCAGCTTGCTTTTTGTTTTTGGCCTGCTCCCCTGTGAAAATGATACCTGCTAGCTCTACTTTACCAGTAAAAACTGGTTGGTGTCCCAGGCCTGACCTGTAAGTAGTGTAATGTGGCAATGGAGATCCAACACGTTGCGAAATCTCTTGTAGAAGGTTTTTGTAAACCCCTGTCTCATCCTACAAATAATATATACAATCAACAAATTTATCAGCATCATAACCCAAAACACTTCCAAAAAAATTTTATAGCAGAAGTTTAAATTTGGCCACATTTACATGGGGTTGAGGAATGAAAAAGGCATCAAAGCAATGATGGACATAGTTTTCAAGAGTAAACCATAAGAAGATTGTGAATTATTCAAATGTGTAACTATGACCAATAAAACAAATTTCTACCGCTAGAGTATAGGTAGTAAATTGTACATGATTTACGATACTTACAATTGACACCACAATATGATGCAACAAATGGCAAAGAAACTCAAATAAACTAATAGGATCCCCAAGCATCCAAAAACAAATGACTTACTAGGTTGATGTTCCACAAAGACACATCTGCCTACTATTCAACCTACGAGAAGTTGATCTTTCATAAAGATCGAAAGCTGCACTTACCAACAGCTTGTTGAGCAGACACATAAATTATGTCGAAAAAGACTGAATTGGTGAATCCAAAATTGGTACGAATCTAGTGCATGATATCCCCCCCCCCCCTCCAAAAAATGAGCATGTGCACAGCCTTGAACTACGGCAATTGCAGAGGAGCTGATTCACGTAAGCAGCTGAGCACCAACTAGTTTACAAGCTCACCAACTATCAACAATATGAATGCGCTTTGAGAAATCAAATCAGTTCCATTTGAATTCCAAGCCTTTCCAATATGAAGTCTAATACAGTGCTACACAAGTATGTAATGTAAGTTTATATATCTCAAGCAGAAATGAGATGTTTTAGACCTTCTATCACTCTTTCAGCAACACATGCAAGGTCCGCACATGTTAATTCTCAGTCACAAAAGGCGTCCAACATACTATATAGTTTTAGCATAAAAGAGTAGACCATCAGTTTCTAGACGGAAAAGTTTCAAATGAATGCAGCCACAAAGAACAATTCATCACAGAATTATAAGTATTTTACAGCTGAACAAATCATCCAGCAGGTAATTTTCATAAACAACCAATCAGCTCTGTTGTCCAATCCACTACGACTATTAGTCCAGAAAATTTCTAGAGACATTACAGTGATCAAGCGACAGCAGTAACAACGCCACAAATGCCAGTTAATTGATTCACATAACACAACTACAACATACAACTTTTGACAAACGGGTTATTTAACTTATAATTACTTATATTATTTAAAACCCAAGTCAGAAAAGGATTTGTTACTTCATACAACATCTCGAAATTAACATGTATTCAAGCTTAACCTTTAACCTTAAGACCCACATGCTAATACAAAAAAAAAAAAAAAAAAATTCTCAAGAAAATCGTTTGCCTCTAATCAAAGAATTCCATACAAAAGTAAAAGAAAATACAACATTAAATTAATGAATTAAATACATAGGTGGATCAACAAATACCCAAAAACAAGAAAATTAGTACCAAATATAAATACTCCTATGTATAACCAACCTGAAATCAATATTTGTTGAAATTTTTATTTCATTTAATTAAAAACAACCCCAAATACATTAATTCCCTAATAAATAAACACAATTGATCAACCACCAAAATACCCCCACAAAAATTAATTTCAATTTCCATCAATTAATTAATCAAACACAATCCCAATTCAAACTTAATTAATTATTTCCACCCTAACATTAAACCAAAAAAAAAAAAAAATCAAGGAGGGCATTCTCGTAAATAACCCTTTAAAAATCCACCACACCCAATAACCTAATTAAACCACATTCATTCATCCATTTCAGCTCGTATTTGAAGTCAATCATAACAAGTTAAATTACTAACCAAAATACGAGCGGCGAGGGAGTGGGAGGGGCCACGGGAGGAAAGGGAATTGAGCGCAACTTCAGCGGCAGCGTGTTCGGCTTGACGAAGAGTTGAACAATAAGTAGGAGACTCAAATGATTCACCGTTAAAGGTTACAATTGCTTTGAAACGAGGCGCGTGATCAGGACCTTCCCTAATGCACGTGTATGATGGTAGATTGAAGCAGCTTCTTTGTGCCAGCTCTTGTAGCTGGTTTTTATACATTTTTTTTTTTGTTTTTATAATTCTAATTTTCTTCCACTTTGAACAATGTAACACTCACTCAAATTACTACAAACAAAAAAAAAATTTAAAAAGAATAGTTGGTTTTGATTTTTGAAGTGATTGAAGTACGAAAATGGGGTTTGATTTTTGTGGGGTTTTTGAGAGATCGAGTAAAAGGGGTATTGATTGATGATTTTGGGTATTTTTTTTCAATTTTTTATTTATTTTTTTGATTTTTTTTTTAGGGTTTTTGAGGGGTGAAATGAAATTGAGTTGAAGTTGGGGTTAAGGGGAAGAAGAAAAAGGAAAAAAAAAAAAAAAAAAAGGGGGTTTGTTGGGTAGTGAAGGTGGTGGTGGTGTGTGGGGTTGAGAGAAAGGAGAGTGATGAGAGAGAAACACACTAACAATTACAAAAGGAAAAAATAAAAATAAAATTTGAGTGATGAAGTTATTAGGGGGAAGGTTGGGAGGATGGATGGAAATTGAAATTGATTGATTAAGGTACTTTTTGATTTTTAATTTTTTCCCTTTTTTATTGTCAATAATATTGATAATAATGTGTTACTCTATATTTATATTTGTGTACTTGTGTGTGTTTTTGATTTGTTTTGTTTTGTGGAATGAGTGTACATGTTTTTATAGAGTTATGTGTTTGCTGATCGGTTTTGTATGGGTTGTGATGTTTAAACAGGAGTTAAGGAGATTGTAGTGTGAAGAGGGGCGAGAATGATAGAGGGAGTTGAGGTGATATTTTTGTGGTTAGATGGTGTTGGGTTGGATATTAGTAATGAAAAAAGTAGTAAGAATTGCATATAGAATCTTTTTTTTGAGTATAGAATTGTTCGGGGTATAGATAATCGTGTTACCAAATTAGATATGTATTCACTATTGTAAGGCCTTAAAATTAAGAAAAATGTAGCAATTAATATAGAAAAGAAGCAAGGATTATATAAATCAGTATTAATTCATAAAGATAAAACAAGATGTTTTATTTATTATTGAATTATAAATCAATTACACAATATACACAAATTCTTAAATGGTAAGAAACTATAGCAAAAAAATGGGTATATTTCATGTAAATCAGGTGATGCAAGTTGGATCTAAGTTGTGCATCGTTGGTGTGCCTATGCCAGCCAAATTTGGTTGTCTTATGCCGTTACATGAGTTGGTGGTTTTAGTTAGCTATTTTACATGTGATGAAAAGTGACACTTTCAAACTATTTTCCCGCATATTAAGTTACTTGATTCATAATAAGCTAGCACATAATCGAAAGAGAAGGCACGAGGAGAAAGTCGAGAGCAAAAAAAGAAGTAGATGGTAAAGCGTATAAATGGTAGGTTACATATACTCATATAGACAAAACGTAGGAGATAAGTGTAAAGACGAAACAATAGTTTTCGTGATCTCAATAAGTGTTCAAAAGCTTTATAAAATAGGAGATGGGTGTACATGATGAAATACCCTGGAATTTCCTAACTTTCTACTCTATATTTTTCCAGAAAACATAATATAAATATTAAGTATAATTATTAAAACTCCTAAATAACGAGGAAAAACCAAAGTATTACAGCCACCGTGATAACGGCTAAGACATTTATCAAAATACTATAGCGGAAGTCTTAAAACCAAAACCAATTTAAAAACTTAAACTTCAAACAATCTCAAAATATAATTCAAACTACCATCCATAATAAAAATCAGTTTAAAACTTTATTACACTTCGGAACCATTTAATGGCCCTTTAAAAAGCCAAAACTAGAAACTAAAACTTTGAAAATAAGCAACATCCAAAATAATAGTTAGATAACTCCATAAGCAATAAAATTAAAACTACAAACCTGCACAGCAAGCACTCTCACTCCAGCCCAGCATGAAATGACTTATGCCCATTTGTACCTGTAGCTTTTCTTATTCTAGACAACTACTCGGCAACAAGTGGGTCATTGTAGGGCAAAGTCCAAGACAAAGCCATGCACACAAAACAAACAGTAAGCAAAGCTGAGTACATAACTATTAAAGACTATGCAACAAAACAACATAAATTAAACACACACACATCTTACCTTTGACAACTCTTCACCTGTGCATAAACTCAATAAATTAATTTTTATATTTAGCCTTTGGATTTCGCATTAAACAGGTATCCTTTCCTTTAAAATTCACCCTATAGGGCACCAACTTGGGAGCAACTCCGAGAAGGTATTACCTATGTCACATAAAATGGCGGAATTCCAGCGCATTAAAAAAAATATAAAAGAGTACAACGTCTTGTACTCCAACTAGAAGTCATAGATCACTGTTCCATACGACTCCCCCTATTGTTCATACTCAAGGTATATACGTTCCAAGAGTTTTGGTACGGATCCTCTTTCACTTTACGTGATTAACCGGTTTAACAATGTCGTGACTTACATATAACATCACATAAAAACATGCATCAAATCAAGTGAGTCATATTAATTATCTTTGATTTAAAGTGATTCTAAAAATAATCTTATGTATGTCCTTTAAGTAAACTGAACTTCCTTTACCACACATTAACTGTGAGTGGCTAACTATTCACTTTCTCCTTGATCACACATTAAACTGTGAGTAGCAACATGTATAGAATAATTGTTCATTAATTTCTTTTAACCATGTGAATAAAAATTCACAAACTACTTTTCTTGTTGACTAAATAACTAACCAACTTTCTTCATAAATAAGCTATTGGCCATATTAAACTGATCATAACATTCCAAATAAATCTTATAGAATTTATATTGCCAAGACATGGAATGTCAAAATAATATAAAATCATACTTCTAATAAAACTTGTCATGCATGTCAATTCACAATCCAAACAAGCATAACAACATATCATAACATAAAGGATCATCCAAGCATGAATTCTAATTCTTATATGTTTGTCTTTAGTACCTATGTGCCTTGTAAAATAGTGGTGATCCGCCACAACTTTTTAAAGTCGACTATTTCAAAGTTTCCTACATAGAGAAAACCGAAAGTAAATTAAAACCTTGTTGACTAAGTTCTACAACAACTTTAAACTGGCTTTCTATATTGGAAACTTGTCCAAAACATTCCCTATATGGTCTCTATTCAATTTCATACTTTACTTTAATTTTTCTATTGCAAGATACTCGGTTTTCAGAACTTGTTTATCCTTTATAAAACCCCAACATACATTTTATGTCACTTTTGAAAAGTGGACAACAATTTAAACTAGTCAAAACTACTTGAAAAGCCTCAAAAACAACACAAATCAATCATACAATGTAATACTTAACTTATATGATTAATTCATGCTAATTACATACTTTAAAACCCTAATTATTCACTTTACAAAATCTGGACAGCATGTTAAACATGCTTAAAATCACTTTTAAACTTCATGAAACATACTAAAAATCATGTGTAACATTATAGGATTAACATGTGATCATACTAGCATAATATGAATACTTAAAAATTATTTTAACTTGCTTTTATAAAATTTTTAGGTTTATTAATTAACTTTAAACTCATGAAAAACATCATAAATTCATCATAAAACTCTTTTACAATCTACTAACATCATTATGAAACAAATCTATGCTTTAGAATAATTTTTCATAAGCCAAAACATGTTCATAATATTCATTCTATTGATTTTCATGGTTTCAAAATTTGGACAACAGTTTATTTTATGTTTAAAGCCTTTAAAAATCAATCTAAACTTCATAAAATCATCATAAATTCACCCAACAACAATTCATGATCATAATATTGAAAAATATTAAAATTCATAAAAATCAAGAATTTCATTACTTTATAAACCCTAATCTAAAATTTCATGAACAACAAATTAATTCATGCTTTAAAGCAAATCATAACTTCATAAAACATGATTGAAACTTATAAAAACATGATTAATCATAAATATAAACATGATTTTGCAAAATTAAATCAAAAAGAAGGAAGAAGCATTTTTTTTTTTTAACATTGAGTTCGAAAATACCGAGTAGGGGAGCAGGGTGGCCGGCGGACGGCGGGACTCCGGCAGCTTCCGGCGAAGTTTTTTTTTTCTCCTCGTCAAAATCAAACACCAAAATAAACTATTTTTTTCTCTTTGTTCGAACTTCCCCTCTCTTTCTCTTTTTTTTTTTTTCTCTCTTTAGATTTTGGAATCCTAAATCACCAATTTGCAAAATAAAATCTGAAAATTGGGTTTTAAGGGGTATTTATAGGCCCTAAAGTAGGATTTGGTGAAAGCCCATAATTATCCTAAATATTTGAAATTACTTTTATGCCCTTGCTTTAAAATAATTTAGGAAACTCTAAAAATTCTATTTTTAGAAACCTTTGAAAATATTTTATAAAACATAAAATATTACTTATTGAACAGGCTATCGCACACCTCTCAAAAATAACCGAACAACTCTAACTAATCTAGCTAGGGAAGTAGGGATCGAATCCTCAGGGAAGCTATTAAATTCTACTAGCTCTAAAAAGCCTAAAGCGTGTAAGGGGCCTTGGTGGAAATTTCGGTAAATGGTTTCTAAAACTAAGAAGACTAAGAATTGAAACTAAGGAAATGACAGGAAAATAACGATTAAACTCTATTAATGGGAACCTAGGGCTATCGGTTCACTATGATCAATCAACAAACTCAATTAACGCTCACTAATCAATTCATTGGCATTCATTGAACTAGGGCTCACTAATTCTCTCGAACTTAGACTCCCTCAAAACTCCTTTACCGACTCTCGCTCGCATAAATTCGTTTTTGCCTATTATTCAGTGGTCTAATTGTGGTAATCTCACCTCTCGGCCTCGATTTCAACAATAACCTCACTTATAACTAAATCTGGCCACAATTTAATTGCAATTACTAGAAATCAATAATAGGAATTCAATTAGAAGCCAAGAACTAATTAGAAAACATAAATTAAGTTCAAATCATGATCATAGATCCCCTAACCCTAGAGAAAACGACTACTCACTCAAAGCAAAATTGAAATCAAACAACATGATCATGAACAAAGAATTAATTAAAACTAAATTAATTACTAATAAAACTAAAGTAAGAACCAAAATAGCAAAACTAATTAATCTAAACTAAAAACTAAGAAATTAAAGAGAATCATGAAACTAAAAGAATTAAAAAGCATAAGGAAAGAGATTACCAAAGTAAAGATTGAATTGCATTGATTGAAAGCTTGAATTCATGAACAAAGTAATTAATCCTAAAATTCTAGAGAGAAAAAGTAATTTTGGATTCCTAGGTCTAAAAATATAATAAAAACTAAGTAGAGTCGTGCTCCCTTTACATAGAGTATATATAGGATTTGGGTTTTTAATTAATTAAAACCCACGAGCAAAAACCGCACGGAAAGAAAAATCGGGCACCAAAATATTGCACATGCGCCCGCATGAAACAAACCTAATTTGTTCCCTGCGCCCGCATGGTGAATAATGAGTGAGTTCTGATACTTCTGATCTATGTTGCGGGCGCATAGAACAAAAGATGATTAAGGGCTGCGCCCGCATGGAATTTGCATTCCTATATTTTGACGACCTTGCTTATTTCTTCGCTCGATTCTTCGAATCTCGCTTGTGACTTTTCGTGACTTGGCACACATCTCGAGGCAAGTACATTTTGACTCATTTTAGCCTCCAATGACTTCATCACTCTCTATTACGCTCTCGTAACATATAAACAAAATCGAAAACCACGCGTAATAACCAAAAACGTATAAAATAACCATAAAAGGTTCTAAAAGTCAACTAAAGATGCTAAAACCGTTCCAAAACATAACTTAACATCGAAAGACGATATTTAATCAAAACGAAGCCACAAACTTAACTATTTAGCACAAGAATCAACCGAAAATGAGGGAAAAACACAGCATAAAACACGTATATCATTTATAAACGCAAAAAATTATTTTTAATTAAAATTTATTTAAATTCCTTCGTTTAATATTCTTATTGAATACAACTTCTCAATAAAAATATTAAAACCATACGCATAAAATGAAAAAAATAATTCCTTAAAATACGTGAAAACATGGGATATTACACACGCTGTCATAAGATACATATAAGACCCTTATTGAGTATTATGTCGTAATTATATAAATAATATTTCTACAAAACAAAAACAGAACAATAGAGTTTTTTTTCAACAAACTTATTTTTCATTTTCAAGCTATTTCTAAAGTTTTCAAGTATCCCCAACAATGAGTTTAGTAATTCAGGTCGAGAGTGTGGGAGTTAAGTTATTTGAAAGCTCAAATTGAAAAGGGTTAACACTTCATGCAATTAGCTAAGAGCTTGTATAAGTAACACTAGCCTTATATGCACGCGACGCGTGCAGCAATATGCTTGTATTAATAATAACTAATACTAAAAAAAAAAATAGTGAATAATGATACATTAAAGTAAAAATAAAAAATAAAAATAAACCTAATTAAAATACTAATAAAAATAAAAACTGTTACTGAAGTCATAAATTTAAATACGAGGGAGGGGGGTAATTATCATTGATTTATAAATCAATTGCGTAGCATATAAAAGTTGGTAAATTGTAAAAACTAAAGCAAAAGTTTTGGACATATTGCATGAAAATCAGGTGATACAAGGATGGGTTTGAGTTTTGCATGGTTAATGTGTGTATGCTAGGCCAGTCAAATTTGGTTTTCATATGACATTTCATGAGATGGACGGTTTTAGCAAGCTTTACATGTGATGGAACCTAACATTTTCAAAATTTATTCCTTCACATCAATTACTTGAATTGTACTAAGTTAGCACATAATCTAGTAAGGGGCATGAGAAGAAAGTCAAAAGGGAATAAGATGTAAATGGAAAAGTATAAAGACAATAAGTAGCACATAAACGAAACTAGTTTTAAAAGGTGAATGAGTGATAAAAACAATGGGCAATTCCTAGTTAATGATATGTTTAGTTAAACATATCACAATGGTAAAAGTGTGAAATTTATAATATTATATAATATAAATAAGTTATAATATGATCTCTTTAATCTATAATACTATCTTTGTTTCACATTATTGCAATGATTAGACATTTTTCTCTCTTTATTATATCAAATCGTTGCAAATAATGTGAAACATATGTAGTATAATGATATTAGAAACTCGTGTAATATGATATGCCCTATAGGTGGTGTGATGTTAATATACTATTATACTTCGTATAAGTAATTGTGATATGATGTATTATGTTGGTGATATGATATTAATACACTTTAATCATTGTAATATGTTTAACTAAACACATCACTGTGATTAACCCGGCACCCCCCACCCCTCACAAACAATATACGGAGTATATTTTTGAAGATGGATGTACATGTAGTTACTACTTACCACATCATTGAGAATGATTTATTTTTATTGTTTTTTTGACGACGGAAAATGCATAAACAAGACCTAGACTATGTACATGACTCTGAGGGTATTCTTGACTTCCTTGGCAAGAAAGAATGTATGAGCACTATGAACTTCCTCCCTTGCAACTTGTAAACAAACCAACATCTTTAATTTCTTCTCTCCTGCTTGATCTGTATTCCACATATCAACAGGTGGTGGATGAGACTCAGATGTATGTGAGCAAATGAACAAAATACGGATCAACCTTTACTCAATCGAAGACAACGAACACCATTGCGACATTCCCAAACCCCTAAAAGAACCACGACGTAAACATGTTACGCATCTAGATGGTGCAATCTATATATACATTTTCATCCACTTGGATACACCTACCTATGCAACAAGATGCCCAAATCTGCTACACCAGGTTACAATCACGAAACAAGTGCTCTAAAGTCTCCTCCTTCTCAGAACAAAATAACACAATTTTCCTCAAACACCACTTATAAACTTTCCCTATTAAAAATAATGTATTGTTATTGTTATTAACTTAAAGCGATGATTTTTTGAAGCTTTTGAAAACGTTTACAAAAGTGTATTTCGCAGTTTAGAGATCGAATGTGAGGCTCAAGCTGATATATTGACCACATTGAAAAGGACACCACTAAAAGATTGTGCATGTGATTTCTTAAGGGTTCATAAATTGTACTATTGATCCACTAGTGTAAAAAATTGTCAAAAGTAGCATTACATTGTTGTGAATATTCTTAGAACTGCAACACATATTAATAGAGTATATATTGTGGACTTGTAGTTCTAAGAAAACCGCAACTTATAATTATTATGTTGTGGGACCTATTTTGTTTGTTGTAGCTTGAGAATTGTATCATATAGTCATTAAAAGTTACTAACCCTTTTTTTTATTTCGCTCCCTCTTTCCCTCTTCTCTTTCAACCATCGCTCTCCTATTTCTTTCATATCATCGCCATGAAAACTCTGTCCTCCCTTGATTTCTTACCAACGTCTCTTGTGATCTTTTACCAAAGTCTCTCATCATCCTATTTCTTATCTGATTTTCACCTTATCATATCGATCATCACTCTTAAATATTCTCAACCCTCTGTCATCTCTTGATCTCTTACCAACGTCTCTCATCATCATAACCCTGATTCATTTGTTTGTTATCTTCTACTACAAGAACAAGATGCCTCCTCATGTTTGGTCAATTCAGACATGACCAAGATAAAACTGATATTGTCTGATCTACTTTGTTCAAACGTGATTAGTTTTTACTTGATCTTGTCCTAGTTGGTCAGATGCGAGGGGGCGCTGATCAGGGTGTAACTAACCATTATTTTTCTCACTCTATCAAACTCATGCACTCATTTCTCACCCCTAAAATCTATATCACTTGTTTACTCATTTCATTAAACCATACACTCTCTTATGCACTCCATCACCCATTCGTTTTTTTAATTATTTTTCAGCAAGTCACTTTGTTGCATATTCTCTTAAATCTAACATGTTTCATGGCTTGCTTGCTAGATGTCTATTAAGTTGTTACATTAGTAGGATTTTTGTTTTCATGTTTTATGACTTGCTTGCTTTGGTGTAGGAACTCAAGGAGTAGTATATGTTTGGTTTATGGTCAACAACAACAACAACAACAATACGATATTTCTATTGATTATCTGTATTGCAGTTAACATGAATTTCCTCAATATTGAGTACTAAAACGACTTGCATCCTTAGCGCTCTAGATATCTCTAGGATGGTTTAATGCTTTCCTTTTGCCTTTCACTACAAGGAAATCGTTGATTTGCGACAGACTCTTTTCGACAAACCTTAAATTCCGTTAAAAATGTCAAAATTTCTTATGGATTTAAAATCCATTGCTATCCATCGCAAATTTGCGATGCATTATATACATTTCCGAAGGATTCTTCGAAAAATATTTGACTTCTTTGGTAGACAAATTTTGCGACGGAATTTGTGACGAAAAGTGATCTGTCGCAAATTAGCGACGGATTTTTCTATCACAAATAGGTGAAATAAAAAAATTTTACAAACCCTAGGTATAAATAAACCACCCCCCCCCCATTTTTCAGATATGAAAAAAACTCTTTTTTTCTTGTTTTCTCTTCTCTTCTCTTTCTTTCTTTCTCCTCTTTCATTCCTTATCTCTCCTTTCTTTCTGCTACTTCATTTGTCTCCTTCAATTCCTCTGTTTTTAAGTCGTGTTTCCTTTGTTTTCAACTCCTTTTGCTCTCTCTTCCTTACATTCTCCTTTGTTTCCTCTATTTTCAATTCGTTTTTCAATTTGTTTTCCATTGTTTTTTCGCCAAAAAATCGCATCTAAAATTAAAGATATTGTTTCATGGTCAAATTTGACCATGAAAACCCTAGATCTTGGGTTTTTATGGTCAAATACGATCAAAAAAGTCTTAGATGGTTGCTCCCAATTTAAGGTATCTATTTATTTTATTTTTTCTGTTCAATGTGCTTTGATTTTTTAGTTTGAATAATATTGGTTTTCTTCGAACTTTTTAGTGTTGGATTTTGCTGAATTTTGTTATCAGATTTTTTGGGCTTTTTGGTGGAATTTTTGTTCGAATTTTTTGGGAGTTTTGTTGGATCCTTTATTTTTATTTTTGTGGAAACGTGGTGGTCTATGGTAGTGTGGTTGTGCTTGTGTGGGTGTGGGTGTGAGTTGCGTCTATGTTGGTGTTAAGGGGTTGGTCTGTGGTGGGCAGTGAAATGTGGTGGTGAGGGGTTAGGTTAGGGGTATGGATCTAGGTTTGGGTGGGTGGTAAGGGGGTGGTTTGGGGTCCTGTTGTAAGGGTGGTGGTCTGGGGATGGTCTGTGGTGATTTGGGGTTTCACGGTAAGGGTGGTAAGGGTTTCAGTGGTTAGGGTCTGGTCAATTGTAACACCCTGGAAATTCCTAACTATTTTCAGAAAGCATATAATAAAGTACTGCTACTAATTTAGGAAAATAAAACTAAAGTATTACCGCCACCGTAATAATGACTAAGGCTATTATCAAAATACTACAGCGAAAAACTTATATTTAAAACAGCTTTAAACCAAAATAAAACTATTAAAGCCGAAACCAAATCAAATACTTTATTACAAATTAGAACCGAAACAACGGCCCATTAAAATCAACTTAGCTTTATAAATATGAAAACCAACGTTAGTCTAACAAACGTAACAAATGTCGTTAACGAGCAATAAAAACAACATAACCAAAACAATTAAACAAAGAAAGACAACCAGGAGCACTCTTCACTCAACCCCAGCATGATTGACTATGCCCACCTATAGATGTTGGTTTCTCTTTATTCTAGACTTCTACTCGCCATCGAAATGGGTCGTTGTAGGGCCAAGACAAAGACAAAGCCATGCACATAAAACACGTAATCAACAAAGTTGAGTACATGAACACTAAAGACTATGCAACACACTAACATGGATAATCCTAAACAAAAGCATAAATAAACACATAGTCTTACAATGCCATAACCGTGTAACTGAAACATAGACTCATTATACTTTAAAGTTAGTTATTAATTAAGTTTGGATTACGCATTGAACGAGTTTCCTCCTCTAACAATCGCCCTTTGAGCACCAACTTGGAAGCAAATCCAAGAAGGTATTACCTATGCCACATGAAGTGACGGAATTCCAACGCATTAAAAATAAATAAAGAGTACAACGTCTTGTACTCCCATTAGAAGTCATAGATTACTATTTCATATAACTCCCCCATTATTCATACTCAAGGTATATACGTTCCAAGAGTTTTGGTGTATATCCTCTTTCACTTTAAGTGATAATCAATTTAGTTTACTAGTTATGACTCACCCATAGCAAAGCATAGAACACACATAACAACATAGCAAACATGAACATCATATTAATTATCTTGAATAATAAATTATCATATCATTTGCTTCTTACTTTCTTATTTACTTAACCTTTCTTATCCACACATAAACTGTGAGGGGGCTAACTATTTGCTCATTAAACTCTTGCTATTAAACATGTGAATAAACCTTCACTAAATACTTTTCTTCTTGCTCAAGTTATTAAACAACTTAATTTACTTCTTTCTTTTCTATATTGCCTACTAGTCAACTTCTTTCAAATAAATAACATTCCAACATCATTGATGTATTAATAAAGCTATAAAAACGGAATGTAAAACATAATGGCAACATCATATGATCACATGTAATCATACAACGACATAACTTCTCATACAAGTCAACATAAGCCAATAAGTCTCAACATGAGACTATAAATTTCAAAACATCACAAGCTTTTAGCATGAAACTTAAGAAACATAGAACTACTACTAGCATGATTTTTAAGCTCATGAACAACTTTAGTGTTTTATGCTTTAAAATGATTACAGGACCATTGGATTCTAATACAAAGATCACATAGTAATGCTACAGACAATACTTTTGCTTATTGACTTGGCGTTATACGTCGGCGTCCAAACCAATCAAGTGATGAAGAGGGCGCTGACTTAAGAGAACTTGGCTTGCTTTGGTCACTGGGCGAGTAGAGTTTCCACGCCTGGNTTTGGTCACTGGGCGAGCAGAGTTTCCACGCCTGGTATACCTGCACAAAGGAATAAATCCTTGTTGGATTTATCCCCCTCCGATGCTTAAGTAAGTAAATGTATGAAGAATGTAGAGAGAGATTTAGAGAGAGAAAGAGCACAATAAATGCTTGTAATCAATGTGTCCCTTTGTTCAAGTTGTTCATGGGTATTTATACTAGTGAGAATTCACTGTTTAGTCCTTTGTACAGTAGAGTACTATTCTTTCTTCCCTTTGGTGGAGAGGGAGAGGAGGATAACCCGGCGTGTTATGGGGTTCCTCTCTTCCACCTGGCTTTCTGCCTTTTAATATTTATTAATTTCAGGACACGTGTCATTCATCCGTTGCCCCATATATTGTCTCATGGATTATTAGTTAAACTTAAATCTGAACCGTTGGTTGAGCGTATAACATTTGCCCCTCATCAAACCGTTGAATTTGAATCGACAGATTCCAGGTATTTAATGAAACGTTTTGATGATTATAAATAATTATTGAAGAACTTAAATGATTACAGAACGGTTTTCGAGGGGAAGAAAAGGGGTCGTACTCATGTACCTTTTTTTTTTAGAAGTGGTCGGGATTACCCCTGCCTTTTCAACTTCCAAGGGGAAAAGTCTTTTCGGCCCCTTTAAACCATCTATAAATACTTACCCCCGTTAATTCTCCCCCTTATTTGCTCTTAACCTTACAAACCTTTCAATTGTTCTCTCTGAAAATAGTGAGTTTCTTCAAGCTTTTGGTGAGTTGTAGTTGTGTTTTTGCTATTTCTTTCGCGTGAAAGTTGTTATTCCTTCAAGCTATTTCTTCAAGTTTGTGTTAAATTAGTCCTCATCTTGCGGTAACCAGTTCGTCTCAAGCACTTTCTCCAGGTATTAACCCCTTACTTTGTGTATTTATTCCTTCTTTCCTGTTATGGCTTCTGCTTCCTCCTCTAATGGGGTATATCTTCACCCCCTGATCAAAAGAAGGATTTTGCGGGATGAAGAGAACCCTATTTCACCGGGGTTTCTAGGGGCGAGAGCCATGTATCTCGCCTCCTCATCTCCTGATAGCTCGCCACCTCTAACTTTGCAGAATCTCACACCATCTATCTCTTGTGTGCAGAATTCTATGGTTAGAACAAAACTTTGTGCAAGAAGAATTCGCACAATGGTGGTTTCCTCTTCCTCTTCTGAAAAGGCGCCTTCCCCAAGGCGTGATCCTTCAGAGGACACTGAGGTTTTATTCGCCGAACCCCCTGGCGAGTTCCAAGGGAAAGGTGGCGAGCATCAGGAGGTGGAGGTTCAATCCTTCTTTCCTAAGAACGATCCAAGTGGCATCCCTGTCAGCAACTCTTGGGTCAAACAATTAGGGGAGGACCGTGGTGCTTTCAGGAAGTCCTTATGGCTTCCTGAAAATTTTAGAATGATTGACCCTTTGCCAGGCGCCACTATTACCCACGTACAACCCAACGAATTTGGGGTTTATAAGGACGCCCTTTTACTTGGACTTAGGTTCCCCCCTCATCCTTTCGTGGACACTCTCCTACATGAGTATGACATAGGGATCGCCCAACTGACCCCCAACTCTTGGCACTTTATTAACTCCTTCATCGCCACCTGCGTTTTGAAGAAATTGACTATTTCCTTCAACGCCTTTCGCTCCCTTCACTTCCTAAATAGGGTTAACAACCCTACACCTGGGTACAGCTGGTACACCATCTCTAACCGTCCCCACTATAGGACGGTGATAGACAGGACCTCCAACCTTAAGGAGTGGAAGGTCAAATTCGTATTTTTCGTGACCAGTGACCTTAACATGGCGGGCCGCTATGGCAGGTGGAATGATAACACCCAACATTTGGGAAAATCGAACGCCACCCCTCACCTGACCACCGGTGAAGGGCGCACCCAGACCTATTTTAAGGCGTCCCAAGAGGACAAGGAAAGTCCTGCCAACTGGGTGCCTCTCCCTTATTTACTCAATAACAACTTTTTCCTTTGCGCCACTGGTCTTTGCGCCAAGTTGGAGAAAGGTACCTGGTGGTTTAATTTTTACCTTTTGCCTTTATGCTAGCCCTTTAAAAATCAATCCTTTGTCTATATTCCTTAACATTTTCCTTTTCTTTTTTTAGAAAAAGCTATGGTTCGCCTGACACCTGAGGAATTAGGCGAGGGGAAAGCCCTGGAGTCCGTGAAGGACATGTTAACTCGTCGGAAGATGATGAGCTTAAAGGAGAAGCTCGCCCTTAAAAAGGTACTAAGCTTTTCATTACCATCTCTTTATTTTTATTGTTAGTATTTTATACTCTTTTATCCTCCAGCTTTACAAATTTATTTATTTATTTAATAATTTTTTTTAGGAGAATGCGGCGAGCAACGTGGAGGTGCCCTCATCCAAGCGCCCTGGCGTATCCATACGAGAGCCAGGGTTTAAGAGGACCGCCACCCTTGCCCCTTCAGCGGGCGAGGGCAAAGGAAAAGGAAAGGCGGACACCTCCGCCTCTGCGGGGGGCGTAGAAAAATCAAAGGAGAAACAAACAGCTCCCGCGCCTTCTTCCAAGGGGAAGCAAGATACCACCCCCCCAACTGGGGGCATCAAAAGGAAGCACTCTTCCCCTGTGCTTCCAGGTCAACAAAAGAGGGTAAAACACGTGGCGTCAAAACCCAAAACCCTCTCTTCTCTACCCCATCCTCCTAAGGAGGCGACTCCTTCACCCGCCACTCCTACTTTTGGCGAGGTGGCCACTCCCTCACCCTCTCAACCAAGGGCAGGGCCTTCTCCCCAACCTTTCACCTCAAAATCTACCATTCGTCCATCCAACGCCCCGTCTCCATCTAACCAACAAACTCCCCCTGTCTCCACTCGACCAACCAACACACCCTCTTCAACTAAACAACCCACTCCACACACACAAACTCCAACACTCCCAAAATCCAAACTAGCGGGGTCTTCATCCAAGTCCACGCCCGCTACAACCATCAAAGAGGGCGTTGGTCCCCCTAAAGCTAGCCCCTCTAGCTCAGCCCCGGCAGGCGCCGATCTGGACGGCGGCGTCCTGTCCGACCTTGCTGACAAGGTGAAAGCCAACATGTCAGCAGCCACCAAGCTGCAAGCCCAGCAATCTGGTAATTCTTTTAGACCCAATTTTGTTCGTACTTATTAGTCATCTTTCGATTCCGTCATTTATTCACCTACTGATCCCCGTGCCTCTATTTTTCCGGTCGCCCGTTCAGAAATCCCAACAATGGATACCTCAATGGAATCTCCTGCTACTGTGGAGACTGGCCGCGTTCCTTCAATGCGCCTCTCCTCTACCGAGAAGAGGACCATGCTGGGTAACATGCTAACGTGCGCCCCTAAAGGTTATACTGAAGGCTTGAAGGGCGCCAAAGATGGCTTGCTAGGTCCATGCCTCATGGATCTCGCCAATGTAAGTTTCCTCCCAACTTGTATCCTTTCTTAGTTTGACGCAATAATTATTTACCCTACTAATTTTTGTTTTTATTTTTATTAGGTCATGCTTCGTCTTGATGTGTTCGCGGGCTGGGCACAAAAGCAACGTGAGACCGTTGCTGAGGCTCTGTCCCTTTCCGAGCAAAGTCGCCAACTTTCAGCTGAGGCTACTCAGCTGAAAGCCACACTGGAGAAAGAACGCCAAGGCAAGGACGCCTCTCTTGCTAAGATGCAACAATACTGTGACCAAATTAACAATGCTTACACTAACATGCTCAAGGCTAAGGGTTCTACCGACGCCGAGTATGCTTCTGAGGTGGCGTCCAGGAAATCAGTGGAAACAAAGTTGGCGGCTGAAACCAAGAGGGCTGATGATGCTGAGTCCAAAGTGGCAAGTTTACAAAAAAAGCTAACCAAGAGTTAGAAGAAAAATTAAAGGGCCACTCTGAACTCAAGTCATCATATGACACAACCCTTGGCGAGAAAGAAGAGCTCGCCTAGTCCAAAAAAGCTTTAGAGCGTCAGATCGCCACTCTACAAGCTAATATGAACGAGCTCCAAGACGAGTCCATTGGCATCTATGACGAGGGGATGACCGATATGAAAAACTTGGTGAAGGAGGGATGGGAACTCTGTTATCGCCATAGTGAAGTAAAGGTTGACTATTCTTACTTTGAGCGCCGGCTTGATCATGTCATCCGGGCTTTCTTGGCCAAGCACAACAATGATGACCCTCCTTCCCCTTTTGAATCTACCTCTATCAAAGAGGAAGAGGAGGAATCTGATCATCCCGCGGATCAGGCTGAGAGCAAGGCACCTGGCGAGCAGAGCGTTACTCCTAGTGAAGTTGTGACTATAGCTGATAGTCCAGCTCATGACGCCCCTATCCCCACTTCCTTGTAATTTGTACCTTGTATTTTTGGTCCTTACCCTTGTAAAGATTTGATCACAATTAATAATATAATATTTTTCAAACATAACGTTCATTTATTTATTTACTGCTTTTGCAAATATTTTATTAGTTTTTGCAACTAATGTTCTTTATTTATTTCTGACTTACAAACATTTCATTTATCAGCTATCTTACCCAAATGAGGGAATAAAAAGAAAACTCTGAACTTGGTAAGGTTTAACCAGAATGAGCGATGCATTTCATTTTGTGTGACTACCTTAATTGCCCCTGAAACTTACCTAGTTCAGGTTTCTGCAGTTCATCAAAAAATTTTAATCAAACCATTACGCGCCTTTTAGTGCAATAGCATGCCTCAGTATTTGAGAGTCATTCGAGGTGTTATAGGAGGGTTGCCCTAACGTTTGCACGCCATTCGGGGTCTTTATCATGCCTCAGCATTTGAACGCCTTTTGAGGTCTTATAGGAGAGTTGCCCTAACGTTTGCACGCCATTCGGGGTCTTTATCATGCCTCAGCATTTGAACGCCTTTTGAGGTCTTATAGGAGAGTTGCCCTAACGTTTGCACGCCATTCGGGGTCTTTATCATGCCTCAGCGTTTGAACGCCTTTTGAGGTCTTATAGGAGAGTTGCCCTAACGTTTGCACGCCATTCGGGGTCTTTATCATGCCTCAGCGTTTGAACGCCTTTTGAGGTCTTATAGGAGAGTTGCCCTAACGTTTGCACGCCATTCGGGGTCTTTATCATGCCTCAGCGTTTGAACGCCTTTTGAGGTCTTATAGGAGAGTTGCCCTAACGTTTGCACGCCATTCGGGGTCTTTATCATGCCTCAGCGTTTGAACGCCTTTTGAGGTCTTATAGGAGAGTTGCCCTAACGTTTGCACGCCATTCGGGGTCTTTATCATGCCTCAGCGTTTGAACGCCTTTTGAGGTCTTATAGGAGAGTTGCCCTAACGTTTGCACGCCATTCGGGGTCTTTATCATGCCTCAGCGTTTGAACGCCTTTTGAGGTCTTATAGGAGAGTTGCCCTAACGTTTGCACGCCATTCGGGGTCTTTATCATGCCTCAGCGTTTGAACGCCTTTTGAGGTCTTATAGGAGAGTTGCCCTAACGTTTGCACGCCATTCGGGGTCTTTATCATGCCTCAGCGTTTGAACGCCTTTTGAGGTCTTATAGGAGAGTTGCCCTAACGTTTGCACGCCATTCGGGGTCTTTATCATGCCTCAGCGTTTGAACGCCTTTTGAGGTCTTATAGGAGAGTTGCCCTAACGTTTGCACGCCATTCGGGGTCTTTATCATGCCTCAGCGTTTGAACGCCTTTTGAGGTCTTATAGGAGAGTTGCCCTAACGTTTGCACGTCATTTGGGGTCTTATAGTAGAATTGCCCTAACGTTTGCACGCCATTTAGGGTCTTATAGTAGAGTTGCCCTAACGTTTGCACGCCATTTGGGGTCTTTATCATATGTTTCTGCACAATCTTTCTTTTTATATTAAAATAAGTTTCTTCTTTTTTTTTTTACATTACATTTATATTTGATATTTCCTAAGGGTGTCTGCATTCCACGTTCGTGGGAGAAGGTGTCCGTTCATCCTCTCTAATTTGAATGTTCCATCATGAATTTCTTCCGCTATCTTATAAGGCCCTTCCCAATTTGGAGTCAGCTTTCCTTGCTCACCTACTCGCCCAACTATTTCCATTTTTCTTAACACCAAGTCGCCTTTCTTAAGCTGACGTTTCTTGACCGTCTTGTTGAACTCCCGACTCATTCGTATTTTGTACAATTGTTGTCGGAGTAGGGCGTTTCCTCTCACTTCAGGTAGATAATCCAGGTGTAATTTCATCAATTCCCAGTTGGCGTCTTCCTCATATAACATTACTCTCAAGGTAGGCTCTTGTACTTCTATGGGTAATACGGCGTCTGACCCGTATACCAAGGTGAAGGGCGTTTCTCTAGTTGAATTCTTGACTGTAGTTCTGATGGACCATAAAACATTAGGAAGTTCCTCCACCCATAACCCTTTTGCTGCATCCAACTTCTTTTTGATCCCGGCGCAGAGGATTTTATTGAAAGACTCTACTTGGCCATTTGCTTGTGGATGTCCCACTGCTGCAAAGTGGGCGTGTATCCCTTGATTGCACAACCAATCCTTAAGGCGATCATACTCAAATTGCTTTCCATTGTCAAAAACAATGGATTGAGGAACGCCATATCGAGTGATAATATTTTTCCAGATGAACCCCTTTACATCATTAGTAGCTATGTTTCGGAGAGATTCAGCCTCGACCCACTTGTTGAAGTAATCCACTGCAGCTAGAACAAATTTTCGTTGACCCGTTGCTTGAGGGAAGGGTCCAAGTATGTCCATGCCCCATTTAGCAAAAGGAAGTGGGCTTAGAACCGGTTTAAGATAGGTCGCCGGCTTTTGATGGAGATTTGCAAAGATCTGGCATTTGTGACACTTTTGTACCATTTCCCATGCATCCTTTCTAACCGTTGGCCTGAAGTACCTAGTTCTTAGGGCTTTCTCTGCTAGAGCTCCAGCCCCAATGTGAGAGGAGCATGATCCTTGATGCAAGTCTTCCAAGATTTTCCTTCCACTCTCTAATGTGACACACTTCAGTAGGGGACGAGAAAAGGATTTTTTGTAGAGCGCCCCTTTCCATATTATGAACCACTTATCCCTGGCCTTGATGTATTTAGCCTGCTTTCTGTCTTCTGGGAGGGTGCCCGACATTTTGTATGCCAATATTCCATCCATCCATGTATTGCTTCGATCGATATAAACAATTTCGACTCCCACGCTTTTCTTTTCTTTAACCTCCCAAAAAACTGAGCTCGGAGTGTCATCCGGCGCCGAGCTTGCCAATTTTGCCAGGGCGTCAGCTTGGTTGTTGTCCGTTCTAGGAACGTGGCTAAGGGTAAATTCTACAAGATCCTTGACCTCTTCCTGAACCATTCTAAGGTATTGAACCATAACCTCATCTCTCGCTTCAAATTGTCCATTCACCTGGCTTACCACCAACTGAGAGTCAGAGATGGCGTTTACCCTGGTCGCCCCTGCTGCTTTACACATTCTGATTCCAGCTAGCAGGGCTTCGTATTCTGCTTCATTGTTGGAAGCCTTGAATTGGAACCTCATTGCATATTCATAAATGTCTCCATCTGGCGATCGACATATGATACCTGCCCCGGCCCCTTGCTGAGTAGAGGACCCATCTACATGCAATGTCCAATGATCCTTTCTCTCTTGGCACCGTTCAAGGCGAGTGGTTTCGAATATAAAGTCTGCTAAAGCTTGCCCTTTGATTGCCTTGCGAGGTTCATAATTGATTTCAAACGCCCCCAACTCAACAGCCCATTTTAGCATTCTCCCGGATGATTCCTTGTTTTTCATAGCTTGTTTAATTGGTTGATTAGTTAAGACTACAAGCTTGTGAGCCAGAAAATAAGGGCGCAATTTTTTACTCGCTTGATACAAAGCTAAACCAACTTTTTCAATGAGCAAATATCTTTGCTCAGCATTTTGTAATACATGACTAACAAAATACACAGGCATTTGGACCTTATTTCTTTCGGCGACCAACACTGCAGAAACCGCCACCCCAAACACTGCTAAATACACAAACAATGTTTCTCCTATCAAAGGACTGACCAGCCTGGGTAACAAATGCAGATGTGTTTTTAGAGATTCAAACGCCTCCTGTGCCTCCGGCGTCCAGTCAAACCTTGCCTTCTTCCTAATTGTATTGAAAAACTGATGGCACTTGTCTCCGGATTTTGACAGGGCCGCTAAACATCCAGTCAGTTTTTGGACCTCCTTTACACACGTGGGCGCCTTCCTATCTATCACTGCCTGAACCTTATCTGGGTTGGCTTCAATCCCTCTTTCGTCCACCAAGAACCCCAAAAACTTTCCTTTGGTCACCCCAAACACACATTTCTTGGGATTTAGCCTCATATTGTGCTTTCTCAGAGTTTCAAAGGTTTCTTTGAGATCCTGAGTATGCTCGCCACTTAGCCTACTCTTTACAATTATGTCATCGATGTACGCCTCAAGATTCCGCCCAACTTGTTCTGAAAAAACCGTAGTTACCAACTTTTGAAAAGTTGCTGGGGCGTTCTTTAACCCAAAAGGCATAACCTGATAACAATAAACCCCTTGTTCAGTGACAAAGGCAGTCTTTTCCTGATCTTCTTTATATAAGAGGATTTGATGGAAGCCAGAATATGCATCCATAAAGCTCATTAGAGCATGGCATGCTGTAGAATCTACCAACTTATCTATCTTTGGGAGAGGAAAGCAATCTTTTGGGCACGCCTTATTGAGATCTGTGTAATCCACACACATCCTCCAAGTCCCATTGGGCTTAGGAACCAAAACCACATTTGCCAGCCATTGGGGATACTGGCAAGGTCGGATAAACCCGGCGTCCAGGAGCTTTTGAACCTCCGCTGCTGCTGCTTTATTTCTTTCATTGCCCAAGTTTCACTTTTTCTGTAGTACTGACTTTTTTGATGGATCCACATTCAACTTATGGACAGCTATGCTGGGATCAATACCTGGCATCTCATTTGCCTCATAAGCAAATAGATCCTTAAATTCCCTGAGCAGGGATTTGATTTCTTCCTTCTCTCCACTCATCAAATTTTTCCCGACCTTCACCGTTCTTTCCGGTCTGGCCTCTTCCAACACAACATCTTCGTGTTCATCCACAGCTACGGGCTTACTGGCTTGATCCAGATTTATTACTACCAACAGTTCATCTACCTTGTCCTCCAACTTCCTCTTCTTTGATGGCGCAGACCCTTCCTCTGGGATTCCCTGGCTCAAGGGCCTTAGAGTAGTTAAATAACACTCCCTGGCGGCCTGCTGGCCGCCATATATAGATCTGACAGACCCATTATCACACTCAAATTTCATCAGCATCAAATAGGGCACTATAACCGCCTTTGCAGCATTCAACGTTGGGCGCCCAAGAATAACATTGTACGCCATTGTATCCCATACAACCAGAAATTTTACGAACATGTTCCTTGGGTTTGCTTTATCCCCCAATCGCAGTGGCAGGGTGACACTGCCCATAGGATGGATGATGCTTCCCCCAAATCCGATTATTGGGTGATGGATTGGGTTCAACGCCTCCTTTGCATATTTTAACTTCTCCAAGCAGGATAGGCTGATGATATCAGTAGAGCTGCCGGTATCAATCAAAATCCGTCGTACCTTCAAGTTGGCGACCTTTAATTCTACGACCATGGGGTCGTCATGTGGCGTTCGTATATTCCCCCTTATCTCTCTCTGAGATGCATACCTCTGGGAATTTGCCTTCCGCTGAAGTTGATGCTGTGGTGAATACCTGGTTTAGTTGGCGGGCATAATCCTTGCCCCCTCTCCTGGTCGGGCCTCCAGACGCAAACCCTCCTGAGATGACCGCCACCACATCCGGCGGGGTATCATACCCAGAGTTCTCATGGTTATTTCTTTCCTCCCTTCTAACTCCCCTGAGGTATGCCCCCAACTTGCCCTGGGACGCCAAGTCGTCAAGGACTCTTCTCAAATTCTTGCAGTCATTAGTGTAATGCCCTACATCTTTGTGAAAGTGGCAAAATTTCTTTTTGTCCCTACTTTCCACTGGAGCTCTCATGGGGGCGGGCATCTGGATTCCCAACCTTGGGCCTGCTTCCTTCAAAATTTCCCCTATTTCCTTATTATACTCATAGGGAGATACATAGGGGGCATTCTCCCTTTTCCGTTTGAACTTGTTATTGTCTTCCCTTTTAGCTGGGGCGATTGACCAGGTCTCCGCCCTTCGTTCCCTCCTTTTGGGGATACCTTCTCTACTTTCTTCCAACTTTCCTTTCATCTTAGTGGTGGAGCAGAGCTCTGTGGCATGAATGAAAGACTCTGCCTCCTTCAAGGCAGTTTTAAGGTCCCTTATGTCTTTCCGAACAATATCAAATTTCAACGTTTCCTCCCTTAATCCCCGGAAGAAACAATCAAACGCCACATTTTCATTCAAACTTGGAATTTGCAATGCTTCCAAGTTGAATCGTTGTACGTAATTTCTTAAGGTCTTAGAGTATCCTTGTGAAATTTTGCTTAAATGCATACTTGTCTTTTCTCTTGCTTATTTGCCATAAAGTGATGGCAAAAGAGGATGCTTAATTCCATGAAGCTATTTATGGAATTGTCAGGTAAACTTCCAAACCATTTTTGGGCCACTCCCTTTAGTGTGGCTGGGAAATGTTTGCACCAAGTAGCGTCATCAGCTCCTTGAAGCAGCATGGCGTGCTTGAAAGTGGCAACATGATCATCAGGATCAGTCGTGCCATCAAAGGCCTCGATAATTTTACATGATGGTGATGAATTGATGAGGTCCAAGACACTTGTAGTTAACATGCAACATTATTTTTATTTATGTTGTCATCAATATATTAATAATTTATCATATACTCTTTCCGTTTCATACTATTTTTTATGTTTTGACTTTGAGCACTATTCACAAATCACATTTTAATCGGTATTTGTATTTTATATGTAAGTAAAACATACGCCCTTGGTGCTGCCATAATCGCCAGAGAAAACGGCGTCTTCCACGATATTACCATACTCTCATTTTGTGAGACATATGGCTGAGCAGGTTTCCTTCTGACCCTCTGTTGTTCCTCGCCTTCCTCGTCAGAAGGTTGGGCCTCCAACTCTTGACGAGCTTCCTTTCCCTTCCCAGACGTGCTTTTAAATATTTCCCCCCTTTTTGCCCCGAATGGGGTTTTGGTTCTAGCCAGGACGCATCGACACATTTCCCTCCTTTTGGCACTCGCCTGCTTACTTGGCGTTGCCTCTGGCTGTCCATCCTTTAATGTTTTCTGAACCTGGTCCTCCACAGCTCCGACTATGGTATGTTGGAAACGAGACAAGATGGCGTGCAGCTGGTCCATGGTTACTGTTTGCCCGTTGGCTGCTTCTGACTGTTCTGGTACTCCTGTCTGATTGGGCGAGCTGCTATCCCTTAAGTTCTCGTCTGAATCTATAAACTGATTATTGCCTGCCATTGCTATGTGTCTTCCCCTCAGACGGCGCCAAATGTTTTATCCTTTAAAATGATTACAGGACCATTGGATTCTAATACAAAGATCACAAAGTAATGCTACAGACAATACTTTTGCTTATTGACTTGGCGTTATACGTCGGCGTCCAAACCAATCAAGTGATGAAGAGGGCGCTGACTTAAGAGAACTTGGCTTGCTTTGGTCACTGGGCGAGCAGAGTTTCCACGCCTGGTATACCTGCACAAAGGAATAAATCCTTGTTGGATTTATCCCCCTCCGATGCTTAAGTAAGTAAATGTATGAAGAATGTAGAAAGAGATTTAGAGAGAGAAAGAGCACAATAAATGCTTGTAATTAATGTCCCTTTGTTCAAGTTGTTCATGGGTATTTATACTAGTGAGAATTCACTGTTTAGTCTTTTGTTCAGTAGAGTACTATTCTTTCTTCCCTTTGGTGGAGAGGGAGAGGAGGATAACCCGGCGTGTTATGGGGTTCCTCTCTTCCACCTGGCTTTCTGCCTTTTAATATTTATTAATTTCAGGACACGTGTCATTCATCCGTTCCCCCATATATTGTCTCATGGATTATTAGTTAAACTTAAATCTGAACCGTTGGTTGAGCGTATAACATTTAGTACTTACGTACCTTGTGTTATAGCGATGACCCGCCACTATTACTATAAATCGCCTAACTCAAAGCTTCCTACAAAGCACAATCGCAAAATAATTAATAACTTCCTTTGACAAAACTTTACAACAACTCTAAACTAACTTTTAAAAACACTTGTTTTTCATTATTTTCCAAAAATGGCAGCTTTAAAAACAACTTAAAAACTCTTTAAACCATCTTAAACTTCATAATTTGACTTTAAAACAACATATTTATGTTCTAAGATCATCATACGATGATTTCATGCAATAAAAACATTTATAGAATAATTTTTCATGAAACTAATATTTTTACTATTCATGGTCATACTTATATAAAAATTACAGCAATAATAACTACTTTAAAACCCAATAAAACTATTCTAAACTCTATAAAATCACCTTAAATCAACATAACAATAAACTATAATCACAATGTAAGAAATTAGAACTTTAAACACATGAACCCTAATTAATTTCTTCATAATTTTCCAAACCCTAATTATACAATTTCATGAAGAACTTTTAAAACATAATCATAAATTCTAAAAATGATCATAAACTATAAAACATGATTTAAACCAGATTGAAATCAGAATAGAAGAAGGAAGAAGTTTTTTGTACTTCACTCGAAGAACGAAGAGGAGGAGGAGGGGCCAACGGTGGGCTGCTGGCTGTTGCTGAAGGTGGCTAGCGGTCCTGTTGGAGGTCGTATGGGGTCCCGAGCAGCAGAGGTGGCCGGCGAGAGGGAAGAGGGCCGACGAGCTAGGGGGTTTAGGGTTTTGGGTTTGTAAAGTTTTCGAATATTTTTTTTACTTTCCTTTAAAAAAAAAAACTCAAAATATGCAAATTAATTGTGAAAATTCTGATTTAAAGGGGTATTTCTAGGCCCAAAATTATCTATGGTGAAATTACTAAAATACCCTCAATGATGGAAATTACTTTTGTTCCCTTGTTTTAAAACAATTAAGGAAACCTTCTGAAAACCCGATTTTAAAACACTTTCATAAAAATTAAAATGTCATAAAATAATTTATAAATTTTATAAAACCTTGAAATAAATATATCTACTCCTTAATTATTTAAATTTATTTAACTAATTTATTTATTAAACCTTTATTTTTTATAAAACACTAAAAATGTACTTTATAATTATTAAATTAAATTTAATATTTTTAAAATGCCTAAAAATGTGGGGTATTACATTAGTGGTGGTGAGTTGGGGGTTAGTGGGGTCTGGATACTGTGGTGGGGTTTGTTTGTTTTGGTTAGGGTGGTGGTTGGGTGTGGATGAAGTGGTGGGGTGATGGGTCTAGGTGGTTGTGGGTTTCGTCAGTAGTGGTAGGGTGGCCCTGTGCTGCCTTACTACCCTTTATTTTATACTTTTGAGTGGACATTTTTCGACGGATTTGACTTTTTCACGGAATTATGTTGGAAATTCCTTTTTTTTTTTGGTAAAAGGTCAGAGATTTTATTAAAGCAAGGTATGTACAACCTAAGACTCCCCATGGTAAATACCTATTTAAGGGTCAAACCTTCACAAAACTAGCTTCTATACAACAGTAACTATACAACACTATACATAAGGGCAATCATCTATAGTATAAAGCACTTATCCAATGGTCATCTCTATCTTCCCATCCTTTGCCTTGCATGCTTTTCAGCCTGAGAATTACCTCCTTCTTTATTCAGAGTTGCACCATCTCATTTCAATCTTTTCTTCCTTGCCAAAATGACTTGTTCCTAGCTTTCCATATGTTGTATGCAGTTGCAGCTAAAACACAATGGCCTACTCTCCTTTGAGTCTTTGTAATAAGACATTTGTCCTATCCCTTCAATACATGCTGAATATCCAAGTTCCCATGACCAGAAATGCCAAGCCATGCACATACATCACTATAAATTCCAGAAGAATAAGGGCAGTTGAAGAATAGGTGGGCAATAGATTCCGCTACATTCTCACACATTTCACAGACTGCATTTGTACTTATATTGAGCTTGTGCAACCTGTCCTTGGTTTTCAGCTTCTCTAACATAACCAACCAAACAATAAAGGAGTGTTTAGGTAGGTTATATTTGTCCCACACCTACACAGACCAATCAACACTAGTATCCTGCGTAACCAGCCACTGATAGCAACCAGCAATATTGTAGTCTTTTCCATTCCCACACTAGCTATTGATCTCAAAAGCTGCCTTCAGCTCATCTTTCACCTTGCTTATGTTTTTCCAACCCAAACCAGCATCCCTTGGTGGCTTATAGTCCCACCTATTCCTCTCCTTGATGTAAATAGCATGTACACACTTAGCCCATAGGGTGTTTTTCTTTTGTGCAATTGGCCAAACTAGCTTTCTAATGGTTGCTTTGTTTCATTTCTCACAATCTCTAATGCAAATTCCCCCAAAATTCTTTGGTTTGAAAGCCTGAGTCCATGCACAAGGTGCCATTTTCTGCAATTTATAGTTGCCTTCCAAAGGAAAGCCCTAGAAACCTTAATAAAATTCCGCATTACTGTTTTGGGCATAAGAAAAACCTGAGACCGATAAGCTTGCATACCCATTAGCACTGCATTTATCAGAGCTGTTCTAGTAGCATAAGAAAGGTTCCTGCTACCCTACACCTTGATCTTTTTTATTATATTGTCAAACAACCTATCACAGTCACTTACTGCTATTCTTCTGGAATTAAGGGGAATACCTAGATATCTAAAAGGAAAGGTTCCTTTCACATATCCAGTTAGTTCTAGGATATTGAATATTGTTTTATCAACATTTGCAGCTAGTCCAGAGCAGGAGAAAAGCTGAGTAAGTGCTTCAAAACCACATATCATGGACTCAATATCTCCATTACAAAACAACATTAAATCATTAGCAAACACTAAACCTGTAGTGAAGCTGAAATTGCTTATTCTCCCTTTTTCATAAGCCTAGGCAAATACTATATGCAGTTGACAAACAATTAAGGAGAGAGAGGATCCCCTTGTCTTATTCCCCTCTTCCCATGGAAGAAATCATGTAAGCCTCCATTAATTGTGAAAGAATGAGTAGGGCAATTTCTTAGGGAAATCCAAAGCACCTAGCATCTCTCTTATAATCCTTAGGTCTATTTTTGTGGTGCATCTCTATGGTTTGCACTTGCTATTATACTATCTCACAATTTTTTAACAAATCATAATGTTTTGAAAAATGATTCTCCTAGAAACAAAAGCAGCCTGAAATTCACTGATTAAGTCTGGAAACACTACAACAAGCCTAGCACAAATCACCTTTGAAATGATTTTGTAAATCACGTTACAACAGGAAATTGGCCTGAACTGAGTAACACTATCAGGGCAAGATATTTTTGGCACCAAGGTGATAGTTGTGGAATTGATCTGTTTGAGCAGTTTACCAGAATGAAAGAAATCATGTACTGCAGCAACAATGTCACCCCCCACTATGCTCCATGCAGCCTTGAAATATTTAATAGAAAAATCATCAGGACTAGGAGCTTTCTCATCCTCAATACTAAATACAGCAGATTTAACCTCCTCTGTAGTAATAGTTCTGCACAAAAGAGCCTGTTGTTCTGCAATTACCATATTACCATCTTTCACTACCAAAACATCAGCAGAAGTCCTCTGTCCCAATAAATTTTTATAGAAATCCATGAAAGCAGCGCTAACCCCCTCTTGATCCTTTGGTTTTGTTGTTTTTGCAGCCTTAGAACACATACTATCTTAGGATCTTTTACGTTATCTTCATCCTTGCATCAAGAATAGTGGTTAGGTCATGAAGTGTAGTGATGGTTGAAATACTATTGGGAATGCAGTAGACCAATTTCAAATGGACATATTTTTCAATGTACACACGATCTTCAGATGATTCAAGTTGGAGGTGATAGATATCTTCTATATATTTCCAACGAATGGTCATATGCTTGATTTTAATGAGAGACAAAGTAGTTACGACAGTTTTATTGTGTGCTGTGTTGGATCAGTAGCACCTCACAGCTCAAGATTTTTCAGCGCAAAATTCTAGAACCTCCACACACCTCGCAACCATATCTCATACTTCGTGACACCAGCTTTTCTTGTGTTGGTGTTTCACCTGATTACATAAACTTAGTTTTGATTATCACTTTTGAATTTTTTTTGTTGGCTTATGTAGAAATATATGAATTAGGTTTTTATTTCTCTTGTGCTGTACAGAAGTATATCACGCCTTATATATATCTTCCAAGCTTGACTAACAAGGAAACCTTATGTACAACTAATGGCCTACAATTACTCCTAAACATGCTCCCTATACAACCCATAATACACACGTTTTAGCTAACAATATACACCATATATCAACCAATATATTTCATATATCCAATACTCCCCCTCAAGTTGGAGCGTGAAGGTCCCAAACGCCAAACTTGGACAGTAGAACAGAGAACTGAGGAGCATTTAATGCTTTTGTGAAGACATCAGCCAATTGTAAGTTCGTACGAACGTGTGAAGTAACGAGAACACCAGCGGTAAGTAACTCGCGAACAAAATGACAATCAAGCTCAATATGTTTCGTACGCTCATGAAATACTGGATTAGATGCAATATAAAGTGCGGCCTGATTATCACAAAATAGTCGAACTGGTTGAGTATGAAAGACACCAAGAGAGGCCAAAATATTCTTCAACCATTTGATTTCAGCACAAACAAAAGCCATAGCCCGATATTCGGCTTCAGCGGAAGAACGAGACACCGTTGTCTGCTTCTTAGTCTTCCAAGAAATAGGTGAAGACCCAAGCAAGATAAAATAACCAGAAACTGAGCGTCTAGTTAGAGGACAACTACCCCAGTCGGAATCACAATAAGCATACAACTGCAGGTCACTATCAGCACGGAGAAATATACCTTGACCAGGATGTCCCTTAAGATAACGCAAGACTCGCATTGCAGCATCAAAATGATCTTGGCGAGGGGCTTGCATAAATTGTGATAAGATATGAACAGAATATGAAATATCGGGCCGAGTAATAGTAAGATAAATAAGACGACCAACAATACGACGATATCTTGCAGGGTCAGAATAGAGAGGACTGTCGGATTGAGCCAGTCGATGATTCTGAGGAAGTGGAGTATCCACAGGTTTACAACCAACAAGACCACATTCCTTTAAAATATCTAGAGTATACTTACGTTGGCACAAGAGGATTCCAGCAGGAGAACAAGCACATTCGATACCAAGAAAATACTTGAGAGGTCCCATGTCTTTGAGTTGGAAACAAGTATCTAAATATTTCTTGAAAGAAGAGCACAAAACAGTATTATTACCGGCAACCAATATATCATCTACATAAACAAGAAGAGATAAAATGTCCTGCCCTTTTCGATAAGTGAATAGAGTATGATCTGCATGAGATTGTTGAAAACCATAAGTCCGTAGGGCAGAAGATAACTTAGCAAACCAATTACGTGGTGATTGTCGTAAACCATAAAGCGATTTTCGCAAACGGCAAACTTTGGTAGAAGAAGAAGAAGAGGAGAAACCTGGAGGTAATTTCATATATACCTCCTCATGCAGATCGCCGTGTAAGAATGCATTGTTGACATCAAGTTGATGAACCTCCCAATGTTTAGTTGCAGCAACAGCCAAAAAAGTACGAACACTAACCATTTTAGCCACAGGAGCAAAAGTATCCGTGAAATCCTCTCCCTCCTTTTGATGGTTCCCCAAAACAACAAGACGTGCCTTATCACGTTCAATGGTGCCATCAGAACGATATTTCGTTTTATATACCCATTTACAACCTATGGGTCTTTTTCCGGGGGGAAGTTCAGTGATATCCCAAGTATGATTTTTCTCCAAGGCATGAATTTCTGTTTGCATGGCACGACGCCATCGGGCCTCCTTAACTGCGTCTTTGTAGCTTGTAGGCTCAACATTAGTAGTAATAGTAGAAAGAAAATGACAATGTCCAGAAGAAAAATTATTGTATGTGACATAATTAGCTATAGGATAGCGCATACCTGAGGAAACCGAAGAGGAATGAGTCGGAGGAATGGGGTTAGATGCACGAGCCGAGTGACAAATATAATCTGACAAATAAGATGGAGGCCGACGATCCCTAATAGAACGATTGGCGTCATTGTTGTTGGGTGTAGGTCCAGGCTGTTGCGGACATTCGGTAGAAGAAATATCCATGGAGCAAGACAAATCAGTAGAAGATCGTTGTTGTATTTCAGTTGTGGGTTGCTCCACAGGATTTTGGATGGAAGAACTACTCCCCCTTTCACGGGAAGTAGTAGGCAGAGAAGATGTTGGGAGACCAAAATCCCAATCCACCATATGAGAGTCCGAATGAGAAGATGTTGTAGAGGACTCACTAGAGCTTGAGTAAGGAAAAATATTCTCATGAAACCGAACATCTCTTGAAACAAAACATTCATGATTGTCAAGATCATACACCTTCCACCCTTTTTTACCAAATGGGTACCCAAGAAACACACATCGACGACTCCTAGAAGCAAATTTATCTTTATGACGCATCTTATTGTGAGCATAGCATAAACACCCAAATACCCGTAACAACTCATTTGATGGAGGAACGCCGTATAAATACTCGTATGGGGTTTTGCCATTTAGAACTTTTGTAGGTGTCCTATTAATTAAAAAAACAGCAGCATGGGTACACTCACCCCAAAATTCAATTGGTAAAGACGCTTGGAATCGTAAAGCTCTAGCAACTTCTAAAATATGACGGTGTTTCCGTTCAACGCGACCATTTTGTTGTGGTGTATGGACACAAGAAGTTTGTAATAAAATACCATTCTCATCAAAAAAACGTGTAAGGGGTCTAAACTCTGTTCCATTGTCTGAACGAACAATTTTGACAATTTTATTGTATTGTGTTTTGATCATAGAAAAAAAACTACGCATAAAACTTGGGACTTCACTCTTTTCTTTCATTAAATAAACCCAAGTGGCGCGGGAATAATCATCTACAATGGTCAAAAAATAATGAGAGCCAGTAAAAGATGCTTTCGTATAAGGACCCCACAAATCACAATGAATTAAACCAAACAATTCCGATGCTTTATTTGTACTTAGAGGAAAAACAGTACGTGTTTGTTTAGCACGATAGCAAACATCACAGGAATCCAAAACATTCTTTATTGTACTCAATTTAGAACTACTTAAAATAGAAGACATAATCTGACTTGAAGGATGCCCAAGACGTTGATGAAGCAAAATGCCCGTGTCCACAGTGGCTGCACCGGAGAAAGCTTGTGTCACTGGCTTGAAGAAGTAAACCCCATTCCGAAACTCACCCAGTCCAATCGGCGTCCTCGTAATGCGGTCCTGAACAATACACAACTTATCAGTAAAAGTCACAATACAATTAGAATCAAAAATTATTTTCCCAACTGAAATTAAATTGCATTTTATATTGGGAACATAAAGAACATTATCAAGAGTTAAGCCGGATGACAAACGAACACTCCCTCGTTTAGTGGCAGACGCATGTACACCGTCAGGAAGACTAACAGGTAGAGGAGGCATCTCAGAAGTATTAAACAAATGAGATAAAGTACCAGTCATGTGATGGGAAGCACCACTATCGAGAAGCCAAACACCAATATCAGAAAGATGCTTACCACTCAATGATTCACTAGCAGGTGAAGTTTCAATAAGAGATAAAAGCCGCTGCACTTGGTCAGAGGTAAAGCCCGGAACCGAAGTCGAAGAAGATGTAGCAGGAATTGAAGAAGTATTAATATGTTGCGAAGATGCCGAAGCAGCGTTGGCAACGACTGGAACAGTGGGCGTGGAAGCTGAACCACGGCCTGCAGTGCCGCGACCACGACCCCGAGAATGCCGCCCCCTACCACGACCACGAGAGGCGCCAGCGGGGTATCCTAAGCGTTCATAACAGTGATCATAATCATGGTACAGTTTGCCACAATATGTACAGCTCAAAGGGCCACTATGAGAGCCATTAGTAGGCGTGAAACGAGGCAGAGTACCACTTGAATTAGATGTGGTGACAGCAAAACTGAGAGCTTCAGTTTTATCATCGCGATCACGCACAATATGTAAGTGTCGCTCCTCTTGAGTGACTAGAGAAAAGGCTTTGTTCAAAATAGGAAAGGGTTCCATACCCAAAATTTGAGTGCGAATAGCACCATACTGGCCATCGTCAAGGCCCAAAAGAAAATCATGAGTGCGAGCAGTTTCAAAATAGGCACGAATTTTAGGGGCAGCCGAGCACGTACACCCGCAAGTAAGATCTTCCGCCCCATATAATGCATCCCACAGGGACTTGAATTTGTTATAATATGAGACTACAGTCATTCCTTTTTGACGAAGAGTATGATATTCAGTTTTAAGTTGATGAATGCGAGGACCGTTAGTAACAGCATAACATTCCTTCAAATCAGTCCACAATTCAAGGGCAATTTTATGTCCAGCAACACTTGGTTGTATAGAAATATCAATAGAATTAAAGAGCCAACCACATATTGTAGAATTATTAGCACCCCAAGCAATATATTCAGGACTTTTTGGATCAGTGGGTTTAGAAATATCACCATTAATAAAACCTTGTTTATGTTTTCCTTCAAGAGCATTAAGAATGGCTTTGGACCAAACATCATAATTATCACCAGTTAAAATATACTTGGTCAAAGGCATACCTGGACCTTCAGAAGGATGAAGAAAGTAGATAAAAGATGTGTCATGAATCAACAGCGGCATCTTCTTATTAGTTTCATCAGCCATGAAGGAGTTAAAAAAAAAAGAAAATATAAAAGGAAAGGAAAAGGTAAAATAATGACAGGTTGAAGAAAGCAATGGCGGCTGGGAAGCGTTTTTGAAAAAAAAAAATGGATCTTAAACCTTTAATCTGATACCATGTAGAAATATATGAATTAGGTTTTTATTTCTCTTGTGCTGTACAGAAGTATATCACGCCTTATATATATCTTCCAAGCTTGACTAACAAGGAAACCTTATGTACAACTAATGGCCTACAATTTCTCCTAAACATGCTCCCTATACAACCCATAATACACACGTTTTAGCTAACAATATACACCATATATCAACCAATATATTTCATATATCCAATAGCTTAGTATATATACATGTCATTTTTCATACCTTAAGTCTCTCATCATCTCATATATCTTAGAACTTGTAATCAAACACTCTTAGTTTAGTTTTGAATTTAGTTTTTCTCCTTTCAAGTTCTTAGAGTATTTTGGCATGGAATAAAGCATGGCCCATGGAAGTTGTATTTTAAACTCTCTTGAGGGTGTTTGATTGAAGCTTTTAATGTTTTATGGTAAGAAATTATCAAACTCTTAATTAACTACTCTTTGTTCTTGATTATTTTCTTCGTTATGCTTTTGAATTCATGAACATTGCTTATGTTTGCTAGCCGTACTACTAGTTGATGTTAGCTCTTTTTCTATTGTAGGTTTTACTCTATAATCATATTGCTATGTTCAATACCTCTTGGTATTAGGGGTATGCAAGAAATTCTGGTTCTGAATCTCAGGTCGGAACTTTCAATTTCCATTCCGAAAACCTGAATATCCAGTCCGGTTTTTCGAAATTTGAAAAAATTGGACCTGATATCTGGTTTTTAACCCAGATGCCGGATCAAAAGCATAATGAACTTTATGAAATCCACATACCAGATTTTTAAAGAACACAAAATCAGAAATTCTAGATTTTTCTAATTTTTTCAATTTTTAGACCTTTTATAGTGGTATAAAAGTAAATTTAAAGGAAAAATTCGACATATAATCCGGATGCGAAATTCCAAATTTTTGTTCCAAAATAAAATTTTCCAATTCTGAAATCCAAATTTCCATATCAAAAAAAATTTATATTTCGGCTTTGAACACCCCTAATTGGTAGCACCTATGTTCTATATTTTGCAGATTAAAGTGTGTGAGTGTAGTAAAGTTGACAATTTGTTGGTAGCTTAGTGCTTGTTAAATTTTGACAATAGTTAAACTACTTACTTCACGGCAAAGAAGAAAGCACGTGATTACCGCATGCTAGGAAATATATTCCATATAGTAGCAAGGAAGTTGATGGACAAATAGACTCTATCAACGTAAAAGTTTAGCCGGAATTATCTTAAGTATAATAAAATTCATATCAACACGGATTGTTTCTTATGCCTTTAACTGTTCCATAGAATGGAGTTTATCAGGTAATGCCCTAAATATATTTTTTTTCACCCCTATGTTACTTGATAAAACTTGACTATAACTGTTTGACTCACATATATGCCCAAAAGTTAAACAACGAGTCCAAAATTGGTGAATGATCTCAGGGCCCAACTCGAAATTATTTTATTAATGTTTTGGCACTAACACAAAATCATTTTTGATGATCTTAGAAACTTATTCATGCTAACTTGTATGTGTGCATTCACTTTCATATTCTCACTTTCATTGACTTGTTCCGCATTAATCAAACACAATTACAACTAGTTTCCTAACATTCCCTTTGTCTAGAGTATATCAGAACGAGAAAAATAATAAAGAAGATAAAAAAGAACACAAGGATTTATGTGGTTCAGTCAAATTGGTCCTACATCTAAAGGTGGGAATTCGAGAATTTCTTCACTATGATGGAAAAATAAACAAGAGAATATGCAAGGAGTCTTAAATACTATTAGCTTAAGGTATGATGAAATTGATCAACTAAATGGTTCGTTTGTAGCACAAGGAAATTCTAATGAAACCCTAGAGTATTATCCAAGTATAATTCAACTAGCTAGCCGTCATAGAAGAAATATGGTTAGGAAACATTGCATAAAACCAAAAAAAATATGCTTCAATATAATCTTGATTTTAAGTTACAAAATAACAAATCTCCACTTTGACTTGAAATTGACCTAACTAAGTAACTCCACCTTGAACCAAAGTCAAGAAGTAATTCTCAACAATTGTAGGACCTCTACCTTAAACAAAATATTCCATAAGCCTACTAGCTTTAAGCAATCAACAAAAGGACAACTTCCATGACTTGTGATCAAACCGATGCATCCCCGAACACAAAATTTCATAACACGAAACCATCACATGGACCTAGATTGAGTGTATAATGTCATGATGCCAAGCATGCTTATCATAATTGACCAAACTCTCTTCGAACACTTTTTCATCTCAAAACCAAACCACAAAATTAAAGCTTAAGCAATTCTAGAAAATAAAAATTACATCAATAATTAGTAAGTTGCAATTGTACGTGCCAAATCATTAAGAACCTGACTGAGATACAAAATTCTAATGCATAACCAACGTTGCTACTTTATTACAAAAAGGAAAATCAAAAAGCAGCCTATCATAGACCTTATAACAAAATCCACGCGGTTTCTCATATCACCAAGAGATCTCAAGAGGCGCTTATCATAAAGAGATCGTAGAGATCGCAGCCCCAAAACTTGTAACCCTATAGTGCAACATCATCATCAGGGGCCGGTGTTGGCAATATTTGCGAATTTTTCCTCATTGGACTTATTCTCATTCTTCTTCTTTAATTTCAAACAATCGACTTTGTTATGACCCTTCACATGACAATAGTTACAAAATTTTTCTTCGCCAAAATTCTTACCAACATCAGCAACCAAAGCATTGATTTTAGTAGGATTATTAAAATTATTAACCAATTTATTGTCAATCAAATTTCTCTGGGTTAAGGCATCCTTATTAACATTCTCCAAGCTCAAATCATCTTTACCATACAATAAAGTATCTCGAAAGTGCTTATAGGAAGGCGTTAAAGAACATAATAACCTAATAGCCATATTCTCATCATTGATGTCAACATCGATGTTTTCCAAATCCATAATAATAGAGAAGAATTCATCTAAATGAGACTCAAGCGGTTCATGAAGTCTAGATTTGAGTTTTACACGATTGGTCACACTCTTTGTCATATAAACTTCAACCACAAACTCATAGTAGTCATCTCCTTAGCAACCTCTCTCAAAACTTCATTAGAGAGACATAATCGAATCGCCGAAAGAACTTTCAAATCGATCTCATCCTACGTATCCTCCGTCATGTTCGAAGGCTTTTTGGATACACCTTCAAGAGCTATGCGACAACCACTTTGAACCAAAATGACTTTCATCTTCAATTGCCATAGGCAAAAAAAAACTTGCCTATCGTATTTCTCAATATTGAATTTCATTGACACAATTTAATCAAACTTGTCTATGAACACCTAAACCCTAAGATCTTAAAATTCTGGCTCTTGATACCAATTTTTTAGGAATCTAGGTGTGATTGTGTTTGTTTAATACGGAACAAATCAATGAATAATAAGAACGAGAAAAACAATAAAGAAAATAAACAAAACTAAAAAAGATATATATGGTTCACTCAAATTAGATGTACATCTACAGGTGAGGGATTCGAGAGCTTCTTCACTATGATGGAGAAAAGAACAAGAGAATATACAAGGTGTTACAGCTGAGGAAATTATCTGAAGATCTGAAAATCTAATCCGTATTTGATTTGATTTTTCGGATATCCGATTCGAATTAGCGAATAACAAATACCTTCAAATGTCAGTTTTAGCCCTTTCGGATATTCGAATATCCAAAATTTTAGATATCGAATCGGATGTTCGAATTTTTTTGGTACCGAATACCGACGTACCTGCTTTTATGTATTGAATCCACCAAATATAGAGGTCATTCCTAAATTATTCTGACTTTTGAGTATACTAAACTAGTAAACTCATGAATCTTATGAAGTACTTTAAATGTTAAGTTATTTTGTGTGATTGCTAATGGACAGGATTTAACATATTTTTTTTTTTTTTACTTGGTATGTATATATAGTCTTGCTATATCCTTGTGTTGCAACTATCTATGTATTTTATGTGAAAGCAAATAGGAAAATGGATATCCGAAGTATCTAATCCAAGAATTATTAGATATCAAACACGGATATCCGATAATTTTTGTTATGGATACAAATATTGATTTTCCAAAATTTTGGATCGAATATCCAATCTGTGCTCAGGCCTACAAGGAGTCTAAACATTATTGGCTTAAGGTATGATCTATTTGATCAAATAAAGAGTTCTTTTATAGCATAGCGAAACCCTTATAAATCCCTAGAGTATTCCCGAAGTATAATTCAACTAGCCATCATAAAAGATATATGATTTTAAGAAATATTTTGTAAATCAATATAACTTTAGGAAACATTCCATGAATCAATATGACTTTAGAAAACATCCCGTAAAACAAAACAAAAACAAAATATGCTTCAACATAACTTGATTTTAAGTCACAAAATAACAGGTTACTATATTTGAAGAAATTCAAATGTCAATTACCAGTAGTAAAGTTCGGTAATGACGCAACCCATACAAGCTTCCCGTTGAACTGTGATTAAGTTGCTTTGATAATGATCGATCTGTAATTTTTTAGTATGCCCATCTGGTTTACTGGAGCTCCGACTACGTCCGGATCCGACCCGTGTCGCACACCTAGCTTATGGTGAAAGAGTCTTCCAATAAGAGTTTTGGACATTCGATGAGGCTCGAACCCGAGACATCCCTTACTTGATGCCGACTCTTGTTGGTGATCGATTTGTTATGATCATATTGAATCTAGAAAAATAAATTCTTGGATCAATTTTCGCATAATGTTGTTATTGTCTTACTGAGGTAGTGAAATAGACAAGACAATAAAGTTCAATATCATGGTTAGCTTCATTGTAAGATGCAGTTATGTACTTGATAACCTTCTTTCTTTATAGATTGGTCGACACATTTTTCTTTTGGAATATTCCAAGAACTCATTACAATTATTTTTTATCAAATAATTTTTTCCTCAATATTTACTCTTTAAAGTTAGACCAATTTTATTATATTTTTTTAATGCAATAATCATATGTGGCAAACAAAATTTTGAATGTATTATTGCTAACTAATCTAAGATATGAATGTGTCAATTTCTCAATTATCAATTTGTCATATTCTAAATTTCGTATGGAACAATGGTAAATAGGTAACCATAAAAACACCACATCATACGCTAGGGATTCATGAATGCACATGCAATTGTTTTATTCATTTTTCAATAATAACCTAGTTAGACCTTTGAGTATTGTCAGAACTAATTAGTGAATGTTTGGCCCAGCTTCTTTGCAAGCTTCTAGGTCTAAAGAGCTGAACTAACTCAACTAATTGAGTATTGACGGAACTAACTCAACTAATTAGTGAATATTTGGCCCAGCTTCTTTGCAAGCTTCTAGGTCCAAAGAGTTGAACTAACTGAACTAATTGAGTATTGACAGAAGTAACTCAACTAATTAGTGAAAGTTTGGCCCAGCTTCTTTGTAAGCTTCTAGGCCCAAAGAGCTGAAATTTGGCCGAACAAGTGAAAATGTAGATAGTATTTAAACTTCACTATTCAGTGATAAACAACTTTAGAATTAGAGGCTTCAATTTCAAGTTCTCAATTCAGTTTCTCAAGAATTTTTTTCTTATTATTGAAATTTTCGCACACCCAAATTCACTTTATTGTATTTTTAGGATGGCTATGGTGAGTTTGCTGCAAGTCATAGAAAAGCAAAGAGGACAAGGAAGTTCAGCAATGGTGAGTTTTGTCTCTTTCACAAAGAGGACAAGGAAGTTCAGCAATGAAGGTAGTTTGGCAGTTTAATTGGAGTTGGTGGTGCCATGGTGGGACCATGGTAGTGTTGTAATTGGAATTGGCAGCTTGTGATTAGTTTGTTGGAATTTGGTGGTGAATTGGTGTGCGGTGGTGTGGTACATGGTGGCAAATTAGAGCGCCGTGGTGTGGCTGATGGTAGCAATCGTATGTTGGAGAGCTGAGAGATACGTTTAGTGCATTGAAATAAGAGATCCGTTTGGTGATTGAAGTGGATGGTGCCCCTGAACTTAGAGGTTAGTCTAGTGCTATATATGCGGGTAGAGGTAATGATCGCAGATGATGAAGGTGTTGATTGTCATGTTGTATGAGGTTGTCGAGGTTGTTGTGTGGTGGTGGTGGTGATGGTGGTAGGTGAGTCGTGGGTGCATGAGTAGGCAAAGCCAATGGGTCAAACAAGGAGATTTTTCGAATGAAATTTGAAAAGCACTACTAATTTCAAGACCAAACAATTCAATTTCTATCACGTGTTTCCCTGGAAATAGTTTTCATAGAATTGGTTTTAAGAAGTAGAAATTGATTTTTAAAAGCTTGGCCAAACACACCCTAAAACAAATAATTACTAAACTTGAGATTATTATATTAGGGTCCACAGCAGACTAGTAGCGCAAGGACGAGAAGAAGTGAGCACAATTCGAATTTTATGCAAATCCATGCTTCGATTCAATGTACGAAACTTTCTACAGTAACAAAAACACTCTTGAAGGAACTCTTTCATATATGACGTTCCCTTGAAATGCAACAGAAACATGGCTGGTTGCCTCAATAGAGTTTTTTTGTTTAACAGACAGCAGATATAAATGTGCACCATATCACATAATTCAACTACATTAAAATACAACTCAGAACAAAAAATTATGAACAAATATTCCCTTTCTCCAAGCAAATGCTAATGACTTATTGACTTCCATCAAGATAATTACACATCGTAGACCAGACTTGCAAAATGAGCCAGCATTCAACCCAGCTTATATCATTGAATGCCATAATATACAAAATTATACGCCAAAACTATTGACCTGCTCTGCAAAACATCGCATGAGATTTGGACAACAGAAAATGAAATGCACAAAACTGGATTATATAGAAAGTTCTTTCACAACACTATGGTAAGACTAAAAGTTAAGTCTGAACTCTTGATCTCATCTTAGAAATCCAGTTCCTAAACACATTTGCTTGACCCAAAAAGTAAACATAGACAGTAAAGAACTAAATATGCAAAGCATCAACACAGCTCGAATAATGGACAGAACATACACTAGTAAAGAACAAAATTAAGCAGTGGATAAATTATCATATGATCCTCCACAGAGAAAAGCCAAAGACATACTGTACAGAAGTTTGGCTTAAATGAATTCGCCGATCTGGAAAGGCGATCAGTAGCACTAGAGTTGACTTCTAGAGCTAGAATTAACTTTGCTTCACAAGGTAGAGAAACAGCTAGTATCACTCAAGAACAGCAACCTCCTGCTCAACTCTCCAATAATTTGCATCATTGAACTCTGTCCCTGGTGCACCATCATCTGATTTCTCCTCCGGTACTTTCTGAGGTACAGCATTTTTCTTCAAAGGCCCTGCTTCACCAACTATTCCTTCTTTCAATGCCTGTTCCATTGCTTTTTCAGTACCCTCGGGTTCAACACCAACAAACTCGACATCTTCCTCAAATAATGACGGAGCAGCAGATGCTTTTTGGCTTATATCACCATTAATTGAGGCCTCACAATCACCAGTTCTTATAGTACCATTCGGCAATGTAAGCTCTCCATTAGCAGAACTATTGGGTATTACCACCTCATTTGCATTACAATCACTGACAGTGTGTTCCTGATCAACAAAAGGATTTGTACTCGATCCATCAACAGTCAAGTCTGATGCTTCACCCCAATTAACCCAATCTGGTACAGGCCTTCCCCCGAGCATAGGATCAGAAAAAAAATCGAAGGAAGGGACCACCTTGTTAATGTTATTATCTTCATTGTCTGCCAAGTTTGCCTCAAGACCAACATAACTCTGCTTGGAACAGGATGTCACGTTGCCAGAGTCGTTAGCATCAGTCAATTCTACATCCTCGCCAACCACCACCTCATCATCATCACTGCTGCTGTTCTCATCATTTACAGTTCCATTCAAATTGATGTCGTCCATAGCCTCAGATAGAGAGGTACTCACTGGAGTATTGTCAGTTCTCTCATCTTTGAAGGTAAACCAATTTGAATTAGTGAACAAACTGCAATAGAAAAAGCAATTAAGTTTTTACTCCGTGCTTTTAAACCCATTTACATGAATCTAATTAAGCAGTGGATAAATGCAAAGCATTAAATGGTGGCATTATATGTAAAATATACTCTCAGCAATCTCGACAGAAGCACTATTTCAATAATAAAAGCATGAACCCTTGTTCACAACAAACTGCAATCAGCTCCCCACGCCTTTATACCAATATCCAAAAGAGAAACAAAATTGTGCTACTATCAGCATCACGCTTAAGACGATCAAAAGAATTTTACAGCACGGACGCTGATATTCCTTGACATTGCCATTGGAATGTTACTAGGCAGCAAGCCAAAACAGCTAAGTTTTAATGGCCAGGCCACAGTTATACAATCTAAGTTACAATCATCTCTCAAGGTGAAATTAGATAGAATGCAGAAGATAATGATGTCATGATGCAATTCACATATTATTACACCCATTTGGATTGCGCCAAAATGATGTTAACACAATAACACTAATTTGGATTAAGATCACTCCCGGAAAGATGTTAACCAAAAACCACAATTAACCAAACGCTTATGACTTATATCAGTGATGAAAAGCGTTATAATGACAAATCAACATCAATTTACCAGCATAGATGAAGGATAAAGGAAACAGAAACCATTGTTATAGAAACATACCTTCCTTGGTCATCACCAAGCCTTAAAGAAGATATAACAACTTCAGCAGATTCATCATCGAAATAGACATCCTACAAATCAGCATTGTGCAACAGCCATGAGATGATGAGATAGCTCTAAGCAATAAAAAATAGTCCAGCAAGTATTTTTCCCATTTTCAGGAGCATTTGCCTCCATTATCAGTTGTCTATCTATTTTCACGGATCACCACTGATTGCTTCTACAATGGCATATCAATACATGAATAAATTAATAAAAAAGTAGCAAAATATTATTCTAGTACCTCATCATCCCGATCAACAGCACTGTTGTCCTGCATCAGCATAGATAACTGAGTAAGGAATTACAAAAACAAAATAAAATACATATAGTGTGACCTAGACTAAAAATCAAAGCAGCTCCATACCTCTTCAGCGCCCTCATTGCCAAATAAATCAGGTCTGAAAGCCTGACTAAGGTTATTGGCTAAAGCAGCAACATCATAATCTCTATCATGAAGGTCATCATCATCACTATCCCTTGTTCTGTCATGCAATGCAGTTGGACGACTACACAGGGAGCCAGATTGAGTATATGGGTAAGATGAGGTATATCAAAATAATTGTACAAATTAACTGCTAATGACAGCCAAGAAGGTATGGCAAACAACCAATAAGAGCACGGGAGAATATTATAAAAGCTTCAATCCCACTTATGAGACCAGCGACTAGTATTAGCAAGATACCACAAGCAGAAGAACTAAACAATGGGACAAATTAAAAAGAATTGTACATATCAACTGCTAATGACAACATAGACACCATGGGATCCACCAATAAGACCACAGGAGGATATAATAAGCTATCAAATAACTTTTAGGACCAGCAACTAGAATTACCAAGATACCAAAACCGGAACAATGAATGCTCATATAATGCACACACTAGTGCAATCAGTTAAAAAAAAAAAAGATATTTGGATTGCACCAAAATGATGAGCAAACAAGCCAACACTAATTTTAAGAACCGACTAATTCCACTGATATTTCAAGTCATGATGTGGAGAACAAAGTACTGCACAAAACAATTCACTTCAGTTGCCAACTTATACAGAACAAAGAGAGAAATAATAGGTACAGCGGGTTTCTTGGAGTTCTTTCAATATTAAATGGTGAAAGTGGTTGAAAATCTATGGTATGTAATCTGACAACAGCCTGATCCTGATACATCAGAATATTAGATCGCAGAATAATCCTAAAATAGGATGATTACGTTAAAACAATCCTTTTCACTACTTGAATATTAGAAGATCCTACTTTCCTCGCACCATCCTACTTCCCTTGCACCATTTATGCAAATAATTCATACAAATAGTTCCAAGTTATCCATTAAAATATGACATGATACATTACTGAAAGAAAACTTCCCTTGAAATTCTCACATTGGAAAGGAATTCAAATTTCAATATAACAAAATATCATTTCGAACAATAATTACCAAGAAGGGATCTTAGTAAACCTCACAAGTCACAGCAACAATTAACAGCTGCAGGCTAACATAAGAAAGTAAAGAACATTTACGTAAGTTTACTCATCCTGCACCACTCATCGGTGCAACCCTAAGCATGTCTCACAGTATGCTTTGCCGTATTATAGAAACACAGACAAGCACAGGTGAATTGTGAACACAAAAACTGCTGACAATGAAGATGACCAAAAGGAAAAGAAAGAGAAAAGAGAGTAGATGAATCTCCTTAAAGAATAGTGTCTAGAAGAAAGTATGAGATGAATATCTGAGCTATGTTGCATTATGACACAAAAATAAAATTAAAATTGTCAGTTACCATAGAGACAACTTTATAACAAAATATCAGCTGATACCAAATTTCATAATAAACTTTGGACGCCTATTCATAAGTAAAAATCAAGGTATCATAAAAACATGACCTAATCAACTGAAAATAAAAGATTAAAGTCACAGTCCATGTGATTAAGATCTTACACAATGTTAAATAAGACAAGATTATAAATTGACATACATACCCACAAGCCCATCGATAAACATTTTCGACCACATTTCTTTCCTGCAAAACTGTAGCATGCCACTCATTCCATTCACCACGTTCCTGACATACATACATAAAACAAAACATCATCAAGTAATGAAAAAATCATAGAAAAAGTATCATTATATGGAAAAGAAAAACCCCAAAAACTTCGGAATTTGTGGCTAGCAGAATCAGAAACTGCATGCACCTGAATATATGTCTGAATGATTTTGTTGCCTTGTCCAAGCTGAACAATCTTGTTAGCAATTCGAGTTACATGTCCCAGATTACCAGCCCTTGGCAGCTTCTTATCAGTAACAGGTATTGTTGGCTGTAATAGCAATTATAAAGAGAAAAACATAAAGTATTAAATGCCACAGTTTTCAATAATGTTCCCCAATAACCAAATATTCCACATCTTTTGCCTATGTTTTCAGCACTGTCCCTATCCCAACTACACTTTTGCTAATGTTTAAAGATTCACAGAAATGGAAATATGATAAATGTTCTTAAACACGTACATAAATACAACCTCAACATGGTATTGAGAAATTCAGATATAACCTAATTAATCATAAAACTGTGAATTTGCATAATAAGTGAAGGTTTACATACAAAACACCAAACTATGTCAATTGGCACAAAAACTTAAATAAACAAAATAAATAAAATTGCTTTATTATCAGAAACCCTCCTTCAGCAACTTTTACCCTGTTTGTATGTCTTAAAGCATTTACATACTATCTTTATAGAGACAATGAAAGAATTTACTTTCCTTTTGTATCTCCATTATTGTAGTATTTAATTATTAATAGATGCATTTACACGTAATAAAATGGAATAACATGTTTTCCATTACAATAGCAAAAACTGCTACAATTTAATTTTTGACCAGCTTACTTTGAATTAAATTATGCAAAAATAATAGTGGAGAGAACAAATTTTAGACCAGTAAAAAATAATAACAACTTCCAAACACTAGGACACCACAATCTCTTAATATTGAATAACAATCTTAACAATCTTCAGCATAACTACCTTCCGATTGTTAATCTTGTTATTGATTCCTATAATCTGTACGGAAAAAAAAAAACCTGCAGCATTTCTTTTTTTTTTTTTTGCAAGCACTACTTCAACAATTTAATCTACAACGCAAATTAAGTCACTTCAAAACTTCGCTTGCCAACCTATATAGACAAAAAAGACCCCCTCTAGAAGCAACTCTCCAAGGACATGCATATAATGTGCCAGCAATATGATCAACAATACAAAAGGGTACAGTGGTACTCTAGCAAGCATACCTTAGAGGCATGGCAACCTTGCAATTGATTCAAGCCAAAAGATTTTTTATTTTCAACAAACTCAAAATACCTTTGATCAGATGCAGACAACAAAACAGGGGAAAAGGATAGTCTTCAGCCAAAAGTCAAAACAAAAGTCACTTCACGGTAAATATTATCGAATTGAAGGGAAGTAGTATTTGCCATAACAGAGAAGGGTTGAAAGTCAAAAGACCGGAGTCAGATCTTCCAAGGGGAACTGCTAGCACTTTATGACCTAATTGTTCTAGACAAAATCTTGCATGAGAAAATCTCATAAAAACATATTGAAACACAAGGGTGACTCTTTTTCATTTATAGAGACGACTTATATTGTTTGGGGTGAGTGAAGAAACTTTTGAATGCCTCACCATATATTTGCACGAGGGTTTCTCACTTCCACGTTCTAGCCAATACTTACTCAATGCTCTAACAGAAACTTAGCTTTCAAGGAAACAGTCTTCAGGCGATCAAGGAAATGACAGGTTAGGACAGAGGAGGAATCGAATTATTATGACCCTGAAATTTTCAAACGCATGTTACAAATAACAATGCAGTACTCATCCTTTCCAACCCATTATAACAAACAAACATGCAGCCAAGTGGTAAAGTTGGTACTTGGTACTGTTGTATTTAAAACCCCCCAAATAAAATAAAAAATGTAACTTATTCAAGCCTCAATAGGTCATATCAGATACCATCCTAATGAAAAAAAAATATAAAAGGTCATATGTGTAATTCTTCACAACAGATGCATCCAAAAATAAAAAGACTTCCATGGCCAAGTTATATAATCATTTCATAGCAACTTGATTTTCAAAAGAAGTTTTACCATGGGAGGAGAAAATTAGCAACACAATACCAGACAACTACAAACTACAGACCTACAATCACTCCAAACGAAATCAAACAACGGCATGTTGAAGCTTAAAAAAACTTGAAATAAAACTAAAGGATTCTGAATTATGAAACTGTCATTTTACCAGTTTAAGATCACCAGAAACCACAGGATGCTTATCAGCATCAAGAATCTTTCTGATCAAATCACAAACTTTGAAAAGATGATCAACTACAGAATCGTTCCGGCTCTCCAAACAAGATGATACTATGCTTTCAACATGATGATGTAAGGCATTGTTGTACGGATACCTGTAAATTAACAATACCAGTATCAACATCGATACACAAATACCACATTTGGACTGCATCCAGTTAGGTGCATCTAGCAGCATAAGCAACTTACTCAAAAAAGAGATCCAAGACTCTTTTAACGGTTCCGGAGTTCACCAGCTCCTCTTCTGCAGCTTGGTTGCCAGCTTTCAGCAAGACAGCAATGAACTCAACAATCTGGCAAAAGTATAATTTAACACATCACTAATTTTTTTTTGGCAAAACAATAGGGCAAGAAAAGGACACAATCCAATTAGCAAGTTTCTAATGAGGCTATGTCAAAAGTACAAACCCAACTCTCACAAATTGCAGTTTCTTTCTCCATTTTTATTAGAGCAACATATGAAAATGAGGTGGCAGCAGTGGAGCAAGCAATTTATAATTTTATAACATTATTTTTTGGATTTAACCTCAGTAGATGGACATGTAAAGGTTTAAAAAATAATAATAATATATAAGCAAAAAAATCAAATTATGTTGTCCTCTGGAAAAGCAAAAGCAAACACTGTACTTTGTCGAGTCAAAAAAGTAACAGTTAAGTGATTCAAACCGAGATAAATGGCATGGAAATTAAGATCAACACACCACTTAAACTGAAGCATACAAATCCGCTTAGAAATAGGATTGCGAAGGATCATCCAAATCAATGGTACATGGAACGGCATTTTATCCAGACTCATGCAACACTATCTTCAGCGAATCAAGTGCAGCGGGTAAGATCAAATCTCAAACAAGAAATTTGAAAATTTGGGAGCAGGGAAATGATAGCATAATATAGAACTGAATTTTTTAGTACTTGGCATACGCGAACCAGGAAAGAGGTAAGTGCTTGAAAATATATACTTCCTCCGCTCCCGATTACTCACAACATACCACTTTGACACCCAATTTAAGAAAGAGATTTGAAGATGTAAACGAACAAAATGGCCAAAATAATTTAACACAAGCAAGAGGTAACGTACAAGTTACAAGTGTTAGAATTATTTCAAATTATTTTCTCGTTTAAGCTTTCAAATCCCTTCCTTAAGATGCATGGCCAAAGCAGTATGTTTAGAGTAATTGGGAACGAAGGAAGTAATTTTGGCAATCATTATTATTTTTGAAATCAAAGGAATATAGATCAGTTTCAAAACAGGGTATGACTCAACGAGTTGTCATGAGTCAACATACTACTTCAATGGGCATATATTTAGGGGGCTTACGGCCAAGTTGAAAGGGTTGTTTGATGGATTAGGCTTTCATGGACAGGATCTTTGCTAGGCAGGGTCTATATAAGGCTAAAACAATTGCCCATTAGGTGTCAAAAAATACAATAACAATAACTCATTTGGAAACTCCACCATAGAGTTTAGAGTAGAGTAAAAACAACACCTAAGAAATCACAATTTTCAAAACAACAGCTGAAGAGCATTGACTTTTTGGCTGTTCACAAAATGAGTAATATTTCAGATTAAAAACTTTGCTCAATTTCATCTTCCAATTCTCAGTATCTTTCTTCATTTGTATGTCCATCATCAACCCAATATAGACCCACAACCCACTTTTGACATGCTAATCATTGACGTTTAAGAACTCTTTAAATAACCTACCCACAATTGACCCACACCGGAAACACTAGGGTGAAGCATTCAGTAATTTTGAAAGAAATTATAAAACAATACCAACATTACAGGGTTAGAAGAGCTCCTAGACCAGAATCCAAAAACAATCTACTATACCATTAACCCCAAATGGAGTCGGTGGCATTTCCTACATGAGCTGGAATTTAGGAACTTGGTCCATGCAAAAAAAATCAATAGATGTTACAATATAGCTAGGGTTTCGATGTCCAACTTGGTCTATGGATATCTTGTTGGTGAACAAGTATATGAACTACAATATAGCTAGGATTTCAATGTTGAACTTGTTCTATGGATATCTTGTTGGTGAACTACAAGTATATCTTGTTCTATGGATATCTTGTTGGTGAACTACAGGTATATGAATTTCACAGCTAGGATTTCGATGTCCAACTTGCGTATCACGGTGGTGAAATCTCTATCTCCCACATCACATGTATTTTAGAGATATCTTCATGATGTACTGCGTGATCAGCACAATCTTCATCAACGTTGGACTCGGAGATATCTTGGGCTTTGAGATCACACTAATTACAGACTTCAGTTTTGAAGTCACTAGAATACCGCTTTCTCAATATCACTATGTATCAATACTTACAAATTTTGTCCCCTATGCCATTAAACATGCATCAAATGAAGTAAACGATATGTGATTTGACCACAAACTAATAACACCACAGAATATAATCCATCATAAAGCAAAGAAAATAAACCTTAAGTCGATGCTTTCCTAGAGGTGGTCTTAGTTCACCATATGGTGTAGGTAAAATCTTCTCATCAGATGACACATTCAAAAGCATTAGCAAATCACCTGCAACGGACCAGAACATTATTAACTAATAGCAAGTACAACTAGTATGATGATAAAATCAACTCAATACAGGAAGCTTATAGAAGCCTACACTTGGAATTTTTATTTGATTTATCGAATAAGAAGTACAAAAGGACAACATAGCAATAAACGTTTAAATATTGCAATGATAAAGCAAAGGTTTTAAACTAACCAAGTCTCGGTAACATCGCGCTCACAGTCTCAGGACTAACAGCAATAGGAGCCTCATACATATGTTGACCTCGTAGAGAATGATATAACAAAGAAGAAGCTGATCTTCTTGGATCCAGTAAAGATATACACACAGAGAGGGAATTTACTAGACCAGACTTAGCAGAGGAGTCTTCAAGTGCATGAGCAAAGATCCTTGCTACAAAACTGCATAAACAAAGGAATTGCCCCCAGTCACGAGTTAATATTCTAAAATCAATTAACTCTCCATCCCATAAACCAGATTGACCTTAAATGGAAGTTCACCCCCCCCCCACCCCAACTTTATCTGACAAACAAAAATAAATAAAGACCTTTGCGTTGAATGGAAGCACTCATAAGTTCAACACTAGACTTTTCTAAAAAACTTTTCTTTATCTACACCTCTCCATCCCACACTTTCTCCTTCTCTTTCTCTACAATTGTTCTTCATCTCAAAGCAAAAGCCCAAGAGTTCAATCCATAGGGATGGAGGACACGTAAACTATAGCTTAGTATAAAATCTGCTGACTGTACAGAAAATATATTCCATAAACCTGGGACTGGAAAGCTTTGCTGCAAGAGGTGATCCCATATTCCTTGTAATAGCACAAAGAGTTTCTGCTGCATTAGCCTGCACCTCTGGTGGGCACTGTACCATTGTAAAAGAACAGAAGGACATTAACACAAAGGAACTGAACAAAAGAAAAACACAAAAATCAAAAGTCTTATACAAAATTTAGTCATATGCACTACTTAATCAAAAGAAACATTTCTAAAGACAAAAGTCATATGCACCAGTCAACTTGATTGGTTCAATTTTAGTAAAGGGAAGGAAGAGAAAGTAAGTGAAAGGAAAGGAAAGGAAAAGAAATAAGTTTACTTTCCCATGTTTGGTTTCAAATGGAGAAATTGAATGGAATCCCATGTTTGGTTGGTATTAGTAAAGGAAAGAAAGATTAATTTGACAGATTTTTTTGTTGTATAGTATTTAATTTTGTCTTTCCCCCCAAATCCCCACAAATATGGGAGGAAAGGAAAGTGCAAAAATTGTTAATAAACTTCCCTTTCCTTTCCTTCCATTTCCAATCAAATCCCATCTAATTTTTCAAACCAAACATTAGAAAACACCATTTTTCCTTTCCCTTCTTTTCCTTTCCTCCTTAACTCCTTCTACCAAACAAACTGTAACTGCCATTATTGCAAGTCAGCCAATTAGGACATCAAAAGCACTACTAATGAAAAATTCCACATGAACATTGAATATGTTACTATTTTGGAAATGACAAAGACAAAAAAAACTTACAGAAGGACTCAATTTATCAACTATCATCTCCAACAAGTTACTGTCAGCCAACCATCGCATAACATCCATGTAGTTGGGGTAAACATGATCATCAGCACCTACAAGTCGAACTAAGACCTGTACAGAAACGTAATTATTAACACATCATCATCTACTAAGAGAAAGCATACTAATGTTGACTGGGAAACAAAAAAAAAAAAGACTGGTCAAACTAACTGACCTCCATAATAGAAGTGATTCCAATCAGATCAACCAGCTGCTGGAAAACATCCTGGTGAGCCTGTCAAACCAAGAACAATAATTAAACACAAGGATCTAGCAAAAATAAAGTCACTAGAACAATTATTCAATCAAAGACATTGTTTGCAGTAAAATATAGATATGAACAGGAAACAAGCATAAAAATACAGGCATAAGACAAGTGAAAATAATAAACCAGCCAACCATAGAAACAGGAAGAAACAATCACACAAGTGAAAAAATCAAGCATGAAAAACAAAGCACAGGCCACTGACACCTCATTGAGGTTCTGCTGTAGTAGCTATATAATCAAAATAAACTTAAAAACACTTACTTGCACATAATTCATGAGTGGAACTGTCTTCCTCAACATCAGGCACACAACAACCTTTACGTGAGAAGGGAAACACAGCATCAGCTAATAGTATAATCACTATAAAAGAGAACTTTTAAGAACATTAGCAAGTAAATAGGAGATATCATGACATACTTTGCTGAAATAACCAGCGAGCAAGGTGCTATGAGGTCGGTTTGGTTCCAAAAATGAGAAAAGCATGTCCATCATCTAACACGCAAAAGAAGTCAAAATATCAGAAAAGCATATCCATTATCTAATGAAGAACACAAATTTGAAGAAGCCCCACCTCCTCTTCTTCCACTAGTGTCCTCAAAATGACATCAATTTCACATGTAAAAACCTCTGAAGCCACAAATGGGAACCTACAATATCAGACACCAAAAAAATGAAACCCTATCAGGTATCAAATAGACTAATTGCTGAAACTAAAACATAAAATAAGAAATGAATGGATGGATAATATCTGGCTAACAGCAAGGCTAATACGTCAATTGTCAGGTAGGCATAAACAAATTCCAAATTTCAATAACCCCAAATGCAGAGCCAAATCAACAGATGATAAAAATGTGATATCCAAAAGTTTTAAGAGCTAGTGGATGGTGCATAGAATATAAACAGAGTGGTATATGCAACTGACCAAGACCATTTGGGTTAATTACGATGTCGTTGATGTTAGTGCATCCAACAACTCTTGGGTTAAAGATTTTGATATTGTGGATGTTAGTGCATCCAACAACTCTCAACCATAGTCTCCAACAATAGATTAAGATCATATCTCCAGTTAAAGGAAATATTAAGCATGACCCATACTAAGGCTTTAGCGTCAATCAGTGGCCTTTTGTGTGAGCCATTCTTAAATCTTCCTCTACTAAATAAATCAAACACTACTATAACACAAATAAACATGAAACAACACCCAGTGATAGCTAGTGCCTCATCTACTAATATTTCAATTTGGACATTTGCATGGAAGAACTGCAAACATTCGGACTTCTTTTCAACACTCGATAATGGGCAGTACAAAAATTACCATCAAACTGAGTTCCATTTCCACTTGCACACACCAATAAACCATAGCATCTCTAGCAATAATATATTCAGGCCAATATGAAGTTTAGCAGACACAAAACTCGTACTAAAACCGCAAGCGAAGGAAAACATGGGGAGCTAAAATTGAAGGTACATAACAGTAACACTAGATCAGCTAAAGAAATATTTAATTTAAACTGCTATGATTGACTTTGAAAAAGGGAAAGGTGGGATTTGATTAGATAGCAGCATTCACTTATCTACATTTAAATGAAGAACAATTCTTAACATTGATCAAACATCATATAAACAATATTACTACAGTACAACATAAGGCACAAAATATCAAACACATCGCTAAATAGTGCCACATGAATATCTGTCAACCGACGTAGATATCAAATCAAACACAATAAAGATATAATGAAAGACTGTACTTAAAAGTGCGTTTGCTGTCAGAATCCTCCGGAGGTTCTTCTATGACATAACGCAAGAGCTGCTCCACCTGAGCTCTATCCCGTAAACTGGAAGATTTTTGTTTTACAATGAATAAGAGATTAAATGAAGGAAATATCAAGATTACAGTAACATTGACTGAAAGAACTAAACATAAATAAGAAAAATATGAGACCAAGTGAAAGGAAACACAAATATCACTCCACCAAAAAAAAAAAAAAAAAAAA
>PYUH01000433.1:28376-44899 GCA_016808085.1 Suaeda aralocaspica | reverse complement strand
ATCCCCCCCCCAAAAAAAAAAAAAAAAAAAACTTACAAGTTAATCAGGCGACTGTTTAAAGCTTTGCATTCTTGGATTATTTCTTCTTCATCCAACAACTCTTCCAAACTGAAATTGTCCTTGTCTAATATTGCATCAACCTGCAAAACAAAATTAAGGGTCACCTTATGAAGCGAGCTAAAAGGCCTACTAAATTACAATTATAATAGACAGCTTTATTTTCAATTTATCCCTCACACAACATTATAATCTTTGTCAATTACAAATTAGACACACCAAATGGGTTGGTCGGTCATGCTTAAATTGGCTGACTTTGGAATAGGTCAATTTTCGAGTCAGGTGAATAGGTGATTATGTATTTGGTTAGAAAAAGACTTCTTCAAGACCTAGAGCATTTGAGATCAACTTAAGCAAGCGCCAAGCAGGTAAGTATATATGATGCCCTTCATACTTCCAACTTACAAGGCAACAGTAATAACCTTATATCAAGAATATGTAGAAAATATATGTTCCAAATCACATAACATAGCCATACACAATTTTAATCCAGTGAAAACTATCCCAATTACTAAATCTAGCAATGCAAATAGTTTAAGGTAATTTTTTGTGGTATTACTTTCAACTTTAACAAAGACTTTTGGTTCAATCTTGTCCAAATTTTGACAAATTGACAGTCTGTGTGAATTTGGATTTTGGGCAGGCTTGCTTAAATAATAAATAAAACTCAAATTCGAAGGTTGAGAGTTTCTTGATTGCAGCAACTCCCAAGAGGAAGTGGGGAACACAAATCATAACAAGTGTTTATTAGTTTAACAAAACCAAAAGATATTGCAAGCTCATCCATTTCATTAATCATAAATCCCCAATTATTTAAACTACACGAGTCCCCTGATGCACGAATATTGTCCTATAGGCTAATAGCAGTCCTCGACATACAAAGCTCAAAAGATAAGCAAGATAATAATAATGGCCCTAAAAAGTTTAGATCATACTAAGCCTAGTACTTCCTCCAATCCATATTAGTGTTCCCATCTATTGTAAATTTGTAACTAATTAAAAAACAAGAAAAAAGAAAAGACATTGCAAGTGGGTCCTTATATGATTTTTAAATTGCTCACGTTGTCTCTTTAAGTTGGTTATGTTTGCTTTTACCATGCATTTTTTCAAAGATTCCCTTAAGAAAAATTTATAAAGCATTGCTTAGACAGTAGATGTAACTAAATAAAAGAGAGACGGAGTTGAAAAGTTGATGGGTGCATGAAGTGGGGCAAGTTTGTTCGCCTAAATGGATTAAAGTAAGAGTGAGAAAGCCAAGTCCAAATATATTGAAATTGATACTAGGAACATAATATGAAGTGGAGGGAGGAAGTATATCTAAAGCTTCATTACATACTATCTAATCTAGAACTCTAAAAGTTTGACTAGATAACTCCATAAAAATAATCATATCACTAATTAATAAGTGATGAACAAATTATAAGTTATTAAAAAAAAAAAAACCATCATCCCAAGCCCCAAGGGCTAACTAGTCAACCCTTAGACATTACTATCCTAAAATACGAAATACCAAAATATCAAAGACTTCGGTTTTGATTTCAGATTAGCTACAAACCAAAAGATTGCTAGAGTTGTCTAGTATTTTAGGTTCATAAATAATTTGGTCTCGGTACTTCGGTAGCAAAATCTTGGACAACATACATATTTTTTGTTCAGTTCATGTCTAGAGCTATAGCCTCTTCATAAAATAATAGAATGCCACTAATGGAGTACATTACCAAAAAAAATATCACCTATTTTTAAAGGCAAATTATAAATAAAGAAAATATTTAGTAAAAGCAGCAACAAAAACAAAGCTTTAGTCATCTACAAAAGTCCTCTCTCTCCACTATATCCTGTTTAATGCCATATTCTCTTCAAGCCCCAACCAGCTTCATCAAAGTCACCAAATTCTCTTCAAGCCCCAACAACCTCAAATCTCCACCACAAACCTTCATCCTCTACCTCTCCTCCGCCAATTTTATTGTCACTCTTCAGGTTCCTTACCAATACGTTACTTAGTCTCCGTCTTATGCGTCCAAACCATCATAGATACAACCCTACCTTCTTTCTAATCACCTCATTCCTTATTTTATCCTCTATTGTATGCCTACACATCCAACATAGCATACGCATCTAAGCCACATTCATTTCATGAAGGTGACAATACTTCAAAACCGACATTCGATCCCATAAAGCAAGCCCAATGTACGATACAATTTTCCTTTCAATTTATTGGGCTTACCTTTGACCACATAAAAACCCAAAAGCTCCCTTCCAATTCAACCATCTTGATTTGATCCTTCCCCACCCAATTGAAGTACACTATATACCATGCACTACAAAGGGAACTTACAACAATTCAAAGGTTTTCTTTGAACATGTACACTCCCCTACAATGATTATGAAAAGAATTTACTACACAAAGTGATAATAAACACAAACATATGAGGCCTCCAATCTCATAATGGTGCAAAGTGCAAACACATAACATACAACAATATTCCTTGGAACGAAAATTGGACCACAATCCTTGATGTTGATTGCTATCAATCATACTAATTAGGGATTAAGTATGCTACATTGTGCGAAAAGCTAGAAATAAATAAATAAAACACAATTACTCCTCTCTCCCCTCCCCTCTCTCTCCATTTTCTCCATGTAGTTGCCTATTTGAGCTTACCAAAGGCAACTTCAAATATGGAGACCAAAAAAAACCAATACCTCGACTTGATATATCTATTATGTACACAACACAAATGGTGCTTTTTTATAGCTCATGTCTACCAAATACACTATACACTTCTTGTCTCTCAAATGACCTATCCTCCATTAATGACCACCTTTTCGCATACTGTTTACTAATCAATAAACCATAAGAAATGGCATAATATCGCACCCAATTTGTAGTAGGCCGTGTCTTGCATATATATTACCAAACCTTTATCACATCAATTCAAATCACATACCATGTATCAATGAAACATAAATAGTAAACGCCCTCTCTCTAGATGTATAATTCATCATCATCACCAGGTCTATGTTCGCCCCAAACTATGCACAAGTGATACCCTTCAAAATTTCAAGTTCCTTTGATAAATCCGATAACCAAGATAAATATAGCAAGTACTTGGTCAAAAACTTTCTAAATTAGCAACCTGCAACTCTCAAAATTCATCTCAACAACAAAATTTGACTGGAACCCAAGGGCAGCATGACGAAGGGCCCGTTTGGTAGAGCGTAAAATATTTTCAATGTAAAATGATTTTCATTGAAAATAGTTTTCCATGGAAAACAATTTTCCATTGTTTGGTTGCATGTACTACCTCTGTTTCCAATTAATTGCAACACTTGAATATTTTATGTGGGAAACGGAGGTAGTAAAAAAAGTGATGAAAATAGGGAAAATGAAGGGGGTGGAAGGAGGTAGTGAGGAAAGAGTGTATAAGGGAATGGGAGGAAAATTGTTTTCCTTTTATTTTGGAAGGAAAATGGTTTTCCATCATTGTAAGGAAAAATTTAATAATTTTTTGGAAAATGATTTTACATCCCTTTGTGTACCAAATAATGTAAAATTGGGAAAGGGAGGAAAACACTTTCCATGGAATATGTTTTACGCTCTACCAAACCAAACGGAGCCGTAATTCAATTAAAGAATGTTCTAAACCCAATATGGATTCCCATATCTCTAAGAATACTACATCCTTGGAATAGCTCGGACTTACTTAGTCCGCCTTAGCATCAAATCACGCCCAATAATTCAGCCTATCAGCTCGTAAACACACTCTCACATCCTATACACAAATCTCTCAACCTATACACATCCTCACCTTCCTTCACCTCCACAATCATTCGGCGAATTCGAATACAGCACGTTTTCCATCCATCCATCCTTAACTCTTCATCACACAACCGAAAAACCTTTAGAACTCAAACTACGCCAATATCTTAAACACATCAAATACAACATATGTACATGTTTCGCAGCAAAAGGTACAAATCAACTATTGTAAACAAACTTAATCACAAATCATAACTAACAGATCAAATTTTACACAAAATTTCCCAAACTTTCAAACAAAAAGCAACAAAAAAATCATAAACCTGGATTCAAACTCAAATTCAATTCAAATTCGAAGTTTCTGACTTACAGGCGAAGACGCAGACAAGGCAGTAAGCTTCCAAAACATGGCGGAAATTCAGCAGCAAAAAAAAAAAAAAAAAAAAAAAAGGAGAAGTAAGAGCGAAAAAAAAGCTTGAAGTTCGAACAAAAATGGAAGACAGATCTACTGAAACAGGATAATTGAGTTGAAAATGGAGAATAAGGTGAGAGATTTGGGAGATAAAAAAAGGGAAAATCAGAAACCCTAATTTTTGGGGGAAAAATGACGAAGAAGAAGATGAAGAAGAAGTGAGGTGAAGAAGGTAATAATAAAAAGATCGAAGGGAGGTTTGAAGGAGGAGAGAGAAAGTTAGAGAGAGAAAAGAGAGATGGAGGTTTATTTTTGATGCGGTAAGGCGTGGGGGTAAGCGCAAAAGTACAATTTTGAGACTAGATTTTACATCTTACAATGTGAGAAATTGAAAATGACAACATTGTAATTTGTAAGGGTTCTAATTTTTGGTCCATTTGATTGATTAACCAATGAATCTCTACGGTGCTTGTTCTGATCCGTATGTGTTCGCTATTTTGTATTAATGTTAGAGGAATATGTTAATCAGATTGAGGTTAAAGATGGGACTAAAGCGATGATTTTTGTGGAAAGTTTGAAGAAAGATAACAGAGTGTTTTTTTTTTTTTGGAGTGCAAAAAAGATGAAATTACCTAAATTCGAAATAGACAACGGATGTTTTTAGTGACGAGATGTAGGACATATACAAAATATTATTGGTAATTTGGTAAATACTATTGTCATAAAAAGTATACGAAGTAGATACATTGTACAAATATAGAACGAAAACTTATTTTTATAAACAGCGAGCCACATATAAAACTATTGTGCGGCCTAGCCCAATCCAATATTGCCTTCTAAACAAAACAACCCAAACTACAATTTGGGTTCTCTTGGTTTTCCGGAAAAACTTATTTCATCGTTTACTACGTATATTAACTCTCTCTTTCTTTCTTTCTCTCTCTTTAATCTTACTTTTCTACTCAAAGTTTAATCTCTTTTTGTTATAAACTAGGGTTTTTAGTAGAGAGTATTTGTGGGGAGAAGAATAAATCTGTATTCATCTTATTAAATCATAAGGGAGTACATACATATATATATATATAGACATGGGAAACAATTAGGGTTTCCTTAGAGAATTATACACCTAGTATCTAGAATATACTAGAATAATCATAGGGGTATAATGGGCATCCACTAAATACATATATTATATAACACTCCCCCTTGGATGACCATTATCGAATAGTATGCCTCATTAAAACCTTACTAAGAAAAACCCTGTGGGAATAAAAACCTAGTGAAGGAAAAAGAGTACATCACTTTCGTAATACGTTTTATGATGTTGCCTCATTAAAAACCTCACCAGGAAAACCCAATGTGGGACAAAACCATGGTTAAGGGAAAAAGAGTGCAACACGTATTTTCTCCCCCTAATGAATGCATAACTTGAGATCTTTTAGAATAATGAAAGGGGAGTTCCCAACATCTTTGGTAGTAAGCTTCGCACTTTGAAGTAGAATAAAAATTCAACTCCTGGTAGTTGAACCTTCCTATTGGATTCAATTCAACATGAGATATATTCATTTCTTCATACTCTTGTAAAATAATACATATGTTGTGTTATCATTACTCATCTTTGTTAAATTGCCCACAAATATTAAACTTAGCCTTCTTCTTGGAGTTATATAAAATAACTATTAATAATACATATTGATAATAATTATGGCAACTTGTGATATAATCAACATCATTGTCTCCTTATGTAAATTAGTAATTACATTTAAGTAATAATTATGTTGGTATGATTCTTCTGGACATTATAAAGGATTATCTTTATAATATCAAGTTCTCAAATGAAAATGAACATAAGATTTGATTAACACATCATACTCAAACTTCAGTGTTGAGGGTTGTTAATTTAGCTTAAAACTCTTCAGGGTTTGATAATAATGTCACCTGCGTCATTGAGGTGTTCAAAAAATTCGATAAGATAGAACTTGAAACACACTGATATTGAATATGTGTCTACAAGTTATTCTGAAAACTTTATGCCATAATTCCAAAACAGGCATTAAAACGCCTCATCTATCTGTATAAATTCATCACAAAATATATTCTCCTTGGATGTGTAAATTTTTTTTTAGTGTAAATCTTCATAACTATTATAAACATACATCCTACTTAATTGGACAAAATTTTACGTATTATCACAATTTTTGTATTAAAATTAGTACATGAATATGATGAGATGTGAAAATTATATGGACAAGATTTTGAGCATTAAAACATATACTACGTATATAATGAGTGATGCATCTAATCACTATTTGAGCATGGCAATAAATAATGCGTTTATACGACTTCAACACGATGCACAATAAATGTAAGAGTAAAACTAAATGCAAGACGCTGTACACGTTGTGGATTTCAAGAAGAAAACTATTGCTGGACTTCTGGTCCTTGATGATCGGATTTCGGTCCTCTGATGTTCATCATTATCACCTTTAGTTGGAACTTCTAGTCATGATAATCTTTGATCCATTCTCAATATGTCGACATAAAAGTGGACTTATTTCAGATCCCTATCTCAAATCCATACTTTTGCATATGCATTATAATCCATCGGTTCCATCATTACCAGTATCACATTTTTCAGATATAATTGGCATGCTATTTACAATGATATCTAGAATACATTTCCCATTGGTACCATTAGTCAAATATATAACATCTTCGTTATTATATCATAGGCCCATGTATAATTCAGATATCTATACCACTCCGGGGCAAACATTATGCATTAATATAACGTACTCTTTCAATCAGTGTCAACTGCACTTTCTGCCACATTTACATATTATTTTGGAACCGATCATACAACTACACTTCAGGTGTAGTGATTCATTATTTGGCAAGATTTTATCTCAATGTACTGTATATACATAATATGGCCAAAAGTATCTTCAATGCAGTTGGAAAATGAGACATAACTGAATACAACATCAAACCATAGATGTGCCAACAATACTTTAAAGTTATAGACCAAAAAGTTGGGCACCATAATATCTCAAAATCGTCATTATAGGGATCAGATACTTTTATTAATTCAGTAATTTTGAACTGATCCCAATTTCTCCCCCTAAGTTGGTATTTTAAAATTTTAAGATCGGGGCATCATATTTAACCCAAACTTAGTGTTATTTCACTGTGCAAAAATATTTACATTAATAGAAGATTTTTATAACAAATTCATCTTAGAAGCGATATAGTTCAAAAAAATATTGTTCTCTTGGGGACTGGGGAGAACGATATACATGAATCGATGAAAACCACTCTCTTCTCTAACTTAGAGGCCACATCACACATTTGTTGATAAATTCATAATCATGAGTTTCTCTTCTAGCAGATTAATGACAAATGGGGAGGGGAGACAATTATTGGCCGGTGTCGGTTTATCTGGGTGCTTGACATTCAACAGCCGCCAATAAAAAATGATTGTTATATTAAACATAATCATGAATTAGCTGTATACGCATGTAACTCACTCAATGGTGATCTTGGATTGCCAATGACTTTGTAAGGAGTTAGTTTTAACTATGAATCATGGGTAAATTACAAGGATGGTTTGGTAAGTCTTAGTTACATAATATGAACAACTATATAAGCTATTTTAGTGAACTTCTGGTCACTAAATTACATATGTAATCCAACCACGTATGTTCACAACATAACCTTTTTCTTTTTCTTGGAAAACTTTTTCTTTAAAAGGAGCACAATCCAAATAAACACCGCCAATAATTTCATGTTCGTTAGATATGTCTTGACATTACAAAAAAATTTCACAATCTAACATTAGTATGCTGAGAGAGGTCAACACATATTATTTCATAGTATCAAAATTGAAACTTCAGGTTTCCCCTATGGGTGCTATCATTAAACTCGGTGGCGTATGAATTAATCACATCCAATCACGTTCAAATTATGGTCAGTTTTCAAACAATAGTGATCACTTTATTAGCCCCTTACCAATATGCATGGCAATGTGATTAATATGATGTGATATAGACACTATCAAGTGTTTCTTTATAAATGACAAGACTAATAAGTTAGCCAACACTCATTATCATAGATGCTTAGCGCAGGATTATTTTATCATGATACATGGTAATTAAGTGACATATTACTCTTCTAGAGTATTTTTTTAAATCTTGGCACATTATCAGTTTTACTACACATAAAGATATTCTAATGAAAATTCATATAACGTTTATTTTCTTTTATTCAACGATAATCTTGTTAATAACGAAATAGTCTACAACGTTCAGGATTTTAATCTATGTTCTTGTTGTGAGCGACTCTCTTGTGTTGTCCGTCTGAGGAACAACATTAATTTTAATCAGGGACTATGATTGAGGTATCAATCAAGGACTATATAAATCTCCATATCATCTTAGCGATTGGTCTCATTATCTAAAATTGTAACTGTATCTCGTTGTCCAATTTCTTTACGAATAGATCACTTTATGTACCAAATGGACCATCAGTGTAGTCATAACTCATGGAAATATATAAAAATATATCTCTGTTACCCCTAAACCGTGCATATGGGGGCATGAAATAGTCCACAACAATTTAATCTCTTTTAATATTCTTCTAAGCAGAATTCTTTAGGGCGATTATATGCTCATGTATCATGAAGTAAAATTAGACATAAAAACTCACATCTTTGTCTATTGCCCATATATATTAAATCTTTTATGTAATGAGATTTCAAAAATGGTATGGGCATAATGAAGACATGCGTGAACAGAGTTTCTCAAAATCGTAAGACAAGTGCGGGAAACGAAGAACAAGGAGGCCGTGCTTCAAATAAAAAAATATTAGGTATTGGCACTGTTGCAATTCTTTTAAAAACTTTGCATGGATTATAAACAATAAAGGAAATATCATGAAACATGATTATTATTCTTTCGATTATACATTTTCTCATTTACTTATGGGAAATGAGTAAATCTAGTTATCTATGCATCATCAATACTCATCCATGCACATATAGTTCGTTATCTAGAATATATCCACCAAAAGATAGCATATCAATTATTCAAAATCTTTGAATATTATTTTTACATGATATTGTGCATATATGACATAGTTATTTTGTGGATGATGGGATATTCAAGCAAACAATAGAAGCTAGAAATTTCTAAGACATGAAACTATGGTCATATTATATTCTTGAGAATCCTCAAAACTTTGTAAATTTAAGGAACATTAATTTTATATGTATAATATTCTTCATAAATCTAAGGAACACATTTATAAGTACTTCATGCTTAGTTGATATAATCATTATTTCTAACCTACTTCATATGGATATATTTATTTATCACCTATAGTTGAACCCAATCATGCATTAACACTTAAAACTATGTAAAGTTGTGATGATATTTGTACCAAAATAGAAGCAAATACTTGTGTGAATGGCACTATGTTAAAATAATGCATGTACTTGAGACAATACAATGATTAAATGTGTATATATATTATAGGAGTTACTACTTAATATTTTTATATTACTAGTATTAGTGAATCACCTACATATTTGCTATACTTAAATAATAAATACTCTTAATAGAACATATATGTATATACACATATTATACAATAACTATAAATAAACCATATTAACTTCGATGTTATGCAATAACTGACCTTGTCCCCCTCCCCCCCCCCCCCTTTCCCCCCCTTGCTGGGCCCCCCTTCATCTGGCCCGTTTCCGTTCCCTTCCCACCCCATCCTCCTTCTCTGCCCCCCCGCCCCCCCTCAACCTCCCGGCCCCCCCGACCTTCCCACGCGTTTTCTCCGCGGCCCGGTCTCCCTCCTTCCTTCCCCTACTCTTTCTCTTTCCCCAGTCTTTTTATAGCCTCATTCATCTACGTTATGCCTATAAGCCCCCGATCGGTGTGACGCTTTAAAGCCACATCCCAATCACTCTAAAAATAAACAATATACAATCCTTCATAGGCATTACATTAGATAGTATATTGTTATTCCATCCCTGCATATATCTTTCTTTGTGAACTATATATATCCAGATCATCTTACTAGCTTCACACTCACCAATTTGATAGTTTTATAGCAAGTATATATGCAATGTATTGGATTAAAAAAAATGTCCATCTGACATTATTTTATTATTATTATTTTACTATTATTATTATTATTATTATTATTGTTTTAATATATTATTATTATTTAAAATTATGATTATAGATGAGTAATGTCAACAGTCACATTCCCTCAAGATTACTAAAATTGATGGTTTCAAGATCCTAACCTATCATAAGTATTCTTAATAATGAACACATTCCCTCAAGATTGCTAAATTAAGAACATGGAGGGAACAAGGTTTAACAGAGGCTAATAGTAGCAATAAAAGGAAGGTCATCAAACAAGCACACAAAATCATACATGGCAGAAGATAACTTGTTAGTTGTTACGTACTAAATATATTGATATTCATGATCCAATTCTTTAAAGTCAAGACACATAATACTATACACTAACTTACTAAATTAACGTTAACCACAAATAAAGCATATTATCAATTATTACCAAATTATCATCGGTCAATATAATTACTTATTACACTAGTAATCATGATATCACAATCAATATCATTAGCCATGTACATTAAGTGTTCGTTTATAATAGTCAATTATATGATCTAATAACTTTTCTTATATGATCAATGATCATTACAACCATCACTGATTAATCAATCATCATTGATTAATAATATATCAATTTTCAATTATATGATATAAACGATCAATTATCAATGGTCATGTAAAGTATCAATTATAAAAGAGTAATAGATGATGAGGTATAATTAGTATCTAGATTTATCGTATACACTCATAGAATTTTAAATAATAATGTACCAAATAGTAATTTCCTAGATTATAATATAGGTCAAAGGATATACACGTAGAAAGCAGATTTATTTACCTCATCCAAGATCAATTTAATAAATTGATCCTCACTTCTTTCTCCAAAAGTTGAAGCTTCTTTCACTTCCTAATTACAAGGATGTTAGCAAGGTTTTCTGCCCAAAGGGGCGCATCTTAAAGATGATAAACTACTACATAAACATTATACCCTTAAGGGGTATATCATACCTAAGGTCCAATGCAAATGCTTATGTATAAACTACTGCATAAACATTATCGACTTCATCAGTGTAAACTCCAAACAAGGCCATTCTACACCTACATGACTACATGAAATAACACAACCAAAGGAGGTTTGCAATTAAATTGATCTAAAATATGAACAAAAAGGAAATGGACTCCCTGAACTCAGTAGAATTTGACCAATTTGTGATGACAAGTAAAAAATGATCCGCAACTAAAAGAAAGCACGTCTTCCAAAATTGAAATCCAAGACTTCACAAGTTCACAGTAGCCAGTTATCTTAAAAACAATAACTCTGCAAGAACGGGGGATATGGAAAAACAGATGACCGTTCCCAGTCATTAAATTCCAGAAACTAACATATTAATCTGCAACCCAATCATTTCAGATATTAAAAAAATAACCTATTACCAAAACTGTAATTCAAAGGGTTGGTACACCAAAACTATCACCTGCTCAAACACCAGTCTGTGGAAAAAGTGTTAACTCCCAATGAGACAAATAAAGATATAAACACCGTTAATTATTAAAAAAAACAAGCCAAAAAGATGAAATAACTCCCTTAACACTCAAGTTACAGCCACCTCTTATCGATGTCCTTGCGTGGTAATTCTAACTTTTATCTACAATCAAAAGCGTTGCAACACACTAATTTCATATAAAATAAACAGAGCATAACATAATACAGGACGGTACTTCAAAAATAACCAAGAGACACAAAAAAAAAAAACCAACACAGATAAGTAAGGAAGAAGTAAAAATCCAATCATAACTTCTATACCCGAATCACAGAATAAATGGATGAGAATGAAGGCTAGATACCAACCAAACAAAAAGAACCACAAAATCAATCAGCTTGAATTATGCATGACCATTACAATAGAGCGTGGAAGTTATCTCTCTTTTGCTTTGGTAATGCCTTTAATTATATATGCTCAGTCTACAAGAGGATGGTGCTGATAACGTGTTATAAACTAGGGTTTTTAGTAGAGAGTATTTGTGGGGAGAAGAATAGATCTGTATTCATCTTATTAAATCATAAGGGAGTACATACATATATATATATAGACATGGGAAACAATTAGGGTTTCCTTAGAGAATTATACACCTAGTATCTAGAATATACTAGAATAATCATAGGGGTATAATGGGCATCCACTAAATACATATATTATATAACACTTTTTCTCTTTCTTCATTTTAATTATCAAATCAAATTTTTTTCCTTCTTATCTTCTATGAACTCACCTTTTGATCTATTATCAAAATCTCATAGAATTGTTGTTACTTTCACAGTAGTATTTTTAACAAATTATTTGTGTTATTGTATATTTTGATTTCGTGATTTTATTTTTTGGAGGGAAAGAAACATTATATTATTAAGACATATCAAGTTCCACCAAAGCTAGATACATTGTGGAAAAGAAGGCACAGATATAAGTTCCTCCCTATCCAAGGGACAACTACGAGCCACCAAATGTACAACCGTATTACCACCCCGTTTCACATAGCTACAATAAAAAGACTGATAAAGAGCTTGATGCCCATTACATATGCTATCAATAAAAAGAAAAGTAGGACTAAACCAACATCACGGTGCTCAATCTTCATCGTGATATCAAGAGCATCACTTTCAAGCCACACACAATCGTACCTCAACCTATGCGCTACCTCCACCCCTTAAGACGCTGCTGCAACCTCTACCATGGAAGGAGACCAATTAGCAAGCACTCGCTTCACTTTAATGGCAAGAATCATCCTATGCTCATTTGCTCAACATAACTCCCAAACCCATGTCTCCTCCTTGTTGAATATAAGCATATGTATTGACCTTCACCACCCCTCTTAGAGGACACAGCCACCCTGTAGCAGACAAAATACTCCCTTGATTTCCTCTACTATGGACCATATTCGCATACCGCACATATTCATCTAGGAACTTGATAAAACCTGCTATCACCATTTTCGAGTCACTGTCTATGGAATCATTAAACACTCTTTTATTCTGCATGTCCACACAACCCACACCACCATAGAAAATCTTACCAACTCATCTTGTGACAATTCACTCATCTTCAACTGCTGAAATCTTACATTAAAGTTGGTATTAGGAGCTGCTTGAATGATGTCCCACTTAGGATAGTCAATCCACAAACTATTTAAATATGTGAACACTCTAAAAGAGCGGGCATAATTGACTCATTCGCTGCTTTCACATTGTCCACACAATGCTTTATCCCGCACATGTCATCTAGCCAACTCCTCATTCACCCCTATTGTCCCCTTGCAAACCGCCACAAGAAATGACTCAACTTTGGTGGTCCCTTAAGGCCCCATATGTTATGCCACACCTCTATATCCTCCTCCCCTTCTACTGCTCTTTGTGGTCCTATAAGTCCCAACCAATACACTAATTTAAGTGTATAAACCCTATCAGTTGTTGGCCACCAATACAACAAGTCTTTCAGTGGCAGGTAAACCAAAGGGGTATTTCGGATTCATTGAGGCTCTTCTTTAGGTTAACTGAAGAGATAACATTTGGGGTGTGCAAAACCGGATATCGGAAATTTTGTTATTATCCGAATTTTCGGAAACATAAATATTGGTTTCGTTTCTGTTTCGGAATTCCGGAAATTGGGATATCCAGAAAGGAAAAAAAAGGATCGAAAATCAGGTTCTGGATTATACACCAAAATTTTCTTCAAAACTTACATTTATACCCTTAAAAACCAGATCGGAAATCCCGAAAAACCGGAATTTCGGATTTTATTCTCCTTAAAAATTCAGAACCTGTTTTTTTGAAAATACATTCCGTATCCAGTCCGATTTTCCGGTTTGAAATCCGAATATCCGGTCCGATTTTTCCGAATTTCAAAAAATGGATCGGATATCCAAATTTTCATACCGGAAATTCGAAAACGGAATTTTTTTGCACAACCCTAGATAGCATAACTTTATCCCACATCTACCCTTCCTCCTCAATCAAATCTGCTACTACAAGAGAAATGTTACTCCCTTCACATGGTGTAAGAACAATATTAGAATGTTCATTTTGCACCCATGAACTTCCACATACCCTAATGCCACGCCCATCTCCCACCCTCCACTTTAAACTCTCCAGTAGTAGAGTCTTATCCCCCCACATATTTCTTTGAGTATAGCTCGATTTTGTGATTTGTTTACCTCAATTTTTAGCTTTAGTTTTTTTTAATCATATATGTAATTAATTTCTTCTAAATATGTACTAATTAACTTTATCTATGTTACTTTTTTTCTTTTCATTCATGTTACTCGTGTTACTCTTTTTATCTATGTGAACTAGAATTTTGGCCCTGGTAATGCCCCGGTCGGCTACAATTATCAAATATGCTTTTGTTTGTTTTTCATTGTGTGTTTTTTGTTTAGTACAAAATTAGATTACATGGGTTGTAATGTGATAAGTTGTTAATTAAGAAAGCAAAACAACTACTACGTACAAAGGATTGGGGATAAAAATAACAATATTGTCATAAGTTTTGGTGCAAGTGAATAAGCGATACAAATCAAAAGCTCATAACATATGGTTAAAAGACTTTATTATCTATTACTTTGAAACATTAAACTAACATCAAATTTATTATGGATTGATGGTTAAGCTTTCACATTTCGTTTTAAATACCATGTGTTCGATTCCTAGTAGCTAAACATGGTTTATATTTTTTAACTAAGATAATAAGGCTGTGCATGAGACTCTTATAAAGTGACATGTGTCACATTCATTGGTGAGCACCACGCGGCATAGTTTCGTTGACAACAACACATTTTAATATATTGTATGATGATGTGTTCAATTCCTGGTAGCTAGACATGGTTTGTGTGGTTTTGCATGAGACTCTTATAAAGTGTGACAAGCCCCCCCCCCCCCCCCCCCCCCCCCCCCCCCCGCCCTTCGCCTACAAAAGTGATCAAATAACCAGATATAGACTTCTCGAGTCGATATTACCAGTCGTATCAGAATCTGAATAACCAACAAGAACGGGCTTGTCACTACCAAAAGAAAGCTTCATATCTGCAGTTGCCCGTAGATACCTCAGTATCCATTTCACTATATTCCAATAATGTTCTTTACCTGGATTTGAGAGAAATTTGTTAACCAAACCAACTGCATGAACTATATCAGGTCTTGTGCAAACCACAACATACATCAGACTACCAATGGCTGAAGCACAAGGGACATGCCTCATAGTTTCCTTCTCTTTAAAAGTAGAAGGACTCTATTGAGTACTCTTTAAAATGCATAACAAGAGGAGTACTTATTGGTTTTGCTTTCTCCACATTGAATCTTGAAGCACCTTGTGAACATATGCTTCTGGTAACAACTATAATCTTCAAGCCTTGATCATGAATAATTTGCATACCTAAAATTAACTACGCCTTGCTTGCCTAAGTTCCTTGATCGAGAAAGCCTTACTCAACTGTTTCTTCAAACTGACAATTCTTGCTACATTTTGGCCTACAATAAGCATATCATCCACATGAAGTAGCAAAAAAACAAAATCATTATCAAATAATCTTTTCAAGAATACACAATGATGATCACAAGAAGTCTACTTGTAGCCTTTCTTCCCCACGAAGGAGTCAAACTTGCGATACCTTTGCCTTGGAGCTTGTTTTAGGCCAAACAAGCTCTTCTTCAATTTGCACACATGCTCTTCTTTTCCTTAAAGTTTGTTGCTCCATGTATATGTCTTCATCAAGGTCACCTTCACATATAATTGCTCAATCTCCAAATTAAGACTAGCACCGAGACCTAAAACAACTCTAATCGAAGACATCTTAACAACCGCTGAAAAATCTCTTCAAAATCAATTCCTTTCTTCTAATTGCAGCCCTTCACAATAATTATTGCTTTTGTCGTGTGGCTTCTTTGAACTCTCATCTTGTTTCAAATTGTAATTTCAATGATTTCTCAAAAGCTCTCATACTCTTAGGTAGCTTAACAAGGTTATAAGTATGATTGTCATGCAATGATTTCATTTCATCTTTCATTGCATCCATCCAAAGTTGCTTGCCATTGTGGGTGGGTGGGTGGGTGCGCGGCGAGCGAGAGTTGTGTCATCCCTTCGGGACCCTTCCC
>PYUH01000433.1:6586-28351 GCA_016808085.1 Suaeda aralocaspica | reverse complement strand
GTGTGCAAACCGGTATATCGGAAATTTTGTTATTATCCGAATTTCGGAAACATAAATATGTTTCGTTTCTGTTTCGGAATTCCGGAAATTGGGATATCAGAAAGGAAAAAAAAGGATCGAAATCAGTCTGATTATACAACCAAAATTTTTCTTCAAAACTTACATGTTATACCCTTAAAAAACCAGATCGGAATCCCGAAAAACCGGAATTCGGATTTTATTCTCCTTAAAAATTCAGAACCTGTTTTTTTGAAAATACATTCCGTATCCAGTCCGATTTTCCGGTTTTGAAATCAGGATATCAGGCCATTTTTCCGAATTTCAAAAAAGGGATCGATATCCAAATTTTCATACCGGAATTCGAAAACGGAATTTTTTGCAAAACCTAGATAGCATAACTTTATCCACATCTCACCCTTCCTCCTCATCAAATCTGCTACTACAAGAGAAATGTTACTCCTTCAATGGTGTAAGAAAATATTAGAATGTTCATTTGCACCATGAACTTTCCATACCCTATGCCACGCCATCTCCCACCATCCACTTTAACTCTCCAGTATAGAGTCTTATCCCCCCACATATTTCTTTGAGTATAGCTCGATTTTGTGATTTGTTTACCTCAATTTTTAGCTTTAGTTTTTTTTATCATATATGTAATAATTTTCTTCTAAATATGACTAATTAACTTATCTATGTTACTTTTTTCTTTTCATTCATGTTACTCGTGGTACTCTTTTTATATACTGTGAACTAGAATTTGGCCCTGGTAATGGCCCCGTCGCCGACGGCTACATTATCAAATGCTTTGTTTGTTTTTCATTGTGTGTTTTTTGTTTAGTACACAAATGATTACATGGGTTGTAATGTGATAAGTTGTTAATAAGAAAGCAAAACACTACTACGTACAAAGGATTGGGGATAAAAATAACAATATTGTCATAAGTTTTGGTGCAAAGTTGAATAAGCGATACAAATCAAAAGCTCATAACATATGGTTAAAAGACTTTATTATCTATTACTTTGAAACATTAACTAACATCAAATTTATTATGGATGGATGGTAAGCTTTCACATTTCGTTTTAATACCAGTGTTGCGATTCCTGTAGCTAACATGGTTTATATTTTTTAACTAAGATATAAGGCTGTGCATGAGACTCTTATAAAGTGACATGTGTCACATTCATTGGTGAGCACCACGCGGCATAGTTTCGTTGACAACAAACACATTTAATATATGTATGATGATGTTCAATTCCTGGTAGCTAGACATGGTTTTGTGTGGTTTTGCATGAGACTCTTATCAAGGTGTGACAAGCCCCCCCCCCCTTCGCCTACAAAAGTGATCAAATAACCAGATATAGACTTCTCGAGTCGATATTACCAGTCGTATCAGAATCTGAATAACCAACAAGAACGGGCTTGTCACTACCAAAAGAAAGCTTCATATCTGCAGTTGCCCGTAGATACCTCAGTATCCATTTCACTATATTCCAATAATGTTCTTTACCTGGATTTGAGAGAAATTTGTTAACCAAACCAACTGCATGAACTATATCAGGTCTTGTGCAAACCACAACATACATCAGACTACCAATGGCTGAAGCACAAGGGACATGCCTCATAGTTTCCTTCTCTTTAAAAGTAGAAGGACTCTATTGAGTACTCTTTAAAATGCATAACAAGAGGAGTACTTATTGGTTTTGCTTTCTCCACATTGAATCTTGAAGCACCTTGTGAACATATGCTTCTGGTAACAACTATAATCTTCAAGCCTTGATCATGAATAATTTGCATACCTAAAATTAACTACGCCTTGCTTGCCTAAGTTCCTTGATCGAGAAAGCCTTACTCAACTGTTTCTTCAAACTGACAATTCTTGCTACATTTTGGCCTACAATAAGCATATCATCCACATGAAGTAGCAAAAAAACAAAATCATTATCAAATAATCTTTTCAAGAATACACAATGATGATCACAAGAAGTCTACTTGTAGCCTTTCTTCCCCACGAAGGAGTCAAACTTGCGATACCTTTGCCTTGGAGCTTGTTTTAGGCCAAACAAGCTCTTCTTCAATTTGCACACATGCTCTTCTTTTCCTTAAAGTTTGTTGCTCCATGTATATGTCTTCATCAAGGTCACCTTCACATATAATTGCTCAATCTCCAAATTAAGACTAGCACCGAGACCTAAAACAACTCTAATCGAAGACATCTTAACAACCGCTGAAAAATCTCTTCAAAATCAATTCCTTTCTTCTAATTGCAGCCCTTCACAATAATTATTGCTTTTGTCGTGTGGCTTCTTTGAACTCTCATCTTGTTTCAAATTGTAATTTCAATGATTTCTCAAAAGCTCTCATACTCTTAGGTAGCTTAACAAGGTTATAAGTATGATTGTCATGCAATGATTTCATTTCATCTTTCATTGCATCCATCCAAAGTTGCTTGCCATTGTGGGTGGGTGGGTGGGTGCGCGGCGAGCGAGAGTTGTGTCATCCCTTCGGGACCCTTCCCAAAATGCACGATGGCCTAGACCTCCTCACAGATTTCACCAAGGGAGTGGGGTTTTGGAATACCCGCATTAGTCACGCGCACGCGAGTATGACCTTATTATGAATATATGTGAAAATAGGGGTTCATGGAAAATATGCGTTAGAAGTGAGAGTCACCAGCGTGTCTTTTTAAGGTACAACATGCACACCCGAATATTTCTGGTTGGGGGGCCGGAAAATGACCCATGCCCGGTTTGAATACTAGAGGTTGGATTCGAGAGCAAGGGTATAGATATTGGTTTCGGTACCTTATCCACCCGCGTGTAGCGGCCTCTTACTTGGACGTTAGCACTGTTGGTTAAATCTTCGGCTACATAGTTATTTCTGGTGTAACTTGGCCTTACTTGCACATAAAGATTGCTAGATTGCTATGTTGGTTTAAGTTAATGCACGTGTATTGTCATCTTATGGTAGACACTTCATTGTATGTAGGTTTATCTATTTGCCAGTTTACATAAATTATCTTATTTAGGCCTGATTGCATATATCGACCTTTTATTAATTCCTAAGTACCAGAGAGATGCAACGATTTTGTATATAATTTCAAGGAAGCAGAAGAGTTATATAGATGAAATACTCATGAAATGCATGGGGTTAGTATGACTATAAAGATAAGTATGCATAAGGGGATATATGTACAAAAAGGTAAAAAAGGAAAGGGATGCCTAAAACTTGATAATATGAACATGCTACAAAATAAATGCCTAAGCATAATAATACGAAAGCTTATATGCCTTTGAAAACATAGAAAAAAAGGTTACAAATGATACTAAGGAAAGAACACTTTAAAGAAGCCTAACCATGATTTCGAAAACAAATTTTAAACATTTGAGCATGAATTATCGAAAATATAGAAAATATATCATGAAGCTAGGAAAACAATAAGATACATGAGATGAAACATGCATAAAAATGCAATGAAATAACACAAAGAATCAAGTCATAGCTTGATACTAAATGAAAGTTAAAATAAACTAATGCATGATAAAAATTAAAAGGACTAACAAGCCACGCAAATTCTAGTGGAAATCATGCTCAAAAGTTAGATAATCAAAAAAGAATTATGCAAAACGAAGTCAATATGAAGGAGATATATACAAAACACTAAAACTGAAATAACTACATTTTGTAAAGTAGAAAGAGCATGAATTGGTAAAGGAACTACAAAAATACCTTGTTCACGCGTTCTCCACGGCCTTGGGGACACCCACGAGCAATCCCGAGCCCAAAAGATTCCTTGAGCACCGAAACGAGACCTTTAAAGTTACCTTAGCTTACTCGGTTTCTGATCTTAAAGATGACTTAAAAATGGTATTGCGGAAAAAGTATTTGGAGATTTTTCTGCAATTTTTTTTCGAAAAAAGTAGATAAATTTGTAAAGAAGATTGTGTTAAAAATTCAGAAGAAAAAACGAAACATGGTGGGAGATATGATAGTTTGAAGGGGCGATGTTCGGAGTGTTTATCAAAGAGATATAACAAGTCGTCTTTCGTTTTCAGACGTGATAGTTAGTATCATTGAACCTAAACATTCTGCTAGTGTTTGTATTGCTGGAATCTATGGAGTAATTAACAAAATTAACATGGCTCTAATACTAGAATGATGGTTTAAAAGCACCCCGAGTGCAACAATTCAAGTGACAAACAAACCATAAACTACACAAGATTGAGCCAAGTCACAAACTACCCCACGAAACTATTGTATCTCCATATAACCAAACACCTAGCAGCAACTAACACCAAATATGTCACAAAAACGCAATAGCAAAAAAAGTGGAGTAACAATGGTAAAAAAGCAAAGAACACACACGATTTTTACGTAGAATCTCCTTCAATGTGAAGAGTAAAATCATGAGACGATAAGAAAGTCCAGCTAAGTCTCTTACTATGATTAAAAGGTATGTTACAAGCACAATTTCGTGTCTCAAAGTGGTATATAGATTACCCAGCAACAACAATTACAAAAAGTATAAAATAAGGAGTAAAGTAAAAGATATCAGCAGAAAACAAAGTTGGCCCCTATAACTCACAACCCGGAGCACCTATAGTGATCATGACCGTCCAAAATGAAGCCCAGGATGAACCCAATGTGCTGCCAAAATTTCAACAAAATCGGACCACAAATGACCTTCAATCGGAGGTGTTTTTTTAAGGTGTAGTGCTGAAAAACGTGAATTGAGTCTCTCGTGTTTTCTTTCTTTTCACACTTAAAACTCTCTTCTAATGTTTTTGAGACTGTCAGCGTTTAACTTAAATCCCTTCAAGAGACTTATTAGACATTAAATTCCACAACAAAATTATCCCAAAAGTCAAACTAACGAGCTTCTTTGAGAAGCTAAAATACTTGGGTTAAAAAAATACGAAATAATGGTAAACCCAAATACACTAATAAAATGGGTTTTCCACATAGAAAAGGACCCAAGGGCCAATATTGTGGTGGCGGCAATTAGGGGTGTGCAAAACCGGATACCGGAATTTTTCGATCTGGAAAATCGGATATTCAAATTTTTCAGAATAAAAAACTTATTCCGTATCCATTCAGGAATTCTGGATCCGCAGTTTTTAATCAAATTTCTTCTAAAACACTTCATTATCCTTTAGAAAAATCGGATCGGAAAACCAGATATCCGGTTTTCTAGGTTTTGTTTTCCTTAAAAATCCAGAATCTGAATTTTATAAATTCCATTTCGGTATCCCGTTTTTTCCGAATTTCAAAAATCCGGACCGGATATCTGGATTTCTGAAACGAAAATTCGGAAATTCGAAATCGGAATTTTTTGCACACCTCTAGTAGCAATGATAAATATGGTAGGGAAATGATGATTTAATCGATGATGAGTAAAAAAAAGTTAATCTTTAGGGGTGGTGATGTTTAACTTAATTTAATTAGTTTTTGATTTTAAGTTAGGGTTTGTTTTTTTTTTTTTTTTTTTTTTTTATAGAAAATAGCTGAATTGAATTGAAATGATCGGAGCTGAATTGCACTAACCCGAACCAAACCGAGCCTAACTGAAGTGAAAGCTTGTAAGTATGGATTAATGATGATTAACTATGGATTTTTAACTATTATTTTTATGGATTGACTATGGTCAATAATGAAATAGTAATAATTTTGATATTAATCCACTAATAATTATGAAACTAAAAGATTTTTTGTTAATCGTTATTAATAATTTAAATTCTATGAAACACAAATCAATAATACATTTTCATATTTTTGTGAATGGTAATCCACTTATGTGGTATAATAATATTTTTGTATGTAAATGATAATCACCTATATTTTTGTTTCATTTCTTAAATAGTAGTTTTTAATATATTATGAACACTAGGGGTGTGCAAGATTTTACGGTTCCGAATTTCCGGTCCGAAATTTTCCGATTCCGTTCCGAAAAATCGGAATTCCGATTAAGATTTTTGAAAACCGGAAAAACCGGATCGGATATCCGGTTTTTAAAACCAGAAACCGGATCGGATGCGGAATGGATTTTTAAAAACCGGATTCTGGGTTTTTAAGGAAAACAAAATCCGGAATTCCGGTTTTTCCGAATTTTTCCGGATTTCCGATCCGGTTTTTAAGGGTATATGTGTAAATTTTAGAGAAAATTCTAGTATATAATCCGGAACCGGATATCCGGATATCCGATTCGGGTTTTCCGGATATCCGAATTTTCGGAATTCCGGTTTTTCCGGAACGGATACGGAATCAATTTTGTTGGTTCCGAAAATCCGGATATCCGAATTTCCGGATCGGAAAATTTCCGATTTCCAGTTTTGCACACCCCTAATGAACACACTAATAATATTATGAACAACTTAAAGTCAAGTACACAATAACGCATCAATGATATTATGAACAAAAAAAAAATCCAAGTACAAAATAATAATAATATGATGAATAAAATATTATAAAGTATGAAAAAAATATTATGTACATTATCATTATATAAATGAACAAATAATATTAGGAACATAATAAGTTAGCAAAATAAAAGAAGTGCTGAATTTGACTGAATTGATTCAATTTGAGCTAAATTAAATTGAATAAAACTAAACTAAACTGAAATTAAGCAGAAGTAAACAAACTCTTAGTGTGCGTAATCAAATAAGTTTCTTAATTGAGGATAATTAGAAATTATTTAACGAAACATATAACACCATTATCAATGACGGTGTCGGACAAATTTCAACAAAAATTTATAAATCTAAGAGAGTGAAATCGAAAAAAGTTTAAGAATATCTGGTAAAAAAGCCGTAATTTAAAATGATATACTCCGTATGTGATTAGGAGTTACCCAAAGTAAAGAAGATATCAACCGCCAGTCCGCCACAAAAAGTCGCGTGAACCCCAAGCAAAACCGAATACAATACTCTAATAAAAAAATCCTACAAACGATCCCCTTCTTCTACTCCTCTATATAACCACTCAAAACCCCCCTTTTTTTTCTCTCATCATCTTCGTCTCCAAAATTAGGGTTTCTTTCACAAAAATCAAATTCAAATTTAATTTTACAATTTTTCCCCAAATTTAACTTCCAAGATGATCGAGGTGGTGTTGAACGACCGATTAGGGAAGAAAGTACGAGTGAAGTGCAACGAAGACGATACAATTGGTGATTTGAAGAAACTCGTTGCTGCTCAAACGGGTACCCGACCCGATAAAATCCGAATTCAAAAGTGGTATAATATTTACAAGGATCATATCACTCTTCGTGATTATGAAGTTCATGATGGCATGGGTCTTGAGCTCTACTACAATTGATTGATTCGATTATGTGGTCTTTAAAACGGTATTATTTTACGTCGTTTTGAGTTTTTAGGTTTTTGTAATTGATTTAGGGTTTTTTTTGTTGTTGTTGTTTGTTGAATTCGATTGATGGAATTGGTGTTTGTAATTTGTTGTTTATGTTGTATTTGATTTTGAATTTGTTTGATTAGTGTTTTAATTGATTGAATTTTGGTTTTTGATAATTTGTTTTGTAATTACTGTGAAATTGAAGAAATAATTAAATTGAAAGTGAGAATCGAATTAAATTACAGTCTTGCTTTAGGAATTTAAAATTGAAATTAGCTTAATACGTGATTTTCCCCCAATTCGCTAACCCTAAAGTAGTGATTAATTGCTAATAATTTTACTCCATTAGAAAACCCTAATTGGCGCAATTGGTTACCAATCAATAATCCTTAAATTAGCTTCATACGCGATTTTTCCCCAATTCGCCAACCCTAAAGTAGCTCAATTAACAATTTTCATGCAATTGTAAACCTAACAGTCAAATTGTAAGGCGGCTTCTTAAACACAGTTTAAAGATCAATTCATTCACAAAAATGAATTGAGTTTTGTAGATAGAAGCTCTGCAGTAGTCAAATTGGATATCTTGTTTTCGTAATCGATGACCATAAGAGTTAGTTCTGCAGTAGCCACTGTGGTTTAGGAAAATCTTTGGTACCTTGTAGTTTTATAAATTTCTTGAATCTGAAAACATAGTAATATAAGTATATAACTCTTTCATGCAGCTTGCTTGGCGGTTTTTAACTTTTTTAACTAGTAAAATCATCATCGATTTCAACTTTTAATGTTTGTTACTTTGTTGGTATCTAATTTATCGAAATTTGTGTGGTTAATGGTATCAATCAATTAGAGCCTTAATCCCAAATGATTAATGATATTGTAATCCAAATCATACTATCTTGCCAGTATGATTTTGCATAGACACATGGGGATAAGTACATGTTTTGCATTCAATCGGCCCTATTTTTTGGGATTAGTTAAGAGTTTGAAATTGTTGTCCTCGTATTGAGCATGAGCAAGAGCAAGCTCAATGTCTATCGGATGAAAGATAAATGAGCAAGAGCAAGCTCAATGTCTATCGGATGAAAGATAAATGGAAAACTCACTATTTTGTATCAATATCATGCCGCTCTACATAGATAAAAGCCTGAGTTGAAAGTTGGATGGAATTCTATAAAAACAGAAGCTCTAATACATTGTTAGATCTATGTACACATGATATCCATCATAAACTTAGTTATAGTTGGTTGAATTATATGGCATTGCGTTCTTATACTGCTGAGTGCTGACAAGATGGCTTATTTCAGTATCTGATTTCTCATCTTTCTTTCGTGTAGGTTAATGGAGCTGTTACGGATATCGTGTTTCTTGCTAATTGTGTAACAACTATGAATGTTTAGTGTATTTGGTAAGCAATAAATTTGCTAAAAGCTGTTTATTTTGGAGGGAGACTGATAAATGTAATTTAAGATGTGTGATTGTTTACAAAAACATGTAACCATTTTACATTATCTCTTAGCTTTTCCATCTAAGGGGATCACCTTAAATATATACGTAGTATGTTGGTACATTTTGTTTATGTGACCACCCAAAATTATACTCGAACGAAGTAATATGTTCTATTTGCACAATTGTACATTCACATTAGATCATGGTCTAGTGGATCCATATTCAAAACTTGAATCATGTGGGCTCATAGTTGATGGAACATATCACTAGTTTACCATGGACCCAACACCGTGTAGCTTTTTGTGCACTCCTGTTTACCCATAAATGTGTGATCAAATGTTCAATTATATGCACATATGGTCAGCTTAGTAAATCAAATAAATTGAATATTCATTTTCATGAAAGTATATCTTCATTTTGTTTTGAATTGAATGTTCAACAATATAAAATTGTAAATAAAGTAAAATTAAAAGAAAAATTGACCTAAATAATCTCAACTATTAGGTGTCTTCTCGAATTGTATGGAATAAAAAAAAAACACTATAGGTCCTACTAGAGAGATTTATAAAGTATTCCCCCGTCTCTCAATTTTTACAACATTTGAGCTAAAAAACGTTCACAAAAAGTGGGCCTATATTGCAAAAATTAAGGGATGGAGGTAGTATTTGACTGAGTTGGTAATTGACTTGAATGATATAAGAGAGTTCATGGGTTCAAGCCTCGTTGCTATTCTATGATAAAATAGTATTACTATAGTTTAGAGGTGTTCATGGGTCGGATTGGACTAAATAGTAAACACGAAAAAAAAGTCCATAGAGCGGGTCAAGCCTAAAGTCCGGGCCCCAAACTTACGCCCAAAACCCGCAAAATTGGGGTGGGCTTCGCTGACCTTTACATACCGGACCCAAAAAGTTTTTTTTTTTTTTTTTTTTTTTTTTTTGGCAATGGAAAAACACAATTAAAACGAGACTTAAACCGTACATGATCGAGTGGCCTGAATGTACTGTTTTCTAAATGCAAGATTATGAGCACAAGCGATCTCCTCTCTACTTACTTTAATACATATTATAAAATCTAGGAAATTACATATATAAACGAAATCTTGAATAAGTTGTTTAATCTCTATGGGCGCCTGATTTGGTTGATGAAGCATTTGAATAAGCATAGCACAGTCTGTTTTAACTATCAATTGTGAGTAATGTGCTCTTCGTTGATTAAATACATCCATCAAAGTCATCATCTCTGCCTGAATTGGTGAGAAAGCTGAGACTATTTTTGCTCTTTTAATCGGCTGGCTGGTTATTGCCAACCAATACTTGCAATCATGAGACCTTACATGCCAATTTTTTTCCATGCTCCATCCGTTCGAACTTCTCCTATATTAGGGTGGACTTGCATACCTTTACTCCAGGTGAGACATGGCTGCTGCTTATTCTGTCCGGGGATACTAGGTTTTACACAAGTATTAGCAGGCCTTCGCTCCATCCAGTCCCTTTTGAGACTGCAAATACGAGCCATGATTGAGTGTGGGTCGAGTTTGCCTCTATCAAAAACAATGGTATTACGACACTCCCACATAGCAATAATAGGAGTGAGCATGTCCATAATATTGAGCTCAACATTTCCCTTGATATTGATGAGTGAAATAGTTAGGTTACGCCACCAGTTTGAGAATGCACATTGCTGTTGCTGAATATTGTGTAAGCCAATTGGTGCAGCTGCCCAAATATGTTGTGCAATAGCGCAATCCCTAAACAAATGATCTAGGGATTTCGGGTGACGCATGCAAAGGGGACATTCATTCCTCATCTCCATTCCTCTTTTGATCACCTTTGTTTTTGTGGGGATATCATCCTGGAGAACGCGCCATGCAAACATCTTCCGTTTTGGGTGGATATTTGAATTCCAAATTAATTTCCAAATTGATGTAAAGGCGAAGTCGTCTTTCTTTATCATTGTGAACTGTGACCAATATCCCGACTTCACCTTATAATTCCCCCCACTATCCGGAATCCAATAGTCCGAGATTGCACAATGAGTAGAGGGGATACTAACACTTACTATATGATTGACTGTTTTATGATCAAAAAGACATCATAATTTAGCCACATCCCAGGTTATATCTTCCTTCCACAAATTTTTGATATACTTACACCTTTGAACGAGGCCAATATTTGCTTTGTCTTTAACAATTGGGGTTTTCCCTCTTACCCATCGAGCTTTAAAAGTTTCCAAAGTGTCATCATAGTCCAGCAGTTGTCCTATATTTGCAGTAAAGACGGTTGAAGCGCGCACCATACTTCTAAAGGTCCATGAAGCGACATTGATTGTATTGCCTTTTCTGCTAAGCTCTATAGGTGAACCACCATATTTGCCTTTGATAAGGCGACTGATGAGCAGCTGGGGGTTGTTGTGGATTCTCCACGCAGACTTAAAACAAAGTGAAGCGTTCATCTTCTCAATAACTTAATGCCCATGCCACCTTGCAGTTTATGATCATGAAGAATGCGCTCTTTTTCCAATGGATACCCTTTGTGTTATTTCCTTTAGACCACCAATATTGTATAAGGGTAGAGTTAAGTTGCTAGTGTAGTCGTTTGGGGAGCATGAAGACCATCATAATATGAGTTGCAAGAGTAGACAGCACCGCATTGATAATAAGTGTCTTAGCTGATTGTGAGAAATTCTTAAATTGCCAAGATGAAATCCGTTTCAGGACTGTTTCTAGTAGCTTATCAAACTTCTTAGAGCTCCTATCATCAACATCCATGGGGCATCCTAAATAAGTTCCCAAATTCTCTGATTGCTGCATGTGGAGAGTTCCTTTCAGGGTTTGCTTAATCATTGAGGGGGTATTTGGACTGAATAAGACTAAAGATTTGTTGAAGTTCACCATTTCCCCCGAAATAAGACAAAAGCCATCAATGAAATTGCGGATATTTTGACATGAGTTCGTGTTGGCTTGGAAGAAGAGGAGGACATCATCCGCGAAGAAAAGATGAGACATAGTGGGAGCTCTCCTTCCTATTTTGATCCCTTTCATTAGCGACTGAGTTTCCAACTCTGTAATGCCCTGTGACATAATTTCCATACAAAGAATGAACAAATAAGGGGATAAAGGATCCCCTTGTCTGAGACCACGAGTTGGAGAAAACGCCGTAGTCGGTTTGCCATTTACCAGAATCCGATATGACACAGTAGTGACACATTCCATGATCCAGTTGATCTAGGGCAAAGGGATCGGAACCCATACCTTACGAGCACTAAATGTAGAAAGTCCCATCTTATCCTGTCATAAGCTTTACTAAGATCCAATTTAACAATCGCAGCATGTCCCCGCCCCTTCTTTTTATGCTTCACCCAATGTATAAGCTCATTACAAATTATGGAGTTATCGCTCATTAGCCTTCTAGGGATGAAAGCATTTTGGTGTTCACCTCCAATCCACTGCATAATTGGCTTAAGTCTTGCAACTAAATATTTAGTAATGATTTTATATTTAGTGTTGCATAAGCTTATTGGCCTGAACTCCTCCACCTTTGTCGGATTTTGACATTTGGGAATGAGGGTGAGAACAGTCTGATTCATTGCTTTTAGTAATTTACCTGTTTGAAAAAATCTCTGTGTAGCTTCCACCACTTCCTTGCCAACTATATCTCAGTGAGTCTGGAAGAAGTTGGCAATAATTCCATCTGGTCCCGGCGATTTAACAGTGCGTATGCTGAAGGCAGCCATTTTGATGTCATCCTTTGTGAACGGGGCAACAAGGTGTGCAATCTCTTTAGAAGAGACTCGATTGATGTTTGTAAACCAGTGGATTTTCGAATTATCCTGAGCTGGAAGAATATTCGCTGTAGCCATTGATGAGAAATGTGCGACAAATTCATGCTTAATATCTAACTCATCAGTTAGCCACAAACCTTGGTTATTTTTTATAGATCGAAATTCATTACGAGCACGGCGCCTCTTAACACTAGAGAAGAAAACCTTAGTGCACTAAGTGGTCAGAAAACCTTAACACTAGAGAAGAAAACTGATATGTGCGGTTTTTATTGTGTTTTTCCCCCTTGTTTCAGGCCAATTTTGTGCCTAATAGTTGTGATGCTGGCTTGGTTTTAGCTCATTTGATGTTCTTTAGCTAATTTGAAGTGTTTCGCCAAGTTTGATTGATTTCCGGCAATTTTAGAGCTTTTTAGTTTGATTTTATCGTTTGCGGTTGTTATGCTCGGTTTTGGCGTGTTTTGTAATTTCAGGAGCACGAAAATCGAGGTTCGAAACGAAGCTGAGAAGCTTGGACGGAGTAAGAATGATTTATGCACGGGAGTGCGTGCCAAAAAGCTATGGAAACAAGTCTTGAAGAAATCATGAAGAAATAAGAAGAAAAGAAAAGAATAAGCTTGTGAGGACTCTATGCGCCCGCATAAAAGTGACATGCACTCGCATTTAAAGAGAAAAGCAGCTGAAAAGGCATTCTGGGAGGTTGATGCGGGCGCACAAATCTCCTATGCGCCCGCATCAGCCGTTTTCCGAGATTTTGCTTTTTCTTTTATTTTCTTCGTACTTTGACTTTGTAAGCCCAATTTTGGGTACTAAAGGCACGACTTTCTAGGCAAAACGACTTCATGCCTTTCATAATTTAGAATTAGACTCTTAGGTTTTATTTTTAAGCACTTTTCTCTCTCAAAATTAATTTGGGAATTAGGGTTTTGTTCTCAACAATAATTTCCAATTCAATTCAAATTCTTCAATTCGTTCTTCAATTTGGTAATTCTTTTGCTTTTATTCTTTTTACTTAGTTTAATTTATGCTTTTTAGTTTCATTAGTTTAATTAATTTAGTTAATTGTTGATGTTAATTAGTTTAATTGTCAACTACCTCATGAATTTAATTATGAATTCCATAATTATGTTTGCTTTGCTTTTCATATTCATGAGTGAGTAGTCAATTTTCTAGGGTTAGGGAAACCTTGAGTAATTAATGGACTAATTAAATTAGATTGTTTCAATTCCGCAATTAGTAGTCAAATTCCTATTATTGGGTTTTTCGTTTACAATTAAATTGTGCGCAGATTTAGTTGTAATTTTGGTAATTGTTGAATTTGATGCCGAGAGGTAAAAATACCACAATAAGACCACTGAATAATAGGGTGAATTATTCTAGGCATGAGGGAGAGCCGCTAGATGAGTTTCGAGGGAGTCTAAATTCGAGAGAATTAGTGAGCCCTAATTTGACGATAATTGTGAGATTGAACGTCTTTGTTAGTGAATCCATTAGTTGTTCTTGGTGACTCGAATGACCCTAGGCTTAATTTATAGTTCTAATCTTCGTCAATTTCCGTAATTAATTAGTAGTTAATTAGTAGTCATTTAGTTAATCAACATTTCTCAACCAAGGCCCTTTGTACGGTTTAAGCTTTTTAGAACTAATAGAGTTCAATTGCTTCCCTGAGGATTCGATCCTTACTTCCCTAGCTACATTAGTTAGTGTCGTTTGGTTTATTTTTGATAGGTGTGCGATAGCCTCATCAAATTTTGGCGCCGTTGCCGGGGAGGCAATTTTTAATTCTGTTAGTCGGGTTTATACTGTTTTCTTTTTATTTTTCTTAGTCTCAAAGAACTATTTAGTTCTTTGGGGTTGTTTCTTATCTTTGCTCGGAGTTTCTATTGTGTGCAGGTTCATAGTTTTATGCAAAACGACCACGAGCCTGATACTTTCATTTTCCCTGAGCCCGAGCGAGTATTTTTGAAGCGGTTGAGACGTAGTAGACGCCGAATTTTTCTTCCCCGATCTGTGGAGGAAACTGTTTCTGACTTGTCTCAGTTTTTCGAGTTCACCTTGAATCCGCTGTTTGAAGGGTATTTAGAGATTGAAATGGCTGCCGAAGGAGAAGGATAAGGTAGAGGACCACCACCTCTACCACCGCCACCTGCGGCCCGTTCATTGAGAGACTATTCCTTGCCTAGTACGGAGTCTATCGCTGGAGGTTGTTCAGTACCTGATACCGATGCTGCCAATTTTGAACTGAAACCGGCTCTTGTGAACATGGTTGAATGAAATCAATTTTCAGGGACATTGAAGGAGGATCCGAATTTACACTTACAGAATTTCCTTCAATACTGTGATACTATCAAGCAAATGAACGTTTCTAAGGACTACATTAGAAGGCGAATGTTCCCATTTTCGTTAAAAGACAAGGCTAGAACCTGGTTGAATGATCTCAATATGGCTACCATTAATTGTTGGAAGGATTTAGCTCTTGATTTCCAGAGGAAGTACTATCCACCATAGAGAACAACTTTATTGAGGAGTCAAATTATTTACTTCAATCAGGAGACAGATGAGTCACTATATGATGCTTGGGAACGGTTTAAGGAGTTATTAAGAATGTGTCCTCATCATGGGCTTGAGAAATGGTTTCTAGTTCAGTCATTCTACAATGGGTTGGGTAATGAGAGTAGGGGTGTGTTAGATTCTGCTGCTAATGGTCGATTTATGAACCAGGAGGTCAACGCTGCATATGAACTGATTGATGAAATTGCCACTCATAATTCACAGTTTGGTAAACTTAGAGGGCATTCCAAGAAGGGTGGAAAACATGTAGTTGATGATAAGTATGAGAGTCTAGCTGCACAGGTCAATGCCATAAGTCAGAAGCTTGATAAGATTGGTACTACAGCTCCTCCACCATCACCTGTAGCTGCACTTTCGGGATGTACTGACCCTTTCTGTGATTCCTGTGGTTCGTTCGGTCATAGTTCCCAGTTATGTACCAGTTTAGTAGAGCAAGTGTGCGCCTTTCAAGCCTACAAGAACAATCCATATTCTAATACATACAATCCGGGCTGGAAGGATCACCCATACTTTTCCTACAAGAACAACAGCAATGTCCAGAATCCTCAGCAAGCTATGCCACCTCAGCAGGCACCCCAGCAGATGCAGAGATATGTACCACCACACCCACCAGGTTTCAGCAGGCCGGCCACCACTATCAGCACCGCCAATGCCACCTCAGAGTTGAAGAATATGATGTTGCAAATGCAGAAAAATATGGAGGCAATGCAGGCTCACAACAAGCACCTGGAGACTCAGATAGCTCAGATTGCACAATCAACTGCTCAAAGGCAACCAGGCCATCTTCCATCACAACCTACACCTCCAGTATCACAGGCATCACAGAATCCCCCGAGGGACCATGTCAATGCCATCACCTTGAGGAGTGGAGCTGCTTATGAAGGCCCGAAAATGCCTACTGATGATGTTAATTCTGATGTTGCAGGTGGAGCTAAGAAGACCAGTGATGTGGTGATTGAAGATTTAGAGACAGTTCCAGATAAGGAGGCTGAAGCACCTAAGGAGAAGGTAGATGACACATCGATTGATACTATCCCGAAGTCACAGGTTAGGTTGCCCTTTCCGAACAGGGTGACCAGGAGTAAGAACGATAATCATTTCAGTAAATTTTTAGCTATTGTTAAGAATTTGCAGGTTACTGTTCCATTTACTGATTTGATAACTCAAATTCCTACTTACACTAAGTTTTTAAAAGACATTTTGAGCAGGAAACGCGAGTTGAGTGTGGTAGAGACCGTAGCACTTACGGAGGAGTGCAGTGCCATATTGCAAAACAAGTCACCACCGAAACTAAAGGACCCGGGGAAGTTTTTCTATTCCTTGTATCATTGGTCCCTCTTTTTATTGACAAAGCATTATGTGATTTAGGAGCCAGTGTTAGTGTCATGCCGTTATCTATTTGTAAAAAGCTTGATATGGGTGCTTTAAAGGTTACTAACATCACCTTGCAGATGGCAGATAGGACAGTGAAATACCCTAAAGTTATTTTAGAGGATGTCCCGGTGAGAGTCGGGAAATTTTTCATTCCTGTTGATTTTGTTGTGTTAGATATGGATGAGGATGCTCATATCCCAATTATGATTGGTCGACCTTTCTTACATACTGCAGGTGCTGTTATCGATGTCAAAAATGGTAGCTTGACCTTGTCTGTAGGAGATGATAAAGTTACCTTTCTACTCTTAAGAGTCCTATGATGGAACAATCATGTTATGTTAGTCCATGTCATTGATGAGATTGTATTGGATGATAGGCCTCGATCCACTACCAAAGATCTTTGGAGGCCGTTGTTTGTCTTGATTGTGTGCAGGGGTACAATTGATGCTGATAATTTAGTCCAGGATCTTACTGGTGAGGAATTGAACTCGGAGGAGAGCCGGAGATTTGTTGAGTTACCCTAAGCGGTTTGTTCTGCCAAAGAGGTAACCCAGCCTGAGATGAAACCCCTCCCCTCTCACTTGAAATATGCTTTTCTAGATGATAAGGAGTTGTACCCAGTCATTGTTAGTGCTTCTCTTACTGATAGTCAATTAAATAAACTTCTGTGTGTACTTAAATCTCATAAGAAGGCTATTGGGTATACTATTGATGACTTGACTGATATTAGTCCTGATTTTTGTATGCATAGAATTCATTTAGAGGATGGTCACAAACCTTGTATACAGGGTCAACGTCGTTTGAATCCTAACATGCAGGAGGTGGTGAAGAAGGAAGTTCTTAAACTTCTAGATGAAGGTATTATTTACTCGATGCCTGATTCCCAGTGGGTAAGTCCCGTACAGGTAGTCCCTAAGAAAGGGGGAACAACTGTTGTTCGTAATGATAAAAACGAATTAGTTCCTACTAGAGTTGTCACAGGATGGAGAATGTGTATTGACTATAGAAAACTGAATGTTGCAACTAAAAAGGATCATTTCCCCCTCTCTTTTATTGATCAAATGTTGGAAAGGTTAGCTAAGAATAAGTATTTCTGTTATCTTGATGGATATTCGGGTTTCTTTCAGATTCCCATCCATCCTGATGATAGGGAGAAAACGACCTTTACATGTCCTTATGGTACTTTTGCATATCGTAGAATGCCTTTTGGTTTATGTAATGCACCTGCTACTTTTCAACGTTGCATGATGAGCATTTTTTCTGAATTCATAGAGTCCATTATGGAAGTCTTCATGGATGATTTTAGTGTTTACGGCTCTGATTTTGATTCATGTTTGACTAACTTGACTAAAGTTCTCGAAAGATGTGAACAGGTAAATCTGGTTTTAAATTGGGAAAAATGTCATTTCATGGTCAATGAAGGAGTAGTTTTGGGACATTTGGTCTCCGAACGTGGCATTGAGGTGGATAAGGCGAAAATACAGGTAATTGAGCAACTGCCACCTCCAGTGAATGTTAAAGGGGTAAGAAGTTTTTTGGGTCATGCTGGTTTTTATCGCAGGTTTATTAAGGATTTTTCTAAAATTGCGAAACCACTAACTCAATTGTTGTTGAAAGATGCTGAATTTAAATTCACTGATGAGTGTCTTGAGTCTTTTAATATGATAAAAAATGCACTAATTTCAGCACCCATTATACAGTCCCCCGATTGGAATTTACCTTTCGAAATAATGTGTGATGCTAGTGACTTTGCAGTTGGTGCGGTTTTAGGTCAAAGGAGAGATAAAGTGTTGCATGCTATTTATTACGCCAGTATGACTTTAGATGAAGCTCAAGTTAACTATGCCACCACGGAAAAGGAGCTGCTTGTTATAGTTTATGTATTAGATAAATTTCGTGCTTATCTTGTAGGTTCGAAAGCTATCGTTTATACTGACCATGCAGCTCTTAAATATCTGCTTGGAAAGAAGGAAGCCAAACCGAGGCTTATTCGGTGAATTTTGTTGCTTCAAGAGTTTGATCTCGAGATTCGTGATAAGAAGGGAGCAGAGAATGTGGTAGCTGACCACTTATCGAGGATACGGTATGATGATGGGGAGATCTCTACCCCCATTGACGATTCTTTCCCTGATGAACATTTGTTTGCTGTTTGTGTGAATTCTCCTTGGTTTGCTGATTTCGCTAATTACGTTGTAGGAGGTGTTTTACCTTCTGACTTGACTTATCAACAGAAAAAGAAGTTTTTGCATGATGTTAAGCGATACTTTTAGGACGACCCTAACTTGTTTCGTGAGTGTGCAGATGGTTTATACAGGAAATGTGTTCCGGAATAGGAAGTATATGGTGTACTTCACCATTGCCATTCATCACCATATGGAGGTCATGCTGGACCTTCCAAGACGATGTTTAAGGTCCTTGAATCAGGTTTTTATTGGCCCACGATCTTACAGGATGCGAGAGCCTTTATTATGTCTTGTGATTCGTGCCAACGAACAGGTAACATCTCACAAATGCACGAAACGCCGCAAACAGGTATATTGGAAGTTGAGATCTTTGATTTTTGGGGTATTGACTATATGGGACCCTTCCCATCTTCTAATGGAAACCGTTACATATTAGTTGCTGTGGATTATGTTTCTAAATGGGTGGAAGCTCTTGCTACCCCCCATTGTGATTCTAATACGGTTTTGCGGTTGTTTAAGCAGGTCATTTTCCCTAGGTTCGGAGTCCCTAGAGCTGTCATTAGTGATGGGGGGAAACATTTCCATGAACAAAGGTTAGATACGCTGTTGGAAAAGTACGACGTTTACCACAGAACAGGACTAGCATATCACCCACAGACAAGCGGCCAAGTTGAGGTTTCCAATCGCGAGATCAAGTCCATCCTTGAGAAGACAGTTGCAAAATCGAGAAAGGATTGGACTAACAAGCTCTATGATGCTTTATGGGCGTATAGGACGGCTTTCAAAACTCCAATTGGCACCTCTTCGTTTCGGTTATTCTATGGTAAAGCGTGTCATCTTCCGGTTGAACTAGAGTACAAAGCATACGGGGCAGTAAAGGAATTGAATATGGATGCCAAGCTTGCGGGAGAAAAGCGACTTCTTCAACTGAATGAGCTCGATGAATTCCGTTTGGCTGCATACGATAGTGCAAAAATATATAAAGAGAAGACTAAGAGGTGGCATGACAAAAGAATCAGGAGAAGGGAATTTCAAGTTGGTGACAGGGTACTCCTATTTAACTCCCGTCTCAGATTGTTTCCTGGAAAACTGAAGTCCAGGTGGAGCGGTCCTTTTTCGGTTACTATGGTGAGCAAATTCGGGTTCGTTGAAGTCCAAAATGATAAAGGTGAAAAGTTCAAGGTCAACGGAGCTACGGTCAAGCTAATGACCTTAAACAAGCGCTTCTCGGGAGGCAACCCGAGCTTTCTATCCCTTTTTAACTCTTTTTGTATGTTTTTGGTGTGTTTTAGTTTATTCTCGTGTTTTTTTTTAGTTAGTGTGCTTTTGTGTGCTTTTAGGTGTATTGAGTAACTAGAGGTTTTCGGTTGCATTCCGAAGTTAAAAATCTAAGTAAAGGTTAAGGTGAGTGAAAAAATTTAGAGGAAAGGAAGAAAGCAAAAGCCGGATGAAATGGGGTCGATGCGGGCGCATAAGGATTCTATGCGGGCGCATCTGACTCCCAGAACCCCATAAAATTTTTTTTTGAAAAAGTAAGATGCGGGCGCATAGCACTTTTATGCGGGCGCATCTTACCTCCAGAACCCCAAAGAATTTCACTGAAGAGTCTGATGCGGGCGCATAGCACTTTTATGCGGGCGCATCAGACCCCCAGTAGCCCCAAAGAATTGAAACCCGCATGAGATGCGGGCGCATAAACTACTTATGCGGGCGCATCTCGGCCCGAATTTCTTTTATTTATTTATTTTTTTTACTTTCTTTTACTCTCTTTTATTCCTTTTTATCTTTTAAATCCCTTACTTCTCACCTTACATTATCTCCCTCATCTTCCTCAACCTCCATTAAAACCTCACACTCAAAAATTTATTCCTCTCTTATCTCACTCAATCTTTCTCCAAATCAACTCAAATTTTAACACAAGCATCCTCTCATCTCCCTCAACAAAACCCCTCAATTAATTTTCGAAAAAATCTGCAATTTGGGGGTCATTAGGGGCGCGCGAATTTCTGGAATTTTGGGGCGTTTTTTTGATTAATTTTGGACTCTTTGGGCGTTTTTTTTTCTACTTTGCTTCCAATTCATCTTCATCTATTAAGGTATAAATCTAACTTTGAGTAAGTATTGACAAGTTTTTCTTGATTTTTCATGGCGTTCACACTATAGGGTTCCTTAGTTAAGAATTTTTAGTATGTTTTTCTTGAGTTTTATGCTTGTGTGATGTTAATAATTGCTTGTTTAGTTGTTATTAATTTTCAATTTCAAGTTTATAACTTAGAAAATTCATGCTCTTATTTTAGTTTGCGAACAATGCCTTGGTTATTTGAGATGATGATATTGTAGTCTTGACTTGCCAAATTTTTGCCTTAAATTGTGTTGATAATGTCATGGAAGTTTGATTACATTTCTTTTTCATGAGTGTAGTTTGTTACTTGGTGAAATATGGTGCTTTGGATTATTAATTGAGGTTTAGAGTGTTGGTAATTGTTGCACTTTTGGTTTTATGAGAATGGTGATTCTTGTGTTGGAACCCTTGGAAGTGTGTGGAAACCTTAGATATTTGTTGAAAACTATTGGTTTTGGTGATTGTTGGTAGCTTCGTGGCTTTTGATTAGATTGATAAAATAGACGGGTCATGCCGAAATTTCCGCTCAATTTGTCTATTTGAAGAATTTTTCACTGCATGAACTTGCTATGTTATGTTGTTTTGTCACGATCTTCACCATGGTTCTAATGCATCCCTTTTCGATTTTCAGGAACCATGAGCTCTCACAGAACTTCAAGGAAATCACAAAGGACCGAGTCTTCTACCTCGGCTTCTAGAGGAAAGCAACCTGCGGGCTCCAGTTCTGGAGACCGCGCACCACCAAACCGCCGCCAACAACAAGCCCGGTTCGAGAGACTGCAAAAGCGGCCCATCCGCTCCACCAGATTCTTTGACCGCAACACCTGCGATGAGTTGGGGATCACTGACCAAGTGGTCCAGATGGCAGATAATATCGGCTGGGGTGCATGGCTTGGAGTCACTATGCCAGGACCTGATGGCAAACCAATGGCACCACCTAC
>PYUH01000430.1:823301-903959 GCA_016808085.1 Suaeda aralocaspica | reverse complement strand
TGCAGGACAAAACAAAATAAATTCATTGGTATAGTATTGGTCAACAAAAATAATCCAATAATAAAAAAAAATAAGTTGATTATTCATAACAACAAGAAAATGAACCTGTAACATTAACTCCATCATAAAATGATTTGTTTGAAGAATAAGAAAACCCAACTCCTGCTGGTGATTCAAGATATAACATGTTTGCTTCTGCAACCATTAACAACAAATTCACTTATCAAATTAAATTTTTTTTACACTACCTAGCTAATATATTTCGAAATCAATCAAACCCTCAATCCTCATATATAAATGGGGTCGATTAAATGAACTATAAAATTATACAGTATTATATATCATGTAGTATACCATCCTTAACATCTCCGTCTATTTCCTACAATCTAGTGTCACCTACCTGCTCATGTAAATCCAAAGTACCGCGAACTTGGAAAACAAATATTACCTACGTACCTTTGTTCCAGCTATAATAGTTTTTTATCAATGCATTTCCACTTGGTCTAAAAGGTCCATTTTCAGTGAATGCTCCTGCTCCTACAGATGAACAACCAGGTCCTAAACACAGAAAAAAAAATTAAGATTAAAATTATTTACATAATTTGAATGAAAAACAAGTGGGAAAGAAAAATACCTCCATTAAGCCAAAGAACAAGAGGTTTAATAGAAGAATTTGTTTCAGCTTCAACAAAGTAGTAAAAAAGATATCTTCTTTTTTGGATTTCATCAACACTTATATAACCAGCAAATTGCTGAAATTTTACACGAGGTTGCCCAGGCAAATTTGTACACCACTACACCACATAATTATAGTTTTTGTAAAAAGACATCATAATGTAAAATAGTGAACAATCAAAACCCTAAAACCAGAAATTTAAAACAATGAAATACCCTAAAACCAGAAATTTAAAACAATGAAATACCCTAAAACCAGAAATTAAAAACCCTTAAAAATGAGAAAAGAAGAGAAGAGGAATCCCAAACCTAAAACAGCAGACTGCGTTGCAACAGCAAGAACAACAACAGATTCAGCCACGAACACCGACAGCAGTGCAACAACCCTAAACCAGAAATTAAAAACAATCAACAACAATCAACAACCCTAATTCGACTTGGAAGCTTCAAGCTTCAATCGAAAACCAGAAATTAAAAACAATCAACAACCCTAAACCCAGAAATTAAAAACCCTAAAAAATGAGAAAAGATGAGAAGAGAAATCCCAAACCACGAATTCGTTTGGAGGTTAGCAGCAGATTTTGATTGGAAAGCTTCAACCGCCAATTCGACATATTTTGATGAAAACTCACGAATTCCACAGCTTCAAGCGCGAAGTGAGAGAGTGAGAGAGAGTTTATATTGAGTGAGAGAGGATCGAAGTGAGAAGAAGAGAGAAAGTGGAGTGTTGGTGGTGGTGGAGCAAGGGCGGTTTACGAGGAAGGAGGAAGGACGAAGAAGAAAGAAGATAGGGTGAATGATGGAGGGAAAAAGTGAATGAAGGTATGTAGAAGTGAAGTTCAGGAAGGAATGAAGTTGAATAATTGTGTGTTGGTATTTAATTTGCTGCTTGATGAAAACCCACGCAGCAAATGGAAAAAAAAAAGCAGCAAAAAATATTATTTGCTGCGGTTCCTAAAAGACCGCAGCAAATAATAAAGGGCGGGTTTTTTTTTTATTTTTTGCGATTATTTGCTGCGGTTTTAGATGAATGGGAGAAAACCCGCATGTCCAAGAAAGCTTCGCACCCCTTTCACATTGGTGGGGGTGGAAGGCGCTCAATGACCTCAATTTTGGCACGATCAACTTCGATGTCCCGATTAGAAACTACATGCCCAAGCACAATTCCCTCATCAACCATGAAATGACTTTTTTCCCAATTTAGCACAAGGTTCACCTCTCAACATCTTTTTAACACATTTACAAGGTTTACGAGGCATGGGTCAAAACATGAACCACAAACAGAAAAATCATCCATAAAAACCTCTATGGTGGACTCAAGATATCAGAGAAGATGGCCATCATGCACCTTTAAAAGGAGGATGGTGCATTACATAGTCTAAACGGCATCCTTTGATATGAAAAGGTACCAAATGGGCATGTAAAAGTGGCCTCTTCTTGATCATTGGGTTGGATAGGGATTTGAAAGAATCCTGAGTATCCATCCAAAAAGAAATAATGATTATGACTAGCCAACCTCTCCAATATTTGATCAATGAAGAGGAGGGGGAAATGGTCCTTCTGGGTGGATTTATTGGATTTACGATAACCAATGCACATCCGCCACCCGATGACTGACCTTGTTGAGATTGCCTCACCCTTATTATTCTTGATGATGGACATGCCTCCCTTTCTAGGCACATCTTAAACCGGGCTAACCCACTTACTATCAAAGATAGGGTGGATTATGCCCGCTTCAAGGAGTTTCAAAACCTCTTTTCTTACAACTTCTTTCATATTTGTATTGAGTTGCCTTTGGTTCACAATCGAAGAGGCCTCTTTATCATCATCAAGAAGGATACAATGCATGCATAATGAGGGACTTATCCCCTTAATGCCATTGATGGAATAGCCGATGACACCTCTATACTTCCTTAATACATTAAGGAGTTAAAGTATGGAAGCATTATCTAACTTAGCATTGACTATAACAAGACAATTCTCATCATCATCTAGAAAAACATATTTGAGGAAGAAGGGGAGAGGTTTTAGTTCAACCTTGGGAGGAGGCGTGGTACTCTCCTCTTTTCCTTCCACATGAAGAGCTTCTACCCTATCGATTATATGAACCGGAGTCTTTTCAAGAATCAATTTGTTGCTTTTTGCCTCTTCATCTTCTTCCACTACTTCCCCCATTACGACGACTTGCAATGGATCTTTCACCCCCATTTATTGTTTGCATTCCTCTAGCATCTTCTTCCATTTCTATTATCACCACTACAACAAAATTGACTTTTTATAGCTGTCAATCAATAGCGGTTAAGGTAATGACCGCTATTAAATGTAAGTTTACCGACCTTTTATAGCGGTTTGTGTAGGAAATTATGAAATAATAGCGGTTAATTTATAATCGCCATAAAAATTTCTGAAAAATGGGGATATGATAGCGGTCAGTTTACGACCGCTATTAAAAGTTCTTAAAAACAGACATATGAAAGCGGTTAACTTACAACCGCTATGAAAACGAAAAAACCCCATTGAAAATCTCTGCAATTAAAACCTTGTCTCACTCAAATAAACGGACTTCAAACTTTGTCTCAAGAACGCTCCTTCGTAAAACCCTCTTCCATTGAAACCCTCCTCCTCAAACAAACCCATTGAAACCCTCTGCAATTAAACGGAACAACAGAGCTTCAGGCGGCAATTGTCATCTCCAACGAGCAAAACTGTGACGGAGGTATGTTTCAACATTTAATTTGATTTCAACTTGCTCCATTGAAGTTAGTTACAATGAAATTTGTTTTCAATTTGATTTCAATCTGATTTCTTTTAGTTTCGTTTTAGTTTGATTTCAATTGCGAAATGATTTCGAGGCTTGGGTATAAAGTTTTGCATCTTTATTGTTGTTGTTGTTGTTGAGTTAAAATTTTGGGGTAAATTTTTTTGGTTTTAATTTCAATTTCAATGGCGTGATTGGATTGAGGGTTTAAGGTTATGTTTGAAGTTCATGGCCATAGAAGTTCTCTTTATTTTTATTTTACAATTTTTTCTATTAAATTAATGGTTAATTGTTTATAAAGTTTGAGCTTTTCTTGTGATTTTGTTTCAATTGTCTGAATTTTTTACCAAAAATATGAGATTTTGGAGATTGATAGAGTGCTTTTTTGTATTACTTTACTTCATTGCAACTTGTGATAACAATTATTTTGTCTTCTTGAACTAAATAATATCAAGTTTATTTGATATAATTCGGTCTATATAATGGTTTCAATAATTGTAGAGGTATAATGTAATGTTATTTTGGTTGAATAGTTCGATAGTGTTACCTTGAAAGCAAGAAAATTTTATGAAACAAGTGAAATAATGAAACAATGGTTTTAATTTCTGTGAACTGGACAAAAAAATAAAATAAAATAAAATAAAATAAAAAACGATCTTACCCACACTAACAGTTACAGTTTCAGTAAGGGCAATTTTGAGTCAAACAACAACAGGAAAGGCTGTTGATTTGGAAGACATCAAATTTCATGGTTTTGTGAAAACTTTCTATGTTAGCATACCAATTGCAGTCTTATTTTGTCACCATGACATTGTGGACCTTCCTGGTTTCAGGTGTGTGCGTTTGGCGCGGTTTGAGAATAACAGAACGATATCTTTCATTCCTCCTGATGGAGCCTTTGACTTGATGACATACACGCTAAGCACTCGGGTTTGTATTTTGTTTTCTACTGTACGAATTGCCTATAAGTATGTTTCATGGTTTCTTAATCTTATGCTTCATAATGTTAATGCAGCTTTTGAAAACTTGGCTATTTTAATACCTTTCTTAGTCTTTTCTTCTATTCAAAATAATTTATAATTTGTTGTCTAGTAGGTGAAACCGCTTACTTGGATTGAGTCTCAAATGGAAAGTATTTAAGAAGCCATGTTGAGATCATGATGAAGCAAGGAGTCAGTTTAAGGAACAAAGGTAAGTTTTAGCAGTTCTAGTTTTGCTGTGTTTAATTGATCGAAACATGCGAGCAAAGAACAAGAAATTGTAGCCATGTACCTCATAAGTAATCAACACTCAGCAGTTCAAAGTATAGCCTTTTGAAGTAGTATAGAAAACATTTTCTTGTACTTACTCCTCACTTTTGAGCGTCATCTAATGACCTTCTAATAAATGGATGATGTCAGTTCAACTCCTTTTTACCATCTTTGACTAATTGTGTTACCTGTTATCAGTTATGCGAACAATGAATCTTGTCCACCTAAAGCTATGAATCCTAAACTAACGATCTTATTTATTGTCTTTATAAGCAACTGATTTTGATTTTTAATCCCTTTAGAGCCCTGTTTTTATTTAAAAGTGAAATGAAATTGCCACCATATTGAAAATGGACACTAAATGGCTTTCAATACGTATGGTGAATTCATTACCTTATTGTTTAACATTAAATCATTGATATGAATGAAAATTTATATTTGTTTATTTTATTGCTTATGTTGGTAGTGTCCTCACTAAACAAATGGAGCTGATTTTGGCTATTATATCATGTGATACATGAAAGAGATAATTGCTCACAAATGCACAAAGATCCTTAAAACTGTAAGTTTAGATTTATGATCATATACTTTCAGTATTGCTTTGTTTAATATGAGTACAAATCAGATTTGGACATACTACTTTGACAATATTGCTTTGTTGATGTTTATGTTTTGTTTAAAGTTTGTCCTTGCATTGTAACCATGAATACATTGTATGTCTATTTCCTTTTGGTACTCAAAGACACTGCAATTGGTCCCTGATATTCATTCACCTTACATGTCATATTTGTAGAGCCACTTACCCTGAATACATGCAACCATGAATTAATTTATGAAATCCTTCTATGTGACTTTTATTTCAGACTCTTCAAGATAATATGCTTAGCTACAAGCTTACTTGTAGTTTTGTTAAAGGCAAAGCGAAGACATGTTGGTAATTTAGCCGGCTCCAAAACCTACTCTAACCAAACCACAACTTTCCTAGATAACACTTTACATTTGAGCACCAAGATAGATTGAATAAGCCATCCATTGACCTTTACGCTAGTCTCAAAAGAATAGTCTCACAAAATGCATAGCTTTTGTCTCACAACATGAGTTTTTCTTATTAAGAGTTATCTCCGATCCCTTTGTTTTTTTAGCTATTATGTTCTCACTTTTGCTAATTTAAACATGTCTTGTGCAGTATTTTTGGGATTGTCAATTTTCAAGCTACAATCAAACTCAAATTGATAACGTCAATGGGTGCGTCATGTTTTTCAACACATGTAGCTACCTTGAAAGAATGGGAACATATGAAGCTTTCTAGTCAATTTTGCTATTTTGTTCTTTCTTAACATGTATTATACACATATATGAAAATAACTATTTATTTTGAAACAATGTAAACAAGTTCCGAGGATGTGGTGGAATGTATTGCTACATCTTGCGATCTTTTGCATAAAAACATCTTTTTGTAGTTAAATGGGTTTTGTTGAAGCTTTGGAGAAAATTAATTTTATTACTACAAAATCAGCAATTTTGCGCCATTTTATTTATTCAATATTGCAGGTTTTAATAGCTCTTATTAAACGACAGCTATAAAAGGCCTCTTATTTGGTGCCCATTCAAGCACTTTTAATAGCGGTTCTATAACAGCTATAAAAAATGAGCTATAAAATCCCTTTACTTTGGTACCCATAGAGGCACTTTTAATAGCATACTTTTTACAACTTTTTGAATAATGGTTGTTCTGGAACCGCTATAAAAAGCTTCCCTAACCGCTATAAAAAAAACTCTTTTTGGCATAGTGCACAAAGTCACAAGGAACGAATACCCATCTGACTTGAATTGGAACATCCTCCAATACTGCTCCCAAGGGAAGTCTAACAGAGCCGTCGGCTAGCTGATCGAATTGACATTATTGCAAGCTTCATTTCCCCAAAGTTTAGATTTTGAGCCATTGAAAATGGCATGAGGCTTACACTTGCTCCAGGGTCACAAAGGGCATTCTTTGTCTCTAAATCCCTAATTTTCACGGGAATTGAAAAGCTACCCGGATCACCATGCTTCTCAGGAAGCTTGTTTTGAAGAATGACACTCACTTCCATAGGGAGGGAAATGGTGGCACTCTCCTCAAGCTTTCTCTTATTAGATAGGAGCTCCTTCAAGAACTTTGCATATGTAGGCATTTGAGACATTTCATGAAGGAAAGGAATGTTCATTTGGAGCCCTTGCATAACCTCAAGAAATTTGGAAAACTTGTCATTGATTTTTCTCTCAACAATCCTATGGGGAAATGGAACAGGAGGCTTGTAAACTTTCATGGAGGCCTTATCAATCCTCTCTTGCTCATTCTCACTTTGTTGTGGCTCTCTCCCACTCAAGTCACACTCAATATCATCTTCAACAAGGCTTCTACTCACCACCTCTTCCATTGGAGATTCTTCATTCATTTTAGGACCTTCATAGCATTTCCCGAATCTCAAGGTGATAGCCTTCACATGCTCTCTTGGGTTGACTACTGGTTGACCCGGGAATAGGGTCCCATTACTTGTGTGATGGTTTTTTAATTGATCGGAAACAACCAATCGTTTCTAAAGGAGGAGTAGAATGTGGGTGGTGAGATGGATATTGCACCCAACAATGGAGAGATATTGGGTATGGTGTACTTTAACTGTTCAATGGGTTAGTGTCCTGCACCACGTAGTGATAGCAAGTAAATGAATGCTTCTGAAATGCGCTTACAGCTGCTCAGTGGAATGTAATTTAAGTGATTAGTTGATGCTGATATGGAAAACTGTATGTGATAATGTTCTCACACCTTTGTTATCTACTGAGGTAATAGGTAAACTTAATACTTCTAGGAATAACTAGACTTGACTTAATTATCATATGCTGCTCAAGTGCGCGCTCAACATCTAAGTCAATTCATGTATTGTCCTAAAATGCCTCATCTCAAGGTTGTATTACTACGTATATGTCCTCAAATATTGTAAAGCCACAAGTGACTTTGGGTTCTTTTACTCATCTATCGACTTTGACTGGAGCAGCTGTCAGTTCACTATAAGGTACGGTCTTTGACCACTCATGACCTACAGTGAGTAAATCTAGTGGTGAGGCTGATCGAATATAGACGTTTGCCTAACGCTGTTAGTGAGATTAACTAGATTGAAGGTCTACTAGCAGATTTGCAGGTACAGGTGCATCTACTTATTTGTTTGTTTTGTGACAATACGTCTGCTATACTTCTGGCTCAGGATCCAAAATCTCATTAGAAAACGAAGCATCTTAAACGAGAACTGCACTATGTGGGAGAACAAGTGCAGGCTGGGTTCATAGTAACTGAACGAACGTCTGAACATGTTACTAGCTCAGCTCAATTGGCTGATATTTTCACTAAACCACTAAATTCTCAGCAACACTTTCTCTTGAGTTCCAACTTCCAACCTTTGAAGGGGGGATATTAGAGAATAACAGTAGTATTAGTTAATTGATGATGTCATAAATACTTATGTAAACTTATTTAGAGATTTAGAGTTATGGAGTATAACAAACTCTAATATAAATATGTGTAATTACTTCTAAGTTTGTAAGAACACATTTTATTACTCCCTCGGTTTTTTATTAGTTGCTATATTTGGTTTTCTGGTATTATTCACGTTGCTACTTTGACTCATTTTTGTGTTTAATGCGTAACGAAAAATATAACCATATGAGATCTTGTTTGATTTATCTCATTGTATATTTTTCAAAAATATAATTTTGTATAATTTTCCAATATGCCAAATAAGTTGCATCTTGAGAGATGTAAAAAAGTGAATATAGCAAGTAAAAAACACCGACAAAGTATAACAAATCTTATTTCTTCTTCTCTCTTCCTCCCTATGCTTTCTCTCTAATCGTTTGTTGGAAAGAACAAGAGGAGCCTTTCAGACTTCAAGACCTTGTTCTCCTCGTCTTATTTTTACTTATTTTCAGCAAAAATCAGTTTCAATCCTTAATAAATTGTTCATGATTTCAGCAAAAATAAGTTCAGTTCAGCAAAAATAAGTTTATATCAGCAAAAATAAGTTGAGAAGAACAGGGCCCAAGTATAGGCGGTTCATGATTCAAAAGAAAAATGACCCAAAGTCTCGGTCTCATTTTATTAACAATTTACTTAAGCTTAACAAAAATAAATAATATATTACCTGTATATTTCATTAATTAGAAAATGTTATCGTATGAGTGATAATAATGTTACGAGGAGTAATATAAAAATAAAGTTGTCCTTAACTACTAGTTAATTCTAAAGAAAGAAATACTACGTAGTTACTTAAGTCCATGTGTTTTCCAGGTTGTACTATAATTCTCCTCTCTTTTTTCTATTCAAAGGATATCAATTATAATGGGAATGAAATGCAATGTTTCACAGCTCATATTACACACCAGGACATTGTCAACCTTTACCACCAAGCACAAGAAGGGTGTATTTTAGTATTTATAATCCATTATATACTCTTCCTTTGATTTTAGCATCACTTCAAAAAAATTTATTTGTACTACTTGCATCGATATGTCTTATTTTAATGCTTTATCTTGCTAGACAAGTCTCAACAAGTTTAATCCATTTTTAAAGGATAAAAATTAGGCGTCTTCCTTCATCTATTAACTGTTGGCTAGTTTTGTCTATGTGCTCTTTTTATAATTTACTGATACACGAAAGTATAGGATTTAATGTATGTAGTTTTCTTAGCTTATATCGCATTGCATAATACACGCATAAAATGGTTTTAAAAATTTAGATTATGAGTTCAAATAATATTTACCCTTCAACCCTTCCTTTCAAAATGAAACACTTAAATATTTAATTCTCGATATATAAATAATTTTAAGAATCTACACAATCATTAAATAAGTCTTTTGATTAAGTTGACCAACTAAGGAAAGAAGAATTATTTACATCAAATTAACAAAGAATGGACTCATAGTGGGCTCGCTTACATGTTTATGATACTTCATCATGCCATGTATACATTAAAGTATAAAACTATATGACCGAAAAACGAATGCAAAGAAAAAATTTTAATTAATTAAAAAGTCAAACTTAACCCTCTTTAACGCCTTTTTAGGTTAGTCAAAAGTATTATTATTGCCAAAGGAGAAATGTCAAACTAAAACTAAACTAATTTAAGGTTCTTAAGTACTCATATCTCAGCTTATGATTAGCTATCCGCTTATATTATAATCCTTTTTTTTTTTTCTGATGAGCTTATATTATAATCATCATCTCTTTCACTTGTCATTCCTCCATTTCATTTCCTTTTGAATGTTCTTTCTCCTCTTTTGATTTTTTTTCTTCTTAAAATGTATGAAACAATTCCAAATAGTTCATCATTTGATATTAGTCATTTACAAAACACTATATTTTTTTCAGCCATTGCACGCATTTTACTTTTACTTTTGCTTGAGCTATGTATATGATAGCACTTACATTTTGTTTTTTGTTCGCAGCACAACAACAAGGGGTATAGAGCTCATTCATCACCTTAATCAAGTCAACTAGCCAAAACTACATAAAATTAGATCAATGAATATCAACGGCTTGAGTACGTAACTGTTAACACTACGACTTGACATGTTTAGTTGTTAATATGTTTAGTTGTTCTATCAGCCGATGGTTGGAGCCTATGAATTGGTTTTATATATCTGTCTTAGTTTGTACGTCACTATATACCATGCTTGGTTGATCACTATATGATCAAATGGTCAACTAGGTTTATTGGCTTCTTTAGACTGTTAGCTGATTAATTTATATCGTTAATAATCTTTGAACGTACAATATAATGCAGTCAAGTTGCAGAAGTGGTTCAATATATTTGCCAACTATATACTGTGGCTGATGATGGTGTACTTAACCGACGTATGGGAACTTGAATTTGTACATGCGGCTGCAATTATCAATATTTGGATGGGTTCAACCAAAGTATTGCCCGTTGTCTTTGCTCATCTTGCTGACGCCTTCATTGGTAACTCGATTGCCATCATCTTTAGTAGCCTTTCCTCCATGATTGTGAGTAATCTTATTTCGATTCTCCAGTCTCAAGTTCGCAACTAGTTGTTCTCATCTTTATTATTACGTGCATCTATCCTAGATAGTTAACTTTAATTACCATTGATAGACATGATAGTGTAGTAAGGAGATTCATCGTTTGTCCCAAACATAATCTTTGATCAAGTCAACTTATGTCACCAAATTAAACGGAGTATTCAAGTTGACTGACTTAGATAATTGAATAGAGATCACAATAATATGTAACAATTCATTCTAGATTAGATTAAATTTGAATCAAGTTGACATTTTTTTTTTTTTTGAAAGAGATCGAATCAAGTTGACTTTTGACAACATACTCTACACGTTGAAACCACCTTAGCTTAACTTGAGAAATACATAAATTTTGTCCCGAATCAAACAATATATTTTACCTATGACATATTATATTACAATATTATAAATGGTTACAAAATTAGACTCCGGCCATATGATGGCAAAGGATCGGAGAACCTTTGTTTCATGTTTTCAACAATTGTTAAACATTTTTACAATGTATATCACTATATCATATGTCAAAATGTTGTTTTTTTTATAGGGATATGGTTTGATATGGATGTCAACCCCACCTGTGTTAGGCAAGTTAAATGGAAACTGCACCCAATACAGTTCTGAATGCATTGGGGAGCAGCAAAAGCAACTGCTTTATGCGGGGCTTGCCTTTACTGCGATGGGCATAGCCGCTCACTCTGCTTGCTATGCACCGTTTGCACATGAACATGCCGGGGAGGGTGGTGCTGAAGATGGTTGTGATTGTTACATTGTTTGTTGTTGTGTAGGGTGTCGCACCCACTTAATTACTCTGGCCGCGCTCCTAGTAGCTACTTTCGTCAAACCATGGGCTACTCTATTTGGAATTTGCGCCATACTAAGTGTGATTTCTTTTTTTGTTAGTGTGATTCATATAGTTACATCCCTGCACAATAATCCTATTTCGAGGCCACAAGGGAGCCCCCTAACTACAATTTGTCGAGTCCTTCTTGCCTCCTCCACTAAAAGCTTCTATCCCCGGCCACATGATGCAAATGAGCTCTACGAAAAACAAAATACTCACCAAGAACTATTGCCTCATACTGATAGCCTCAGGTGAGGAACTTCTCTATTTTCACAACATTATTTTTTGGTTAGGAAAAATTGTTTAATCTCTAGCTTGTTTAAATTTTAATCAATTAAAGTCGTCTATAGGTAATTCACTAAAAATGATGTCATGTTCTAATTGAGAATCAACATTGTTAAAAATTAAAACACAATAGCACGCATCATATGATCTCATGAATTGGATACATAGTTACCTTTGGGCCGGTATGGTCCACAACATGGATGTAACATAATGAACCTTGTAAATTTGTATTGTTACACGTTGTAGGTGTCTCGACAAGGCTGCTATAATCAAAACAGAACCGGCATTACAGGAGCAAGAGAAGACGCGATGGAACCTTTGCAACGTAACAGAAGTAGAGGAAACCAAGATAACCATACGCACCATTCCCATATGGATGACCTTCATTGTTTGCGGTGTTATATCTTCCCTAAACGCGACATACTTTCTTGAACAGGCGAAAAGCTTGGATCCTAGAGTAGGAAAGGCCAAAGCCCCCCTTATACTCTTCCTATGGTTATATGACCACTTCAAAAGATGGTTCACTCCTAATTTCTACATCATTAGACTTATTGCCACTGAAGATAATACTGGCCGTTATTACATTCCTCGGATTGGTATCATTGCTGCGATGATGTATGCTACACTCTCATGCATAACAGCGGCAAAGGTTGAGGGAAGAAGGCTCGGAGTTATAGAAGCTAATGGCTTAATCAACGAAAATACAGTACCTATGACAATATTTTGGCTATTGCCACAATTCGCGTTGCTTGGTGGTCTTGATGGCCTTCAGTCATTGTCTGCTTACAACTTTTCAGTTGACCGAGCACCTATCTCTATGATTAAGTACTTCCATCTTTTCGCTAGGGGGTTCTTCGGACTAGGTGTCATGGCAAGCGTTGTTTCAGTCTACGTTGTAGGGGTGGTTAGTGAAGCAACAACGGGGAATACTTGGTTCCAAAGTACACTGAACTCAAGCCGCTTAGACAACTATTATTGGGTGTTGGCTACATTAGCTGCTCTAAATCTTGTTTTCTACATTGTAGTGGCATGTTTTTACCGATACGAGGATTCGAGATACGAACGACATGTTGATAGATTAGATGACTTTTTCTAACATGTTGCTCATGTATTTGTTATGTGAGAATTGACTCTAATACTGTTTGTTTAGCTTGTATTATTTAATTGTTGAGTATTGTTAATTGTTGAGTTTTGTATACTTTTATCTTGATCATGCACGACTTTGACTTTAATCAATGATGCATAAGAATTTAGCACGTTAGAATTGGTAATATTTTTTGTTTGTCAAAGTTTCTATTCAACACTTTAAAATTAATCATATAGAAAAGCCATATCGGAGTGTTTTCTCATCGATTTCAACTACAACAGCCTAGACTACTGAATTATTTGCACTGAATTTTCTTTAAAATACGTACAATTTTTTTTTGCGATGCAAAAGTCTTGTTTAATTTACTCTGTATATAATACTTAATTAATGGAATAGATTTTCCCTTTTTTCTCTTTTGATTGATACATTTGGATTTGCACATATATATGTCAATGCACTTATTTGACCTTAAATATATATATAAAAATTATAATAATTGGATACTAATAATGTACGATAAATCAAATAAGGTCCCATATGATTATATTATGTTTTATAAATTGAAAATAAATCTTATGAAAAGTGTCAAGATTTAAAACGTATCAAGTATTTAGGAATAGAAGAAGTATAAGATTCTGACTGGTTAATTCACCAATTGAATTCAAATCTATTATACAATGGTCAATGGGCCTCAAGAATCAAGATGATTACTTAGCTATGATGACACCAAAAGTCCCACTGGCCTAGCTAAGTAAAAGTTGTGCAAGACATATTTTATTGATCATTTATGGAGGAATCATTGTGCTAATCATCTCAAACTCTCAAACCCAAAAGGAAAAATTGATAAAAATAATTTCAATTTTGGTTGGACTTTTAATAAAAAACCCAACTTTGAATCATTTAAAATTGGACCCAACTTTAAAATGTATTATTTACATTTGGACCTTAGTAAATGGTGACCTGCAACATTAGGTAAACTTCATTTAGTAGGCGGTTTTGTTAATTTTTTTTTATTTTATATTGACCTCTATCCTCATTCTCTCAACTCGTCTTCTTCCTACCTCCACTCTCTAATTTTCTTCCTTTCTACTCACCAAAATAACGCATATTTTTCCTATCATCTACACCAAAAAAACCATGCCAAATCTTCAAACAAACATTATCATATATCCTACAATTTCTGAATACAGGAAACAAAATCAACAAAAACAAACAAAATCCAATAATAGCAACCAAAATTCAGCAACAACAACCACAATTCACCAAAACCACCAAAAACAATCAACAACAAACACAATTCAGCAACAACAACCACAATTCACCAAAACCACCAAAATTTATCAACAAAAACCAAACTTCAGCAACAACAACCACAATTGAAGAACAACAACAAACAAACATAAACTCAGCAACAACAACAACCAAACATAATTTTAGCAACAATCTAAGGGCACAAAAAAAACGACAAAATACAACAAACCCAAAAACAAACCAATTACAATTTATCAACAAATTCGAACTCATAACCTTAAATTTATGAATCCAAAACAACAACAATCAACTAAAAAATTATAAACATAAAATATAAAACCAAAAATTAAATAGTATACATATCAACAGTTCATAATTAACATAACAAAACAAATAATATCATAATTCGTGGGAGGATGACTAAGTAACCTTATTAATTCACTATCAAGAAGAAAAATCTGAGTTCTAGTATCACTTCGATGTCGAATATGGCGATTTTGGGAGAAATTTTTTCTGCGTGAAGAAGAAGTTAGAAGAAGAGAAGAGAGAACACAGACAGTTAAATTGATTAGAGAGGAAAAGTAAAGTCATTTAAGTCAAAAAGAAAAAAAATTCAAAAAAAAAATATTTTAATCACTACAATAGGTAACAAGTAATGGAGTCCAAATGTAGATATTAGATTTTAAAGTTAGGTCTAATTTTGAATAATCCAAAGTTGGGTCTTTTTTTAAAGTTCGACCAAAGTTTGGATTATTTTTATCAATTTTTCCAACCCAAAATCAAAGCTTATATTTTACAACTTCACAATATAAAGAAATGATTTTGACACTTTTGAAACTCCTATAATATCACAATTTTCACGAGTAATCTAGATTATAGATACAAAGAGGAGTGTCAAAATTAATTCGGATAAAAGCGGTCCAATTGCCGACGAAGACAGCAAGCATTTACAGTAAGAAGTATGAGTTAGTTGGTAAGCGTTAGGCCATGCAAGCAAACTGATTAGCAGCGCACTGCACTACACCATGACCAGGCCACAACCACAACTTTGCTGCTGCCAAATTGATGAGATGATAAACATGTATTCCGCATACCAATGAAGAAATTTAATTGTGATCGACATGTTATTTAATCTCTTCCTACACTACATTTATTTGTACAACTTTGATTTTGGTGATATATAGACTATGCTGCCAACATATATTAGTCAAACAGTTAAAAAAAAAAAAAAAAAAAAAAAAAACTCAAATTANAAAAAAAACTCAAATTACATGACGACATGACCTTGGCCTTTCCAACTTAATGTATAAGTGTACCACAACACCATTTGAAAAACATAACAGTAATTATAGGCAAGAGTTAAGTTGTAAGTTCAAATATCTACCTTTGTGGTGGGTCATTTATCCATTACTAGAATTATATTACACCTCTATAAGAACTAATGTATTATATAATCCGAGTAGTCTATTAAATAAAAAAAGTCATTTACTCACCAAGTCAACAAAGTTTTTTCCTACTATTATCCGAATGGATAACAAAGGATTGTAGGAAAATCTACATGTATGTATATTACGGAGTGTATAAGCTTATCCGGCCTTATCATTTGAAACTAATTAACCCTCCTAATTAAATGAAAGGAGCTTCAATTCCATCCATCATTTCCCATGCACTACAATTCTAGAGTTACAACAGCTGCCCTATCTATTCTGCATAAAAGTAAACAACAACGAACAATGACAACGACGACCACAACAACCCTCTTAATCACTTGCATTTGAACATGCAATATATATATATATAAGTCTCCTGAAATAAACAAAAAGGGTTGTAAAACAAAGCACACAAATTAAATAAAGAACATTTATATAATGGAGGGCAAATTATTACAGCATAAATTAGGATGTATAGTGTTAGCCATGCTTCTAATATCATGGTTAGGAAATCTACAGGCAACATCAGCATGTCCGGAAGATGGCTTAGATTGTACAGACTGTATTTTGAAACAAATGAAGAACGACTGCCCGTCTTGCGTTACTATACTCCGGTGTATGGCGAAATGCCTATGGGCTGGAACGGCGAAGAGCAAGTGTGTAAAAAGGTGCGATTGCAATGGCAACTACCCCAAGTTGTCTGACTGCAAGAAGTGTATGTCTAAGTGCAGGTGCAGTTGTGCTATGTAGTGTACTGTGCAGTGTACGTAGTAGATCAGATTCATTTCCCGCGGTTTGTAGTTTGGCTTCTTTATTTACACTCTTTTAGTAGGTCAATTTAACTTCTAGCCTTTGTTAAAGTTATATGATACTTCCAGTTGTTGAATTGCATATGTTTATCTTTAATTTGCTTAATTGGTTTCATGAGTTGAATCTTGATACCTCGAGTTTGTGGTACGTTGTATTTCTTGCAAATTGAATGTTTGTGGAAATGAGCAAAACAAATAAAGTAAACTACGATTATTAACAACAAACTATATGACACACGATGGCTGACGCTGATCTAAAACTAACTAGCTACAACATATATAAATCAATACAATATAATGTATAAAAATGTACTTCGTCTGTCCCATAATTTTAACCATATTTGATTTTCTACAAAATTTACCATTGATCTATTTTTTTTCCATGAGTATTAACAAGGGCTTCTTTTGAGCAATGTAAAAATTGAAGCTAACAAATAACCAATATATAATAATGTAAATCTAACTCCATCGATCTAGTATAAAGTCCTAATTTCATGTTATATTTGTGTTATAAACTTCTGCATGTATTTTGGAATGATCACTAATTTATGAAAGAGCCAATTTCTCATTCCCTAGAGTTACAATTAAAATAAGGTCATTCACTTGGATCAATTTAGTAGCTGCTATACATTAAACCCCAAAAAACCTGCTTTTTGTTACATATGGTTATTCAGTAATTCATACATGCTTTACTAATGACCACTATAGCTGCACCATTATTAGGTGAAAACTAAGGTACACACACATTGACATACATATACTACGTATATATATGAAACATTTCACTGCTTGGTGAAGTAATACACACAGCAATTTCGATCTTATGTATGGAGCGCAAGGTGCAGCTGAAGTTACAATCTTTCGCGTTAGTAGTGCTTCTCATTTCATGGCTAGCAATCCTACATACATCAGCATGTCCTTTTCCGGGTTTTGGATGTAAAGCTTGCATTGGGTATCGCCTCAAAAACAAGTGCACATCTTGTATTAAAACATACCGTTGCATAGCAAAATGCCAGTGGGGAGGAAAGTCGAAAAGGAGGTGCACAAGGAAGTGTGAAAACAAGAGAAAGTATCCAAAGGTATCCAAGTGCAGGAAGTGTTTGTCTAAGTGCAAGTGTAACTGTGATGGGTAACTAGAATGATCAAATCCCCTTTTGCACTTTGTTTCTCTTTTCATTTTTCTCATGTCTAAAATTCATATGTTCATTTCATTTTTCTTAATAAAGATGAACAACTGTAAGATGATCGAATTAGTAGCTATTACATCGATCACTCGCGCTGTACTCTAGCTAATAGCCTAATATAATGCTTTCTTTCACTCTTATGTCTAATTTCTCACTTTTGAAGTACAATAACTGATTAAATCGGCCACTAGTATTACCAACTAGTAGTAACTAGCTGCTTCCTGCCTTCCTTGGAATAATTCTGTGCACATTGGATGTTCTTTTGTTTAAAGTCATTTAAATTTCTATTTTGTGCAAATTAGATCTGTCGTTTGGTTATGTAGGAACAGATGAATAGGTGTTACATTGTCGTAGTAAGGGACTTGCTTGCAACGCGTACAAGTCTCTAGCTATGAACTTGATCATTGGAGCTAAAATTTGCAGGTGGCTTGGCCAAGTAAATTACGTTTCGTAATCTAGAGGATGAAACTAGAACAAAGACCTGTTTGTCAGTAAAACTGGTTTCTTATATCAAACAAGGTAACTTGGTTAATCATGCAATTAGGTTCTTAGGCTATGTTCTCCTCGTCTTATCTTTGCTGAACTGAACTTATTTTTGCTGAACTGAACTTATTTTTGCTGAATTTGTTTTATACTAATCAAGAATTATAGGACAATTATATACTATAATTGAATTTTATTTAGGTGAAAATAATTGATTTATTATGATCTCTAAATTATATATAATCTGTTTTTTCCCTCAAATTTTAAGAATCTTATGGACAAAGGAATGCACAATATTTTATCATCTTCTTTTTAGTATCACATAGTTTCCATGTATTATAATATTTCATATATCTATATTAACATATATTTATTTTCATATAAAATAATATATTTCCAATTTCCCATCAAAAATATAAAATCATATGTAAATATTTTATTTTTACATATTATTTCTATACAATACATATTCTCTTAAAAAATGCTACCTAAATATTGTTAAAATTATATTCTACTGTTTTTATACCATAATTTCTCATTTAAAAAGATGTGTACATATAAATATCCATGTACAAATTAATTTGAATAATACATATAAATTTTTGTTTTTTTTTTAACTGAACTTATTTTTGCTGAACTGAACTTATTTTTGCTGAAGTGAACTTATTTTTGCTGATCTGAACTTATTTTTGCTGATCTGAACTTATTTTTGCTGAACTGAACTTATTTTTGCTGATCTAAACTTATTTTTGCTAAACTGAATTTATTTTTGTTAAACTGAACTTATTTTTGCTGAACTAAACTTATTTTTCCTGAAAATAAGTAAAAATAAGACGAGGAGAACAGGGCCTTAGTTTTACGAATGAAACTGGCCGGTTGTTTAACCTAAGAGACGTGCCTGCTATAAACCTATATTGGTTTAAGGTCTTAGGCACGTTTCGATAGGTTTCTTTGACTAACTTTGTTCTAGTGGCTTGCTTGTGAATGATACACGGGAGGTCATATTCTAAAGACAAATCAATCAATCAATGCCTCATTGGGGTATATTCTAAACACAATTGCTTCGCAATAAGCTTTACCTTACTGTAATTTTTTGTTACTATATATATACTCTTAAATTCCAAAACAACAAACAGATGCAAAAGAGGCATACCTATGACCTATGGGCTGAATCACATCGATGCACAAACTTGATCTCGTGTTGTTTCTTCATCTTCTATATATGATCAAATAAATATCACACATCCATCCTATCTATCAATGGTCGGATTCATCAAAAAAACATCGTTGTATATATAAAGACTGTGAAACAGACATGTTCATCCGCGATTAGCTTCAGGGAGCAATACTACTTGATGTCATTCCACTATTGCAGATGATCAGAGCAAGGACCTTTTCCACAAAGTTTGCATGATTGTTCTACAATCAATTTATAGGTAGAAGGGTGTTTCCATGCTACACGAGAAAATCTGTCTCCATATTCTTCCATTTCTTCAACTAACAGCTGCCATAACAAAGTTCCCGCTCCTGCTTGACCCTTATTGGCCGACACTATGATCCTATCATAGACCTTTTTTAGCAAAGTGTCTCCATAGTAAACCCCCTCGCCTTTAACATGTAATGGGTAGCCAACTTCAGTAAACAGAATAGGTTTCTTCAAGATATTGTCACAATCAGTAATATGAGTATCCAACCAATGCGAAAGAAAATTCAATTTTGCTGTCGTGTTTGCGTGTGGCATCCTACAAGTTCAAAAAGAAGACTTATAAAGGAGGGACATACATTTTGCGGAATGAAGCAGTCAAAATATTATACAACCAGGCATCCAGCAGTTCACTAACCAGCTATCAGGATATACATGAACTGAAGCAAAGTCAATATCAACAACAGCTGAATTTTGTATAAAATCAGTTCCAAGTGACGCAGCCCATTCTCCAGGATTTACAACTGATTTTTCAGCAGGTTCGGGTCCATAGAACCCTTCTAGACCGATTGTAACCAGATGTTTTCTGTCCAAACTTTTGATATAGGCAGCCATCTCAGTGATCCAAGCCTATAAATGGAGGTAAAAATGAGAATGATGAACTTTTCTTAATAATCTACAGGCATTCAAGTAAACATGGCCTCTTTTCACATCAATCTCCCTCAATAAAATTAACACAGTACAAACTAACTGTATTCATATCAATCAACACCCCATTTTTCCCAGATGTCTCAGAGCATTCCTTAATCATTTCTCTTTATGGTAAGTTTCACTTCTCCAAGTTTTCATACAAGTTTGTCCTCATGCCCAAGCACGATTTTCTCTACAGTGTTTCACTCCTTTGATCAGTGCAAATCTCAAAATCATGGCAACGTTACAAAAATCAGCAAATAAGAGTTAAGTAGTACTTACTTGAAGAATAGAAGAAGAATTAGATTCACATCGCGGCTCATTCATTAGTTCCCATGCAAATATGGCTGGTTCCTCAGAATATCTGACTCCACTTAAGGAGTTCTTTCTAGTTATAATAGCCTACAACATTACAAAATTAAGGCATGAGATTATAAGATTGTGATAGCCTGTGGATTTCAGATTTCACGCAAGCAGTAAATAGGTGTACAAAGTGATTTAGAACTTCAAGCTATGTATCCCGCAAAAGCAAAAAATGAATATTTTGTCCTAAGGGACCCCAAGTAAAATTTTCGAACACTTTTTTCCAGGACCATAAACCCCAAAAAACGCGAGCTATAAGTCTATAACCTTCATTTTTGACTTTCGAGACGCTTTGGAAAGCCACAAAAAAGTATATAATTCTAGCTTTAGGGAAACTTTAAAGCATTTCGTGTCCCATAATAGAAAGGCCAGTGATGAACCTTGAACGGATCCTAGACCCGCAGGCCACAAAAAATACAAGCCTTAATATCAATATATGTTGATGAGATATTGTATTGACTTATGCATGTTCATAAGAAATTCGCAAAAACAACTATTAGTGTAAAGATGTAGTTATGAACTTGCGCAGCATTTTCAGTTTTTGGAGGACCTTCCGCGGCTTTGTATGTTTTCTCCCTGAATTTCACCGACTTGCTTCCGGTAACCTTTGGGACGTGCTACGCTCATTTTTGCCTCTAAAAACTTGTTTTGTTTCCTTTTCAAAGGATTCTCGAAAAAGGGAAAACTTAAATCTTTTTCCCTCACCCGAGATCGTCTTATGACCTTTCAAACCTCAACAAGCTATCCAAGGGCTCTCTTTTGACTCTAAGGGCATCATATAAAGTTTTTGGCAATTTTTTTTCCAAGACCTCGAAACCATGAAATTAAAATTGTGAGTTATAGCCTTTGCTTTCGATTTTAGGAGGATTGTCCAGGGCTCTCTCTTGTTTTTGCCCTGTCTTTTTATGAGGTGTTGTAAGAGACCCCAAAATGCCCCACACTCATTTCAACCTCTAAACCCTTATTTTCTTCCCTCTTCAAAAAATTATCGAAAGAGGGAAAATAGTGTTTTTTGCTCTTTCGGGACCGTATTATGACCTATCGAAACCCTAATACCTAATCATGGACCCTCTATTGACCATAGGAGCATGATGTAAAATGTCAACAATTTTTTTTGAAGAGCTTGAAACCCCCCAAGAACTGTGAATGATATATAGCCTTTGTTTTCGGCTTCTATAGGGTTGTCCACGCTATGTCTTATTTCCCTTTTTTTACCATGTGTTATAGGAGACCCCATGACGCCTCATGCTTGATTTTAGCCTACAAATCCTTTAAAACCTTGTTGAGTTCCCTCTTAGAGAGGATTCCAAAAGTTAGGACACAATAGTCTTTCTTGCTCTCCCGACACTATCTTATCACCTTTTGAAGCCCGATTAACTTTCCTTGGACCCTCTTTTGACCCAATGGGCACTATGTAAACATTTTGGGCATTTCTCCTCTGGGACCAAAAAAAGCATTTACTATAGTCTCCATTTTCGGCTTTCGGGTGTTGTTTTGGACCCTGATTCCTTTGGCCCCATTCTTCTACTACATGTTTTTGGCAGCACTGGGATGCCCATGACCGTTTTTTTTTTTAAACTCTTTAAGTTCTTGCTCAACCATCGTCTAAGCATGGCTTGGCAAAGGCTTGGCCTAGGGCCATGGACAAAGGCTTGGCACCACAGGGGCCATGGGCAAAGGCTTGGCCTAGGGCATGGACCAAAGCTTGGCAAGGCAGGGGCAAGAAAAATATATACGTAGTATATATTCAAACTGATTAACCTAAATACGAAGTAGTTGAAATGATTTACATCTGCTTATAAAAGGTAGAGGAGCTATTCACATACAACTATACAAGAACATAGAAAAATAGTCAAATACCTTAATGTAATCTTTATAATAACCCTTGATTGTTGAATCTGAAAAGAAAGGATCAGCCTGTGACGAAACGTTGACTCCGGCTTCCTGTGCCCACTTCACATACTGTGCCTTCCCCCCAAACGCATTCAGGTTGTTTACAAGACTTAGAATCAAGCGTATCCTGTTCTTCCTAGCTTCCACTATCACATAATCCAATCCCTATCTCAAGAAAATATCATAGCATGTTAATCATTCCAATGACTCACTTAAAACATAAAAGATAGAAATCATAGAATATACTTGAGCCCTTGAAAGCTCAAAAAATCTATGTAGTGCCCCATTCATCGACCACCACAATATAAAATTAGTGAATCAATCATGAATATCACGTGTGGGGTCCGTTATATAAACCAAAAATGTTATCCAATAAAAATTCTCTCCCTTCATCCCCTGATATCTAATGCCACTAGCTCATTCACATATCCTAACTCACTCCATCCACGTCATTTTCGGTCTCCCTCGACTCATCCTAACATCACCATCCATCCACTATTGATCTCAATTCTCAACTCTTGAAACATGTATGACAAGCATCTCTCTTTATCTTTCTCTCTTGTGGCCCAAATTAAGCTTTCAAACAAGCTAAAGGGACATTTTAACTCATTTAACTAACTAAAATCACAAATTCCTAACCCTAAAACAAAAAAGCAAACACAATCAAATAAATTGCTACATTACAACTCCAAATCAAATAAAACAACCAAAAACCATGAAATCATCATTTATGAAAGAAAGAAAGAAAGAAAGAAAGAAGAGACCTTGAGCACTCTTTCATTGAACAACCCAGGTGAAATCTGCAATGAGTTAGGGCCAGGCCCATCACTGAAAGCCCAAGTACGGCAAACATTCAAGCCCATTTGAGCACCTCTTTGTAGCATCTTGGACACTTTTGCCCTTGATGGGTCCCACACACTAACTTCCATTAACCAGTATGAATTCCACCCATTAACATACACCCTTTGATGATCATGATTATGTTGATCATTGATTAACACAAAATGTGTGGAATTTACACCAATAAAATCCATATTTTTCTGCCATAAAACAATTGGAAAATCGAAATTAAGTTGGTCATTGAAATTAAGGTATAAAATTGTTGCAATTGTTGTAATTCCAAGAATTGGGTACACGTATTTGTCTCTTAATTGAGAATTTTTCTTCATTTTCGAAATTCAGAAAAATAATATGCAAAAACAATTAAGGAATGAATACAGAATACTCTGTTGTGGAAAAGTAGGAGTGAAGTGAGTAACGCTCACTTATTTTGTCGGTTGGCAACTGTCTTTGGCTTTATTTTTTCAGTTTTGACTCTTTTGTCGGTTAAATTTAGTCAGGCTCTAAATGTATTTTTATATACATGTGGCGTCTTTCCGAATCAATGTTGTGATTTGTGAATATTCTTGGATTACTTCTTACTTGCATACTAAGGCATGTTTACTTTAGCTAAAAATAGCCAAATTAAAGTGAACTGAAGTATATTGAATTGAAATGAATTGAGCTGAGTTGAACTGAAGTTTTTTTATGAAGGATTAATGAATAGTAAAATAAGAGAAGAGCTGAACTTAACTGAACTGAATTGAACGGATTTTAAACTGAAGTAAACAAACCCTAAATGGAGTTGAGGATTAGAATCGATTAGAAGACTTTAAATCGAGAAAAGTAATTCTAATTATCTAAATTATCACTAATTTTTTTTTACAATAGTAAAATTAGAGGAGTACATCCGAACATGTGTGCTCACACAATTACACTTGTATGTTCATTTGTTTGATGGTTGCCACAAGATTGAAACTTAAAATAATTTTTGATTAAATCATAATATATCTTACCAATTCAACGATAGAATAGTTTCTATTATTGTCTTAACTCTTAACTATTCTGATTTTATAAATGTAATATAGTATTTTTATGTAAAATCCAAAAAATGAGTATAAAAACTTAAATTGTTGCTGCCCAGGATCGAACTGGGGACCTACTGCGTGTAAAGCAGACGTGATAACCACTACACCACAGCAACTTGTATGGTTATAAGTTATGTCTTCAAATATTTAGCTACAAACATTGATATGCAGATTTTAATATGAATCTTATGCCTATGTACACCAAAAACAAAACGGCTTTTTCACCAGTTACCTCTAAGATTTACCAAGTAGCATGAGATACCCCTATTTTTAAAAAAAAAAAATGCATGGTGTACCCTTATTAAGTTATAATTACACACCAAATGCCCTTCTGTTAGATTTATGTCCGTAAAACGTTAATATGAATTTATAAATTTACCCTGTTACCCATAATTAAATAAGACCGTTAATTTTCATCATTACCTCAATAGTTATTGTGAAATCACTATAATGCCCTTAATTAAAAACTTAAATATAATTGTAAAAAAAATGTAATGCTTCCTCAATAATTATTGTAAAATTTTTAGTAAGATTCAATTGAATGGATTAGCTACTACCACCACTATCAGTACAATTCACCACTGTCTTACTACAGTAATCACCGCTACCATGAAATCTAACATATATCTAAGATGTAATTGACGAAAATCTAACAAAAGGGCATATAATGCATAATCAAAATTAATAAGGGTACAAGGTGCAATTTTTAAATTGTATAGGTAGTCGTGCAACTTGGTAAACCGAAAACAATATGACATTTATACTTAGTTATAGCAAAATGTCAATTCTCTAAATCTTTTACCGAGTAAGCTAGCTTTCACCTCTTAAAAAAGGGGAATATTTGGGTGGATGTTTCATCTCAAAGTTCTATCAACTTAATATATAATTATATTTCATCTATTCTAGTCAAAGTAATTATAGGGGCATATAAAAACATTATACTCGTATTATTTTTCAAAATAATTTTTTTTATATTTCTTCACAATAATTCCATAATATGGTTGTAAAAATAGATAATAATTAGAAATAATTTTTAAAAAATATAAAAAAAATCATGAAAGCGTTTTTTATTTATTATCTATAATGATTGTAAAAGGAATTAATATTATTATGTGAGCTCCATTATTAATATAATTAAATATTTAACATATATATATATATTTTGGTGGCTGTTTGACCGAAAAATTTTCACTTAAAATAACAATCACCCATCCACTTTTGGTTTCAATTATATACAAGTTCCTTAAAGTTGGTTTGATTTTTATTGTTATGTTTAAAAAAAGAAGAAGAAGAAAATAGAATAGTCAAATAATCTTTTGGGATGGCTAAATTGAAAGAAAAATTACTCATATCAAACTAAATAAATAACTATAGCAGGATAGTTATATACCCTTTAGGTGCTAAATTCATTAACTTGCCATTGGATTGATTAGAACACATCAAAAACATTCTCATGGTTTATAAAATATAATGAATTTACTAATTAACAATGGAAAATTTAGTATAGTAGCCATATAGACTTCTCAAACTCATGCTCTAAAATGTCATGACTGAGTTACATTGAGTTGTTGTGACATTGATCAACAATCACTGTTTCGCATTGTCAAGGTTTTTGTAAATGCATTACATATTCACTATCTCAGTCCTCAAAGGAAATACTTGTGTTGCTTTCACCCATTCAAAGGAGAGTTGCTGTTGTTGTCGTCTTAGCATGTTCAATAACAAAATCGCGCTAGCTTGTTACATAACTCAATGATCATTTATCGATTATTGTCGTTGTTGTTGTAATCATTCAAAACTCACGCAAAAACCTTTCGAAACATCGAAACCCCAAGTTATGAGCACAAAACCTCTCCAACTCTTCACCACCTCTTTCCCTACAAACTTTTTCTTCAATCCCATAAATCCCATCATCCCAATCCCTCCACAATAATCCATTCCAACCATCCATTTCTCTCTCACAACAAATCCCATCCATCACTTCCTGTAATCCCACGATCCGACGGCTCATACTCCTCCTAAGTTCCTTCACACCCAAGTCAAACCCAGGAACAGAGTCTAATTTCAGGAGCTGAACCATCAAGGCTTCATTGATCCTCAGCTTCTCCTTTTCATTGCTCCTTACTGCATCCACTGTTTCTTGCTGCTGGATCAGCCTCTCCAGCATATCAACCTCGGCTCGAATGGTTGTGATCTTCTTTACGAGAGCACGGACCACGGAGGAACGGTACGCTGCCTGTATCTTAGAGGCTGCAGTAGAGTGATCATGGAAGTGGACAGTTATGGGGATGGGAGGATCAGAGGACTTGATGGGAATTTCAGTGGGTTGAGGAGGGGTAGAGTTGACATTTTGGTATGTGTAAGTGATGGTTGATGATGATGATGATGCAGAAGAGCTTTTTTTTCTGTTGGGTTTCATGGCCACCGACTGAGAGGCAAAAATAAAGGTGAGGAGGAAGATGATGATGATGATAAGAGAAAGTGGGTTGAAAATGATGCACAAGACCGTAGAACACTAGATAAAGGGAATCCATAAATTATGCAAGACGTAATATTTAAGCTACTGGACCCCATTTTTTATTTAGAGCCAAACTAAATTCAATATTACTGTGTGTACTGTGTAGGGCCTAACCATAGGTTCATACACAGATACACTTCTCAAAGGTTATGACATCGAACCCTCATATACCAATTTCGTGGACACGGACTTCAAATAACTTCTGGGCGATATGAAGCTCCAACGCCACTGAATCATATGACGACGGCTGCTCAGTGTTCGAAACTGAGGGCCCTATGGCCTCAGCATTGCGCCCATGTTTTTCTAACTCCGTAACAATTTCATTGCAACTTTTTTAATATTATTTTCTCTTTACTTTATGTAAATCATTGCAACTAAANGTTTTTTATTTATTATCTATAATGATTGTAAAAGGAATTAATATTATTATGTGAGCTCCATTATTAATATAATTAAATATTTAACATATATATATATATTTTGGTGGCTGTTTGACCGAAAAATTTTCACTTAAAATAACAATCACCCATCCACTTTTGGTTTCAATTATATACAAGTTCCTTAAAGTTGGTTTGATTTTTATTGTTATGTTTAAAAAAAGAAGAAGAAGAAAATAGAATAGTCAAATAATCTTTTGGGATGGCTAAATTGAAAGAAAAATTACTCATATCAAACTAAATAAATAACTATAGCAGGATAGTTATATACCCTTTAGGTGCTAAATTCATTAACTTGCCATTGGATTGATTAGAACACATCAAAAACATTCTCATGGTTTATAAAATATAATGAATTTACTAATTAACAATGGAAAATTTAGTATAGTAGCCATATAGACTTCTCAAACTCATGCTCTAAAATGTCATGACTGAGTTACATTGAGTTGTTGTGACATTGATCAACAATCACTGTTTCGCATTGTCAAGGTTTTTGTAAATGCATTACATATTCACTATCTCAGTCCTCAAAGGAAATACTTGTGTTGCTTTCACCCATTCAAAGGAGAGTTGCTGTTGTTGTCGTCTTAGCATGTTCAATAACAAAATCGCGCTAGCTTGTTACATAACTCAATGATCATTTATCGATTATTGTCGTTGTTGTTGTAATCATTCAAAACTCACGCAAAAACCTTTCGAAACATCGAAACCCCAAGTTATGAGCACAAAACCTCTCCAACTCTTCACCACCTCTTTCCCTACAAACTTTTTCTTCAATCCCATAAATCCCATCATCCCAATCCCTCCACAATAATCCATTCCAACCATCCATTTCTCTCTCACAACAAATCCCATCCATCACTTCCTGTAATCCCACGATCCGACGGCTCATACTCCTCCTAAGTTCCTTCACACCCAAGTCAAACCCAGGAACAGAGTCTAATTTCAGGAGCTGAACCATCAAGGCTTCATTGATCCTCAGCTTCTCCTTTTCATTGCTCCTTACTGCATCCACTGTTTCTTGCTGCTGGATCAGCCTCTCCAGCATATCAACCTCGGCTCGAATGGTTGTGATCTTCTTTACGAGAGCACGGACCACGGAGGAACGGTACGCTGCCTGTATCTTAGAGGCTGCAGTAGAGTGATCATGGAAGTGGACAGTTATGGGGATGGGAGGATCAGAGGACTTGATGGGAATTTCAGTGGGTTGAGGAGGGGTAGAGTTGACATTTTGGTATGTGTAAGTGATGGTTGATGATGATGATGATGCAGAAGAGCTTTTTTTTCTGTTGGGTTTCATGGCCACCGACTGAGAGGCAAAAATAAAGGTGAGGAGGAAGATGATGATGATGATAAGAGAAAGTGGGTTGAAAATGATGCACAAGACCGTAGAACACTAGATAAAGGGAATCCATAAATTATGCAAGACGTAATATTTAAGCTACTGGACCCCATTTTTTATTTAGAGCCAAACTAAATTCAATATTACTGTGTGTACTGTGTAGGGCCTAACCATAGGTTCATACACAGATACACTTCTCAAAGGTTATGACATCGAACCCTCATATACCAATTTCGTGGACACGGACTTCAAATAACTTCTGGGCGATATGAAGCTCCAACGCCACTGAATCATATGACGACGGCTGCTCAGTGTTCGAAACTGAGGGCCCTATGGCCTCAGCATTGCGCCCATGTTTTTCTAACTCCGTAACAATTTCATTGCAACTTTTTTAATATTATTTTCTCTTTACTTTATGTAAATCATTGCAACTAAATTGTTACAGAGGTAGTAACAAAAAATAGAGAGGACGCCTATGGTACATTCAATTCAAATCTGTTAAGTGAACCATGTAAAATGTATGCGTAATCAAAGTAGTACTGCGTACTACATAGAATAGTAGATAAGTCTGAAAATGGTGCTTGAGGCCATTGCAGATAAAGGTTTGATACCCATAGAAAGGACAAGCGACATTATACACATACATACATGTACATAACCAGCTTGGGTACACTTTCAAATGCAAAGCTGAAATTTGAACACAAGGAACATTTATTTTCGATAACATCATCACTAGTAAATACAGCTGAGTGCCTTAGTGAGAAGAGGACGGCAGAATCTTCCCTGAGCATGCTCCGAATCCGACATTGTAACCATTACCCTGCACAAGCTCTCAAAATTAACTTTTCTTCTAGGCACATGTAAAACTATCAAATTTTTACGCAGTGACAAGTTTTGATTAGATCATCAATACTCTTTGTAGAAGACTAATAGATTCAACCTATTTATTTAAACCCCAAAATGGGAGATCATATAGATGTGAAATTGGTCATTTTTAAGCTCAAACCTAGTGCAACATGGAAAATATAAATACTAAATGTGTTAATAAGCAAAAAAGCATGGCCAAGTCTCCAAGACTCTTAAGTACGGTTTTTTCAAGCCTCATCACAGCTATCCGCCTAGGGGAGTGTTTGATCCACAACCAAGATTCTAGCTAGCACCCCAATTCCACTATTCGACCACAAAAAGGGAGTTTTCTCACTGTTGAGATAGAGATCTCAAAGATATCTGAATACATAAACCCAGGTAGAACATTCCAATTAAACATGATTTAGGTTTTCCCAAAACATTCTGTACTTCTTGCCAATTTTTTATAGGTTCCTCAGGTCCTAAACTCATATCATTGGAACTACTGAGCATGCATTTGTTTCTTCCTAGAACACAATACGAAGTATTTTATCAAGACCCCTAGAAAGATGGCAAATGGTTACCTCTACAAATGCACAAGTCGAAAATTATTTGGCAAGTTTGAAAATGTCAAAAGTAAGAAGATTCTGAAGACAACAAACCTTGCAAAGGCCCGTAAGAGTGACCTCATCTCCATCTTCTAGGAATGTCCTAGATGTTCCATTTAAAGAAAGTGGCTTTTGCCCATTCCATGTTTGCTCCAACAGACAACCAAGAGAATCAGGTTCCTGTAAGCAAATCAAGCAAAATCAAAAACCTTCAACCAATAAGTGCAACTACTCACAAATATACAATCTCCTGGAGAAGCTATTTGAGATCATGACATGACAATTACTTACAGGACCACTGATGGTTCCGGTCCCAAGGAGGTCGCCAGGCCTCAAATTGCACCCGTTGATTGTATGATGAGCAAGCTGTTGAGTCACAGTCCAGTACCTGAACCCAAATGTGAATATACATCAAGGCTACAAGCAAGTACTAATTGTTTTGGATAAGGGAATCCCTATTCCCACTCCAAAAATCCAAAATTATCTATCACTACTTCTATTGTAAATTAAATCTGTTTATAATTTAAACTAAAAGGAGTGGGAATGAGGATTTCCTTTGGATATTTCCATAATAGATACACAAGAAAATGAACATAACTATATTAGAGAGGATAACTAGAAAAGAAACATGTCATGTATGGACAGTTTTCCCGTTGCTATAGTGAAGTATGATATGAGGCAACTCCCATGCATGTGTGTGCTTGTCCAAATGTAGATGAGTTGGTGCAAATTAGAATCACTGCGTGTCATAGCGAATTAGGCACCACACAGACAATTTGTGCTGGTGTAAAGAATCAGGCGCCTTCTAATAAAAAAGACACACACACAGGGAAGAAAAAAAAGCACCATTAATGACAAATTGTGACAACTATAGATATATTATTAAGATGCTTTACCTCATTCATTATAATCAAAGCATGGGCAATTAGCCAATTCTTCCGCAGCCAATCGTTAACAATCAGTGTCACATTGAAACCATGGTGACTTTAACACGTTTTTATGCTGACTGCAATGTATATGGATCGATATCATTTATCAGCTAGGGTGAAGAATTGATCTTTTGGTGTACCCAAATCTTTCATCCATATATTCTCTCATCATATGGGGAGCTACACGGCAACACATACATTCAAATTCCTTTAACAAACTTTATATTAGACTCGTATGCAATGTATGTGTACAAAGGGTAAGTTGACATTAACAACACATTGAGGTGCCAATTCTGTTACAAAATGCCTTTGGAATTCGGGATTGGTAGTGACACTAAAGATGAAGTAGTGCTGTGTAGCTTCTTAAATAGAGAGGAATGCAAGAGAACAATTCATTTAAGAGACATCTTCACACATACCTTTTTTTACTATTCCCAAGTTGTTTCTCTTTAAGAGATTTCATAACACACTAAATACAACCTCCTTCCATCTTTTCTCAAGTTTCTTATCTTTATCACATTACAAAGTTGTTTTTGCTTTCCCGAAACCTTCTTGTTGCCTTTTGAACCCCCAAAAACTATCCCAGGGCCTTCTTTTGACCAAAGGAGCATCGTGTAGAATTTTTGGTTGGTTCTTTTATTCGGGGCCACGAAACCTCTGAAAATTATAACTTATAGCCTTCATTTTCAGCTTTGGGAGTGGTTGTCTGAGGCATTGTCTTGTTTCCGCATTGTTTCTTTTTTTAAACCACATGTTCCGAGTGACCACAAGATTCCACACGATCGATTTTGCCTATAAAAACTTGTTACCGGCCCTGTATCACAAATATTTCGAAAGGTCACAATAGTTATATTTGCTCTCACGGGACCTTCTTATGGCCTTTTGAACCCTTACAAGTTGTTCAGGAGCCTCTTTTCACCTTAGGGAACCGTGTAAAATTTTTGGCTATTTTTTTCCCAGTCACCCCAAAACCAACCTCCAGAAACTGTGACTTATAGCCTTCATTTTTTACTTCCGGAGAGATTGTCTCAGGCTCGGGCTCTATCTTGTTTACGCTCTTTTTTTTTTACTTTTACAATCAGTTTCGGCCTATAAACACTTACTATCATCCATCTTTCAAAGATATCTCGGAAGAATGGAACAATAATATGTTTTCGTTCTTCCGTGACCTTCTTATGAACTTTTGAACCCCGATTAACTACTCAGGGTTCCTCTTTTGATCATAAAAACACCGTGTAAAATTTTTGAAATTTTATTTTCCGGTACCCCAAAACCTCCAAAAACTGCGAATTATAGTCTTTGTTTTCTGCTTTTGCAATTGTCCCAGGCTGCGTCTTATCTCCGCCATTTTTTATCAACCACGTGTTATGGGTGACCACAGGACTCACCACTATCAATTTCGGCCTCTATAAAATTATTATCAAACCTCTTTCAGAGATATTTTATAAGAAGGCCACACTAGTCATTTTTGCTCTCACAAGACCTTATGGCCCTTTAAACCGCAACAACCTGTCCAAGGGTCTCTTTTCTCTTTTCTCCTTGGGGAGTCTTGTAAAAAAAGTTGGCTTTCTTTTTTTCAAGACCCACTGTGACTTATAACATAACCTTGACTTTCGATTTTCGGAGGGGTTGTCTCGGGCTCTGTCTTCACTCTGTTTTTTACCTACGTGTTCTTAGTGATCACATGATTTCCTAAGATCGGTTTTGGCTTATAAAACTTGTTATCGTACCTCTTTCACAGATATTTTAGAAGGGAACAATAGTCTTTTTCGCTCTCCAGCGAACTTCTTATATGGCTTTTTGGACACCGATTAGGTGCTGAGGGTTTCGCTTGTAACCGTAGAGGCACCATGCAAAATTTTTTGAATATTTTTCCCGAGACCCAGAACCTCTGAAAATTGTGAATTATAGATTTTGCTTTATGCTTCTAAGAGGGTCGTTTTGGGCTCCATCTTATTTCCATCCTTTTTGTTTACCATGTGGTTTGGGTGACCACATGACTCCCTACAACCGGTTTCAACCTCTAAAATTTTCTTACTTTCCATCCATAGATTATTTCCAAAATAACAAGTTAACAACACCTTGGTCATTATAAATCTTCCGGCACCTTACTTTCCATTGACCCTCTCTTGTCACAAGAGGTATTTCTACCACATGTATCTTTCCAACTCGTAGTGCCCCATGCTAATTTTATCTTCAAAGGACTCAACCGGTCGGTCAGTAGGATATGTAATTCAAGGCAGCCCTCACAACTCATACGGTATGAGGGCTTAGCCTATGACACCTGCCCTTGGGGGCAAGCCCCTAATGTAGAATGACAATCGAGTGCATCGCTTGTGGCTCGGATTCTGATTTAGAGATGTTCAAGCCTAATCTAATGCACAGATAGAAGCTTCACGCCATGTTGACGGTGAATGCAATGTCCGGACGAGTTAATCAATCTTTCCTCTCGTACTAGGTAGAATTATCATTGCAACAATGTCATAAGTAGGGTAAATGTAGGGTAAAAGTAACTTGTCTCACAACGGTCTAAACCCAACTCACCTCCCTATTGGTGGGTGAATAATCCAACACTTTGTGAATTTAGCTTTACAATGATAGGAAGAGCCGACGTCGAAGGATCAAAAGCAATGTTAGTAACTTTTCTGACTCTTCTATCTTCAAATTCCTAAGGTCGCAAGGATCATTAGGCCACGCTTTCACGGTTCATATTGGTGGTGAAAATTAGAATCAAATGAGTTTTAATCCTTCTGTCACACACGAGATTTGTATTCTCGTTGAGCTCACCTTAGGACACCTGATTTATCTTTTATCTTTTAAAAGAAGTGACGCCCTAGCACACAGTCACACACACACCACACAAACACACACGCATCTTTACAAACTTTCAAGAATTGATAAGAGATGCTTACAAATGTTTAAAATTGCTCTTTGTCACTATACATGCTTCCTGTCCAGCAGGTTTGATTTGAACCTTATAACAAGAAGGTATTGATATCATTAAAGCTGAATGTATAAAAGTAAAATACAAAGTATATATCAAGCAATATATGGTCTACAATATCATGACAAAGTTGAATCAATTGGGAACAAAGAAAAACAATAAGGGCTATTACCTCCAATTGTATATCGTAGTTTTGGGATGTCTTCTCAGCCAAGTATGGCAATGGAGGAGGGTCCTATAATTACAAAGCGGTGTCAAATAAGTGTGCTTAAAGAATATTTTTGGAATAAGTACAACTTGAAGGCAAGAAAGCTTTTTTTTTTCTCCTAAGACTTTATGATCCATAGACATCTTTCAAGTCTTAGCTCCTTGGTTTCAATTTCCCATAAGACCGAAATGACTAAGCCATCATGTACCTGTTTAGGGGCATCGCAAGCAAAAGGTTCCAGAGCATCTAGTGTCACAATCCATGGAGAAATCGTCGTACCTATTATAAGATTGCTTTTTATTAAATTAAAAAAGATCATAATCCGGAAAGCTGTAGCTTTAAAGAACAATCAGCCTTTATAAATAAAACCATACCGAAACTCTTCCCCAAGAAAGGTCCAAGAGGCACATATTCCCAACCCTGAATATCTCTAGCTGCAGAAATAAATTTCTCAATTGTTGAAGACTATTCATATATGATTAAACAAAGCTACTTGATAAGATACAGAGAATCTAAATTAAAAGCTAAAATTAGGCAAACAGCGAACTACCACTCCAGTCATTCATCAGAACAAGCCCGAAGATGTGATCAGCAGCATTATTGACATCAATAGATTTCCCCAATTCGTTTCCAGGGCCAACAACAGCAGCCTGCAGCATCAGAAAAATCCACATAAGAAAGGTACAATTGTTTCAGCCTTCAATAGTATAATATCTTTAAACAGTAGAAAAAGGGGTCTCTAGTTACCCATGTGCATATTATCAGGTTCTTACACACCCAAAAAAGGAAAGCATAGTAAATTTTGTACCCTTGTGTATGCTCAATCATTTTTGACAAAATTACACAAAATAAAACAGGTTTACAAGTAATACCATTTCTAACTCAAAATCCAATTTCCGCGAAGGCCCAAAGTAAGGAGGTTGCGAGTTAGGAGCTGGGGGTCCCTGCCCCCTGTGAAAGGAAACAAAATCTTGATTTAGATATAATCAAGACAAAAATCAAGGTAGAATCAAAAACATACTCATACATATGAAAAAAAAAAAAAAGAGGAACTCGGTCAGCAATTCAAAGTATCATGTTAGATTTAATCTAACGTTGAAACTGGTAATTAAGCAAGCAACTTGCTCAGACTGAGAAATAGAAATCAATGTTTTTCTTAAAATTGGGGCAAAAGAAATGTGTATATATTCAAGTACTTTATGTCACGAACATACAAGCAAAAACTAACACTTTTTACTCACTGCAGTCAAATCTTTGTTTTAGGCACCGGAAGTTCGATAAGGGAGTGAATAGAATGATAAAAAATATGAACACAAATACAAGTTATATTTCAGACCTTGGTCTCACTATATCTGTTCCAGAGATGACAACTGACGATGCACGCCCATGATATGCAATAGGAAGATAGTACCTGCCAAATATATACTTAACCAATATCATTAAGCAACAAATCTAGGATTACTCAAGCATTCCAAATACTACATGTCATACCAATTCAGATTAATTGCATTCTCTGGGCCACGGAATATAGTCCCGCAATTCTTCGCATGATGCATGGATGAGAAGAAGTCTGTATAGTCTCCAATGGTCATAGGAACAAGCATCTCCACCTTGCTCTAAACAATGGCTATAACATTTAGAATTGCATACAAAATTACAAACATTGTTTAGTCTAACACTCTTACTTGAAAACGTCATGTAATAAGAGCAGTTTATACCATTGGAATGAGTGCTTTTTGCCTCAAACTTGTGTTATCACGCAATGTTGGCTCATTTTCTGTAGTAGAACAAGGAAAAACCCAATTTAGCTCAATATAATCTCAAGCAGAATATGCTGTCTTCAATGTTGAGATAGTTACGCCTAATATGGATCAATCGTATAGGTAACTGAAACCATGACATGCATCATACCTGATAATAGCTTTTGAATGGTGGCACGTGCTTCCTTCCACGCAGGCCGTCCCATTGCTAAAAACTTATTGAGTGTAGGCTGTTTTAATACCAAATTGCCAAATTAGAAGCTCTTTTCACCGATATACAACAAATAACACGGACAACCGCAATAACCAACAGTGGCAGAAATTGATAAACCATTTCCATCTCGTACTATGACATGATTTTGTCATCACATTGAAACAAAATGCATACACAAAAACATGATTTCTTCACAACGGTTGAAGAATTCAATATTATACTGAAAAATCCTATGCATTTAGATAAATTGAATTTTTCAAGCAATTCAAAATCTCCAAATGTAATCAAATTGAACATCGTGTCAAATAACCATATGAATAGCATTATACCGATGCAATCAATTTCTCCATAATTACGGTTCGAACCGAATAATTAGAATATAATTATGCTGAAAGTAGTAAAATTACTTAAATTATCCCTCAAATAGCTAATGTCCAAATCCCTAACTCAAATTCTAGCGTAAACAAAAATTCTTACTGCATAATTAGTAACAACGATAATCATAATAAGCAACAATATAATATGAATTAAACGGTAATAAACAAAGATAATTAGCATTTAGCAACAATAATCAGAAGCATGCAAATGAAGGTTAAACCTGACTGAAGCAATCAGAGCCGTTGAGAATTGAACCGGAGAATAAACCGGCGGCGGAGATTTGAGAAAGGTCAAGGACGAAATCACCGATAGCGACACCGGGTCGAGGAGGAGAACCGGGTTCGGGTTTGAATACTCCGAATGGAAGGTTTTGGATAGGGAAGTCGGATTCTGGAGAAACTTCAATGAAAGATTTCATCGCCATTGTTTTGTTTTTTTTTTTGGGAGTTTGAGAGAAAGTTTTGATGAAGGAAATAAAGAGAGTGAAATTTGAGTGTTGGTCGTAAATGAAGGTTGCTAAATGTAGTAGTAGTAGGTGTGTGGATGATTGATAGCAGCAAAAGAAGGCAACTATTACTACGGAGATTATTATTACCAAGTTACCAACTACCACACTTTATTGTTTGGTACAATGGTGTACTAACTACTAGTCCGTAGTCCGTAATATAATGAGAACTTAACGAGATTCGAGTGTGGTTGAGATTGAAGGTTTGTATAATGTATATGTGTATAATCAGTGATAATGTAAAAATTTTTAGGGCCCGCTTACTCTAATTTAAAATTAATTTAATTCAATTCATCTCCATCCAGTTTAGTTAAGCTTTATTTAGTTTAGTTGAACATTAATCAATTCAATTTAGTTCAGTTGTTTTCGGCTAAAATAAACTGGCTCTTAATCTTCAATTTGTGTTATATACCAAGTAAAGCTTGGCCTAGTGGTAAATGAATACGAATTCGAAGGAGAACAGGGGGCCGGGTCTAGCTGGGCTGCGGGGTGGCTCGTGGCGGGCCTCTTTGGTGGCAAGTCATGCGCAAATTATTATGTGCTCCCAGGAGCACAATTCGTAATATACTCCTGGGTGCGTGTGATGCACATGCTGTGTGGTGTGGCATAATATTTATTTCACAGAGAGTAATATTCATTCTGTAGATTGTAATATTCATTTCTCAATAGGTAATGTTTCTAAGCAATATATTCAGCATTTATTTATTAAATTTTTCCTATTGTTAATATTGTAGAACTAAATCAGATAAAAAAAGCTAATATTCATATTTGAGCATGAAATGTCCATAAGTAAAACCATTAACCTTTATTTTGGAACTATTTATTATGCTCAGGCTTGTGCTAATAAGAGTGAGTTTGCAAAACTCATTTTTCAATGGCAATATTATGTGTTCAACACATGATTTTTATTTCTAATACATGTTATTCATATTTCAATGAGTAATATTAGAAACAATGAGTTCTAAGTTTTTAATACTTTCTTGTTGAGTGACATACACTTTTGTGTGTAATATTCACTTTGTACAGAGTAATATACATTTGTTTAACTTTTGAATTTAATTTTCTTTAAATCAATCTTTGATGAGTAGTATTTTTTTTTTATAATTAATATGCATTTTTATGTATGTAATATTTATTTATATTGAGTAATATTGTTTATTCAATCTTTGAGCTTATTTAGTATTATTCGGAACCTAAAATGTGATATTCATATTTTAATGAATAATATTCATCTAGAATACATGTCATATTCACTTCTTGATGTGTAACATTCAATTCTTTTCTTTTAGTTTAGCTTGTTATTCATCTATCATTAGTTCACATGCTTGTTCATTTTTGCACCTGCAAAAAATAAATAAATAAATTAATTAATTAAATTGTTTATATTCATTACACTAAGGCATAATATATTTTTTGCTTCACATATATTCATCATTTGTAACTCTATGTTGTAAAGTTTCAAAATATGAATTTTACTTTTAAGTATTGAATGTTCAATGTGATATTTATATTTTAGAAAACAAGATTCATTAATTAATAATTAATATTCCATTGTATAAAATGAACGTGTACATTTTAGATGATTTAGTGGAGGAAGTGAATATAACATTCAATAAAATGAATATTACATTGAACAAAATGAATATTACATTGCAAAAAATGAATATGATTCAAATATGAATCAAAATGCTACTTTTAATATTATTTGAACTAAAATTGTTTAGTATATGCATTTTTCATTGGAAAAAAAGTGAATATTACATTATAAATAATCAATATTACGTTAGATAGACTAATATCAAGCAAAATACTCACTTAATATAGCACAATAATCCTAATTGAAATACACATACCTATGTTTTTTAAAATCATCTTCAAATTCTGCTTGAAATTGATTTACATCTTGAATGTTTTTATCATTTTCTTCTATGATTTTCAATTGATCTTCCATTGTTGAAGTTTAATCTGGAAATTATTGGAATGAAATTGGCAGAGATGAGAGAAAAAAAGAATAACAGACATGAGAGAGAAAATTGAGTGATAAATTATGAGAATTAAGTGGAAAAAAATAGAAAGAAGATATATATATAAGTTGATTTTAGAGGAGGAGTATATTTTGGTATATACTCCTGGGAGCATAATATAACAATTGTGACTGCCATGCCAGGCCATGAATTGGCAAACCAAAGCCCATGGCATAGTACGACCTATGGGCCTAACGGGTCGTGCCTCGGGCTACCCCGTTTTTTTTTATAATTAATATTTTATTACTAAGTATATTATATAATGAAGTACTACTTCCGTCACGAATCAGTTGCAACAAAAATAATAGTTTGTGAGGTATAAGATGATGCTTTGTTGCAACTAATTCGTGGCAGAGATAGCATATAATTATATATTTATAATAATTATTAATTTAATAATAATTATACTAAGTATAGTATATTATACTCCATATTTAATGTAGTATAGTGATAAAAATAAATTAAGAAACACGAGTATATAATTGGTATATATGTTATTATTAGGGATACTATGACGTGACATGCCAAATTTTCGTGCCAACAACGGGCTCATGCCAAATATATATATATATATCCCATGGGGACACTCTTTGCATGAGAACCTTAAAAACTACTAAATAACGACTGTATTAGCTACATTTAAAAGTTGCAATCACTTATTAACAATGAATTATAACTAGATATACCCTTAGTTTTCAATTTGAACAAAGTTTAGTTAATTTTTTTAGGCTTTTGAAAATCGTACAATGTTTAGGTGGTCATAGTTATTACCTATAAGTTAATTGTATATGATAGCTTAAAACACTTGAAATAAATGTCTACGGCTTCTTACTATTAAAATAGATGTAAAGAAACATTATAACACCTAGAAAAGTTTAAAAAAATTAAATAAAGAAGTTTTGATGTAATTCTCACGGTTCTCATATAAAGAAGGTTCTCATTTGAACCTTATCCTATATATATATATTTGTTCATAGCACGGCCCCATGTCCATGCATCATTCACCGCGACGTGCCATCTCCAAGCTCGTGTCGTGTCGGGCTAAAAGCGGGCTGGGCTTGAGTCACTAGTGGGCCAGCACAATCCATGGCCACCTTTATACACAGTACTCTAAAACACTTAGAATTTTTTTTTTAAAGTATCTTAAACTTAATTTAAAAATCCAAAACGTTTCCCATATGAGTAGACTTCATGTGATATTAGAAGAAGATTCTCAGAAACTTTGTGACTTACATATCAACATTTCCTAATGTCCTCGAGTTCATTACCCATCTTATTATTTTCCCATGACCGTATCACGAAAACTTCAAAAAAGGCGTTTTTTAATCACCTTATACCATGCTATTAGCTTTCTAGTCGTTTTCAATTGTCTTGGACTCTTTCGTTGTTCTAAGAATTAACATGTAAAATTTTCTACCGATATTTTCCCATGAGCTTAAAATCAACAAAAAATATGACTTATAACCTTTGTTTTTTTTCTTTTTTTTTTTCTTTTTTCTTTTTTCTTTCTTTCTTTTTTTTTCTTTTTTCTTTTTTCTTTCTTTCTTTTTTTTTTTTTTGGAGGGCCTTTTAAGTTTTCGTCTCATTTTCTCCCTAAATTTCATTCACTTGCTTTTGGTAACTTTGGGATGACCCACAAATCCATGATTGTTTTTAGCATCTAAAAACATATAATGTTCTATCTTCAAAGGATTCCATAAAAAGGGTACACTTGTCTTTTTCTTTATCTCGAGAACTTCTTATGATCTTTCAAATTCCAACAAGTTGTCTAAGGGCCCTCTTTTGCCCTGGGAACACCATGTAAAAATTTCTGTCAGTTTTTGAAAGACCCTGAAACCCCCAAAAAATGTGACTTATAACCTTCGATTTTGACTTTTGCAGAGCATTTAGGGCGCCATCTCGTTTTCACCCTAAATTTTACTTACTTTGTACTTGTGTTTTGGTAACTTTGGGATGACCCACGATCATTTTTAGTCTATAAAAATTTGTTATGTTTTCTCTTTAAAGGATTTCCGAAAAAAGGACACACTTATCTTTTTCAGCATCCCTTGACCTTCATATAACCTTTCAAACACTGACAAGTTGTCCGAGGGCCCTCTTTTGACCACGTGGACACCATGTAAAATTTTGGACAATTTTTTTTAGGACCACGAAATCCCCGAAAAACATGTCTTATAGCCTTAATTAGCTAGTTTTCGGGCTTTAAAGAATCTTTCAGAAATCTGTCTCATTTTCATCCCAAAATTTACTCACTTGTTTCTAGTAATTTTGGGATGATCCACGATCGATTTTAGCCTCTAAAAACTTGTTATGTTTTATACTTAAAGGATACTCGAAAAAAAAATGCACACTTAGCTTTTTTGTCATTTCTTGACCTTCTTATGAACTTTTGAACTCTGACAAGTTGTCCAAAGGTCCTCTTTTGACCCTTGAGACACCATGTAAAATTTTCAATAATTTTTTTCACGGAGCACTAAAACCTTTAAAAAACGTGACTTGTAGCTATCAATATAGATAGCAATAAATTTCTTGTTAAAGCATGATTAATGTTTTGTTCAAGATTTATTCTCTTATTTATAATAACATCTAAAATTATTTTTTTATATTTTTTCTTTAATCATTTATTTTCCTATATATTTTCCGTTTCCTTATTTTCGGCAATCAACACTTCCTCATTTATTCATTTCCAAACAAGAACTCTAACCGCTTCTATACTACACTAGCTTTGGTCCCCGGTCGTTGCCCCAAATCATTTGATAAAATTTCATTTTAGAACTTCTTTCATTCGTTTTGCCTTTTCATCAAAGTTTAAAATATTATAATTACATATTAGTTAAATGTAACTTTGTAACAAACTAAAATTTTAAGTGAACAAATAAGAGTATTATTATGAGATATTTACAGTAAATAATAATGAAATATTTTATAATTACGATAAAAAGGTTTCAAATGATTGCGAATATAATGTGAGTTTAATATGTTTGTAGACAAAAAGATTGAGTATATGTTTTACACTTGAATTGTTGAACATATGATTTCAAAAGAAACTTAATGGATCCAAATAAAAGATCAATTGTGAATTTGTGATATTGACAAAGAGATAAAATGAACATAGATTATCATTAAAAAAAAATATATTCTTTATTATTTATATCTCACCAATTTTATTTATCATACTTAAAGAAATTATTAATTTTACCGAGTTATTTTTGATTATATACATAATATGATATATTGTTGCAGAATAATACACAATAATGACATATAGCTAGTAAATAACGTGTCTCATATGTCAAAGGTTCATTTTCATTAAACACATTTTTTACCATTGAAAATTGATTTCCAAGTTGAAATGGTGCCACGTGTCGGATTGCGATCCTTTCACTGTGCGTTTTAATATATATTAGATGATTGCCCAATTATAATTGCAAACTTTGTACCGGAACTTAGAAAATAGTCCTCAATCAAAACAACCACCGCCTATTACCGGGAAACTCGTATCAAACAACTTCATAATAACTTCAGCGTCATTTTCTAATCTCTTAACCCCTTTCTCTCTCTCTCTCTCCAAATTCCAACGAACTAAAATTAATCAATTGACAAAAAAAAAAACTAAATTTTAAATCCATAATCAAACTAAATCACATAAAACCCTAATTCCCCAAAATCTAACCCCAAATTCTTCCAATTTCCCCCAAAAATCATCACAACGATGTCATTCGATTTAGTTCTAAAGCCCCAATGCGGCGGATGTGGATCAACGAGCGATCTCTACGGCAGCAATTGCAAGCATATGACGCTTTGCCCTAGTTGCGGCAAAACTATGGCGGAAAATCGCGGCAAATGTTACGAATGTGGCGTTCCTCTCACTCGCTTGATTCGCGTTTGTGATTTATTCCCTTTCTTTTCAATTTTTGAATTTGATTAAGTAATTATTTTGAATTGAATTGAATTTTGGATTTTGATTATGGTGTTGATTTTTTTTTGTAGGAGTATAATGTGAGGACGAGTTCGACTAATGATAAGAATTACTTTATTGGGAGGTTTCCGACGGGTTTGCCGAATTTTTCGAAGAAGAAGAGTGCGGAGAATAAGTGGACTTTGCAGAAGGAAGGGCTTCAAAATCGTCAAATTTCCGACAATTTGAGGGTATTTATCTTTCGCTTTTGCGATTAGGTTTCGAATTTTGATGTTGTAATGAGGAATTTGGGATAGTGTTGAGCTAGGAGGAGCTAAATTTGGATTATTATTGAGTGTGCACTTTCATTAATTTTGGTATATTAGCTATTGAGAGAAGTATGAACTTGTCATTGAATATCCATAATGGGATCATTTGTTTTTGTTGGCGTATTGACGATCACTACATTTTGGTCATTTGATCCCATTTTGGTTATGAATTTTGATGTCGTAATGAGGAATTTGAGGTAGTCTTCAGCTAGGGGGAGCTGATTTTGGATTATAATTGAGTGTGGACTATCAATTTTAGGCGATTTTTGGTATGTTAGCTATTAAGAGCAGTATGAACAATTTTCGTGATCGATTTTATATCAAAGGTCATTTTTTTGCTGATTATCATTCAAAATCCATAGTGGGATCATATTATTTCCGTTCTCGTATTGATCAGAATGATCACTACATTTTGTGGTCATTTTTACCAATTCTATAGAGTTGTTTAGTTTGCTGATTTGCTATTTTGGGAGGCTTGTGTTTTTGGGAGTATTGGATGGCACTTTGAGATGGGAGTGCTTAATTGGTGTGAGAAATCTGAAAGTGTGAGATAAGAGTTTGTCGATGTGTTGCTGCTAGGGAGAAGTGATTGATTTATGGCTTTGTATATACCATTCATGCTGCTATTGACCCCGTTTTTGTTGATCAAGTGATGATTGATAGATGGATTGGAGGATACTTGATGAAGGAGTAAAATGGGGATGAAACTAATGGGATCATTTTGTTGCGTGTTTATGTGTTGTCAAATAGAAGGATGGGGCTGTAGAAAGAAATTGGTGATTCAATGATAGCGATTTAGCTCATCTGAAAACATTGAATGTATAAAGGGAGACTGCACTGAAGAATGGAGATATGAGGTTATACTTGTGTTGTTAAAGATCAAGATTATAGAAGGGAGCGTGAACTGTGAGATAAGTTCCAATTTTTGGTCAGATGCGATAATTGAGAATGGTTGTTAGATTTACAATTTTAAAAAAATGCTGGGAAAACCAAATAAAGGATTCATGTGATTAATTGAGAAGGAACAAGTTGTATTTATATTGTTAAATTTAGATTGAGGAGAAATTTGCAGTCTAAAAAAGCTTAAGATGTCCCAAAATGGTATGTGGTGGTGAATGGAGTTATTTGTTTGAATTTGTAAGTGGACTTTGCAAAAAGAAGGCCTTCGAGGTTTCTGACAATTTGAGGGTAATCCTGTCAGTTTTGTTATTACATTTTGATGTTGTTATGAGGAATTTGGGGCTGTTTTGAGTTAGGGGGGCTACTTTTTGGATTAATATTGAATGGGGCAGAGTCAATATTAGGCTTAGGGAAACAATTTGGTTGATTGATATTCAGGTATTTTTGGTGTAATACTATCATATGGTTAGCGAAATTATCATTCAAATTTGGGAGTGGGATCATCCGTTCCCCTTTCAGTATGACCACTACGGTCTGAGGTCATTTAATTTTCATTTTGATGGAGTTTTTGTTGCTGATTTGCTCTTTGGAGAAGGTTTTGGTTTAGTTGTGTAATTGGTTAACCTTCAAAATGGGGAATGGGTGTATGGAAGTGCATGATTGGTCTGAGGTAGGAGCTTGTTGATGCGTTGCTGCTGGTGAGAAGTAATAGCTATATGACTTTTAGAGTTTTAGTTACCAGGATTCACGCTGCAAGTTGTTTAGTGGTTGCTGATCAAGTGATAATCAATGGATAAATTAGAGGATACAATATAGATTACAATGCGAATGAAACTAATTTGATAATTTTGTTGCTTTTGTATGGGTTGTTATTGAGGGAGAGGGGCTGTAGAAAGAAGATTGGTGAATTTATGATGGCAATTTAGTTCAGGTGAAATGTTGAGGAATTGAGGGAGAGAGCACTTGAGAATGGAGGTATGAGGTTTACATATATGGATGAAGATCTAAATTATAGAAGGGAGGATGAATTTGAGTATTCTATTCCCTTATCTATTGTTGTTTGAGCTTTACCATCTTGGTTATATGGTACTCTTCTTATCCCATAATGAAATCTAAATTCTGGTTAACCATGATGATTAAGAATGGCTGTTAGATGTATTACTGAAAATAGAAGGTGTGGGATACTTGCGAAGCTAAATAAAAAAAACCATCTTTACTTCCTATCACTAAGAAGCAATGGCTATGATTTTGGCCTTGTGTTACCTTCTACTATCACAAAGCTACAAGCCTGCAATGGCTATGATTTTGGCCTTGTGGTATTATATCTTATTTTTCTTAAATGGGGGGCCTTCTTGCTTTCATTTTGTGTTTTTAGATTAGTTGATGCGCCTTCATGTTGGACAAGTTATTGACATTTCTTGGTGCTTATGTGAAATATAGTAACATTGATGTATAATCTCAATAGGAGAAGTACAAGAATAAGCCTTGGATGCTGGAAGATGAAACTGGTCAATCCCAGTACCAGGGTCATCTTGAAGGTGCACAATCAGCGACATATTATTTACTAATGATGCAGGCAAAAGAGTTTGTTGCAATACCAGCCGGTTCGTGGTATGTTTGATGGAATTTTTACTTTGTTGAAACTCTGCTCTTATTCTTGAAACCAATTACCACCTCCCCTCCCCACCCAAAAGAGGATTAAATAAAAAACGTTTAGGTGATTAAGGTCCGTTATTTTTGTAATTATTCTGTGGCTATGTCAGGTATAACTTCAATAAAGTTGCACAATATAAGCAACTTACATTGGAAGAGGCTGAGGAGAAGATGAAGAATAGGAGAAAGTTTGTTGATGGTTATGAAAGATGGATGATGAAAACGGCCAGCAATGGGGCTGCTGCATTCCCCACCTTTGATGCAAATCTCGTGAAAGATGTTCCTACTTCTGGTGGGGGTAAAGGGCGGAAGAAATCAACTGCAGAAAACGACGGTAATCCCTCATCAGACAAGGGAGAGGATGATGCAGAGGCAAAACCTGGAGCTAACAAGGGAGCTGGTGATGAAGATTATGATGACGATGATGACCCAGCCGGAGATGATTTTGATGATGAAGATGACTACATTGAGAAAGGTAAGAACTTTTTTTTTCCTTGGGATTCTATGTGTGAATGTTTTTATCATCATCCTTTGGGACAGACTTCCTGTCCTGCAAACGTAGGGATTTTAAAACCACATTCGTATAATACCTTAAGAACAACCCTATATTTTAGGGAACTTGTTTATGTTCTTGGTTTTCTTATGACAGTGAATAAGCTTTTGAGTATATGTATTGGACCACTTTGGGCAAATATCTGATCAACATTTATCTGGAAGGTTTCTGTATAGCCTCTTGGAGCTTAATCCTTCCGATATTTCTTTGCTTTGACTGGAAGAAGAAGAAGAAAGAGGGTAGGAGGAGGGGATAGAGAGAGAGAGAGAGGGGATTAATTTGGAAAAATTATGTATCTGAATTATGATTGCTTTTTTATGGAATCATCTAGGTGATGACTGGGAGCATGAGGAAATATTTACTGATGATGATGAAGCTGTTGGTAATGATCCTGAGGAGCGGGAAGACCTGGCTCCTGAACTTCCTGCGCCTCCAGAAATTAAGCAGGTTTGTGTTTAATGACCCATCTCAAGCTGTTTTGAGTTAATTTTTTATTGTTTCATGCATGGTTAGAATTATTATTAGCAACAGGCTGTTAGCATTGTGAGTATTCCATTTTTCATGTAGCCCTCCCCTTCCTCTTTCTCTCTCCTTTCCCTTCTATCTTGCTTTCCATATAAGCATTTGGGAAATATATCAGATTTTGTGAACAAATGATTCTCATTTCTGTCACTAGAGTATTAGAACATGCGCTTTGAGTTGTTAGTTTGCAAATACGTAAATGTTCAGACTTGGATCCTCATTTATGTTTATGTTCCTAGGATGATGATGATGAAGATGAAAATAATGAAGAGGAAGGAGGGCTGAGCAAATCAGGAAAAGAGCTGAAAAAATTGCTTGGACGGACCAATGGGCTTAATGATTCTGGTGGAGATGAAGAGGATGACAATGCAGCCAAAAAAAAGAAAGAGGAAGAGGATGATGACGATGAAGTAAGTCTATAGCTGCATTTTTACTCTCTTAGTATGCAATGATACTAATTGGGCTGTTCTTATGTTTGCGATTTTATGTTATACTCTCCAATTAATTACAATTTTAGGATGAGGAAGACCGCCCTTCTCCTGTCTTAGCTCCAAAGCTGAAGGACCCGAAAGAAGAATCAGTTGATAATAGCCCTGCAAAACCAGCTTCTGTGGGATCATCTCGGGGAACTCCTGCCTCAAAATCGGCTAAAGGAAAGAGAAAGAATGGAGACGACACAAAACCTGCTAATGTAGCTCCTCAAAAGAAGATCAAGACAGAGAATGTAAGTCGGTTTCAGAGCAAACCTGTGCTTGTGTATGTTAAATGTTGGGAGAAATTAATTTCTAATTCTTTTGATTTTCCAACTTAATTTGATCTGTTTGAGAGTAGGATGTGAAATCGACTGCGAAAGAAACTGCATCAAAAAATGGTGGGGCCTCAAAATCTACACCATCATCTTCTACAAAGACTGGTACATCTGCCCTAGGTACACCTGCTCAGGGCCCTGTCTCAGAAGAGGAAATTAGAGCTGTATTGTTGCAAAGAGCGCCTGTAACAACTTCTGATCTTGTGGGCAACTTTAAAGCTAGACTGAAAACACCAGAGGTACATAATATTTTTTTTCTTTTTCTTTTTTCTTTTTTTTTTTCCTAAAGGTTTGCTGATGTCTCATCTATTGATATCTATGCTGGTTATATGATGTCATATTGAATTGCAACTTCGCAAGGGTCTGATTTTTTTTTTGTCGGATATACTCTAAATTGGATGTTTGTGTTTTGTAATAGTAGTCATACCTGAAGTGGATGTGCTTTTATATCAGAAAAAAGGCTGCCTTATATCTGAAATGACTAGTGACTCCCTAATTCTGCTGATTTATCTCTGCAGGACAAGAAGGCTTTTGCTGATATTTTGAAGAGGATCTCTAAGATACAGAAAAGCGATAACAAGAATTTTGTCGTGCTACGAGGCAAATGAATCTGGTAGATGTGCTTTTTTTTTTTTTTTTAGGCAGAAAACAAGAGAGGTTCCTTTGCAAATGAGGTTTGATTTTATGACAGACTAGCTACCTGTTTGAGGTCAACAGAAATTTGTTCATTCAAGGCAATGAAACATCAGGATGAGTTGCAAAGCGAATTCATATGCTAACTGAAATTAGTCACTGTGATGTGTCTGGTTAAAATGTGTGGAATATCATATACGAATTATTATGAAATATCACATACGAATTACTCTGTGGTATGTCATATAGAAGTTACATCCATGTGTATTTGTTTGCTGATTTGAATATACTAGTAAAAATCTAAAGTACTCTGTGCAAGATATGAAGTGCATAAGTGAGCTGGTTTGTGCGATATATACTAGAATGTATGGTCTCGTTCAAGAGGGCAACTTGCACTCTTTTACTAATCATTTGGTAACTGTTATTTAATTGTGCATTTGTAATTGGGAGCATCATTCGTATGCTCTGATCAAGTACCTAAGTATTGCGATTAGAATTCCATAACAAATATCTTACCAATTAGTGTTGGAATTAAGCAAGTCATTTTAAGAAGGTTTCCTACTAATCGTTCTGAGTTTTTTCATAAGAGTATATATTACTTATAACTGATTCATTATAAAGCACTGATTCCGTGGTTTTTTATGAGTTTTGAACTGTTAACTTAAGATTAGCAAAACTAGGCTAATCAGAGTGACAAATATAGGGATAAAATGTGGGATAAGAAACTTCATTGTTATTGTTTAGTGAGGGAATATCAACGTGAATTACTCTATCCAAAGAATACCTAGACAAAATAGTGTCTAGAGGATGATATTTGTGTAAATAAAATGAAAAAAAGTTAAAGCACGTGTGTGGGAAGGTTTGCTTGTGGGGTTTTGCGTTTATTAGGGGAAATAATAAAATTAATAATTAATTGTTAGAAATCATAATTATATTATTAATTAATAATACTAATAAATAATATTATTAGTAAAAATAAAAAGTGATTATTATTATTATTAACATGGTAGATTAATTTAAAGAGGAAAATACAAATTTCCCAAAAGTTACTAATAAATATTAGATAAATAATTAGTATTGTTACTAAGTAATAAATAAAATTAAAATAATTAAAATTAAAATTATAATAATTAATTTATAATAATAATAATAATAATAATAATAATAATAATAATAATAATAATAATTAGTATTATTATTATACAATTTATTTTAGCAAATTTGAGCTCAACAATAACTTGATTAACATATAAAGATAACTTAAATAACACATAGGAATGACTTAAATAACCTATGTAACGATTTCAATAAATATGAGTGCATTTCAATGATTTCAATTACATAAAAAGGCATAACAATGGCTTTAACAACATAAAATGATAACTTTAATAACATATAACAATGATTTTCAAATATTTAAATTTTGCTTCAATAACCTCAATGACTTTAAAAAAGATAATAATGACTTGAATAACCTATGATATATAAACATAACTTTAAAAAAGATAACAATGATAACAAAAGGGTTACCATGACTTGACTAACCTATAAAGGTGACTTGAATAACATGTAAGTAATAATAATGACTTGAAAATACTTAACAATAACCCCATGACTTTAAAAGGGATAACAATGACTTGAATAACATATAGTACTGACTTAAATAATATGACACAAACTTGAAGATACTTAACATTTGAGTTCATAATACGTTGCCTTGAAAATATTTATCATTGACTTGAACAACATGTAACAATGACTTGAATTTTTGATGAAGTGACTTACATGAATTTGTAGGGTAAACAAGTGTGAATTGAATAAAAAAAAGAGCCTCACACGTGTAAAAGTAGTAAAATGACCTTTTTACTCTCTTATAGACACTATTTTGTCTGGGTATCCTTTGGATATAATAGCTCTCAATATCAAATATGGGATAGATACATTTCCTGTACACGAATTAGAAAAGAGCTTATTTGTTTATCTTAAAATAATGACCTTCATGACTTTAAGAGCAGAACAAAATAGATGGTTAGTTTGGCTCGTTAGAAAATTGAACTATACTAGTACAACTTAGTTTGGTTTGTAAGAACCGAAACAAGCTCAAATTCAAGACTTCAAGTGTTCGTAAATCATGTTGTCTGTGACCACCTACCTATAATTGCTAGTTGCCACATTCACTTTCGACTTCAAAACAGTCAAATCAAAGCACGTCTAATTTGCACTCCATCAAGCTCGTTGGCCAATTTTAGCCTCTACAAACAAGTTTCCTACCCCATGGACCATTTGCTAACAAACACACCCCTTTTTCCAAACTAAACCAAATCATCTAGGCAAACATAGCAAAATACATCAAACATATAGGGCTATATTGATTAGAAGCCTTTTCACTACTACATGCAATAGAGGAAATTTGTGTTGGACTACATCGATTAGGAGCCTCCACAATTATAACAATAAAGTACATGTGTTTTTTGAAAGGTTAAACAAAAACCACTAACAATTTAAATTGACATAATGATAGTAATTAGACACCAACATTATAGAAAATGATTGCAGCAATGATCATCAATATATGTCCACATATCTTAGATGAAGAAGAAGGAGAAGCGGGTTCTTGGGCCAAAGCTGCACCTTTCCATGATGATGACGATGATGGTGATGATCGAATCACAACTGTTGATTTAGGCTTGATCTCCACAGGAAGTTTTAACCCTTTCTTGCAATTCTCTTGGTTAGCACTTGTGAAGTATCGAATTCCTTCCTCTTCAAGGGTAATCTTATCTAAGCCATTGGTATACATCTTAATTGGGTTGCTCAAATCACATGACTCAAATTCATGTTTGCTATTTAGCTCAACTACGTTGTCTTTGTCTAAGCCACTGGAGTAGGCAAACCCTGCTTATTCATACATTGCACACGTTACTATCATTCATGACCGCCTATGGCTGTATATATATCAAACATGTATGCCATTTACGCTTGTATCTAAGGAATATCTTAATTGGAGTAAACATTGTTTATCACACGGACCAAATACAGACGGATGACTTGTTTATCACATTGATGTTATTATTATATCATTTCAATTCACCTATATATGGCTCTTGGGTTATAGATTTACATATAGACAACCTCATTGGTAACAATCCAATCTCTGATGTCTCTTTCAAAAGTGCAACACAAAATTATATAGACAACTAGCAAATATTTTATGACATAATTTGTTCAATATGAAAAAATTATAAGCCTATATTGCTAAACAAACCTACAAATAGTACTACTCAAAAATTGTTCAATATGAAAAAATATAGGCTGGAGGAATTTGACTCTAGTCTGTTTACCAAATAACCATAACTACTACCAATAACAGTAAAGTGTTCAAGAAATGAAAGTATGAAATACGACTAATATAAAAGTTCATATAGTACGCTCTCTGATAAAGTTCATACTGATTTCGGGCTATAACCATTAATTTAATTACTTAGTTGAGTTAGTCCTGTAATACTTTCAAAAAAAATAAAAGGTTCTCACGTTACATAAACAAAAAAGTACATGCTAAAACGACAGTTAATAAAGTTTTAGAATATGAAGTGTAAGAAGAAAACATACAGAGGAAATCCCCAACCATGAAGGTCCGGCCATCAGCCCATGAAGCGATATCTGATGCAAGTTCCCAACCACGATCATCTCCGACGACATGATGGGATTGAGCATCGACCCATTTCCCTCCATACACAAGCACCATCACCGCCACCACCACCATCATCATCATGTTTTTCTTAACAAAAGCCATCTTTACTTTATCTAACAAAGTTTAAAAAAAAACAAAAACAATGAAGAAGAAGAAATGAGAAACTTTAAGTTTACAACTAACTGTCAATCTTATTATCACAACTACCAGTCTCTTTTTATTTCACGCTTTTTCTCTTTTTTGTAGTTTGTTTTTTTTTTTTTTTTGCTTGTAACTCACACTCACTCTAATACAAAGTACAGGCAATTTCAAAGCAGTTTCCTAAGGGACCTATGCCTTTGTGACACACGTAAGTACATTTATACAACTACGTAGTTTATTTATGTAGTGTGAGTTTGTCAGAATATGCTTTAGCCCTAGTACGTCACAGTTATTACCAAATTTGTTTAGTACTTCTTATAATCTTCGCCTCGTGTTACATTATTCGATTTGATTTTCTTCGAATCTCTTTTTATGTCGAGCAAAGTTACTAATATCGACCTCTTACAAACATTTATTCGACTGTTCAATGAAATTAAATAATACGTATATTCAACATAGTATAGCCTAAACTGTTTGTACAAAACGTAGGATGAAAAACAAAAATGGGACAAATGTGACTAACTTTGGTCTCTCATGGTATACATAGACTTGCTTGTTTTCAACTAATTTGTTTGCGTTATTAGGAAATTAAGTGAGATTTTCAACCCAAACCGCATTGCTTAATTGAAACAAATAGATTAAATCGATTTTTTAAATTATGTATATGCATCATTTTTTAAATCAATTTTTTCTTTACGAAAGGGCCACATGTACTTACGCGGTTATGGCAAAGAAACCAACAAGTATTGTGGTCGGGAAGGATCGGAACACAACTTCCAAGCATAGCTACATTATCACGTACAAGATTTGTTCTAATCACAGCAATACTTAAAATACATAGTAGTGTAGAATCCGTACAAGTTCTATATTGCAAAGAAATATACAAATATAATCATCAGTATCACAAATAAGCTCATACATGTAAATGTTAAGGCAGCAGAAGATTATCAACTGCTATAGTAAGCATCTGTAGTACTTAGGCGAAATTGCATAAGCATATCATTTCCAAACAAATTATGAAGAAAAAAAATTAATTCAATGCAAACTGTAGATCCTATACATAGGATTTCTAATGAGAGAACTACAATAGCTTCGACTGAATCTAGCTTAAAAACAAGAACAGAAACAATGTACTGTAGTATAGTTAATAGCTTAAAAACAAGAACAAACAATGTGGCATATTTAATCATTTGAAAGTTTCTGCGATCACCTACTGGCTGCTGTTGTATGTATGGTTAATGTTATGCTGGACTTCAGAAATCAGAACATACTATATCAACGAATCCTCAGTGTATCGTTCTTATGTAAAAGTAAAGATATATCAGGAGTTGGTAACAGTAATCAGTCCCCTGAAAACCAAAAATATCGATCTTTGGGATCTTAGAAAGAAGAGCCTCGACTAGCTTTGTGTATTAGTGCAAACTCACTGAGATTTCGGTTTCTTAATCTTCACATAGGGGATAAGACCCAAGAAACGAACAATCTTTGGGCTCCAACCTCGCTGCTGAGCACGGCAAAACATCAGAAATGCATTTGCAAAGTAAGAGTTAAATCCCATAAAGATGTGCCATAAAGCATGTCCTTGAGGATTGACAGGCCAACCAGATATTTGCTCACAGTAAACACGATCACAAAGCCAACATAAGCTCCCCAGGAGTAAAGTCACCGCATACAGCTTTGCGAGACACTTGGCTGCAGGATCCTTTGTGTGGATGTAGTATTTGTACATCCGAGGGATGCAAAGGAGGCACAGCACAACATAATGAAATTTAAAACTAATCCCAAAATGTAATACTGAATGGACAACAGCAAAAATAACACCATAGAGGAAGAGGAAGGTTGGCATTGTGCTTCGGTAGTTCCAATCAGGTGAATAGAGGATGTATATATAAAGGAGCATTTCCCAAACCATTGGTGTCTCATCACTTTGTTGTTGCCTGTAAAACAACCAACATGCAAATTTCATTTCTTATGCTTAAGTTCTTTATAGATGAACCAGAAGTTTATTTTTTTGTGGACGATGGGAAGAGGAGGCAGGCCAACAAATAAGATTATACACGCTTACTGCATCACATTACTGGAGGCTCAGAGCTCCTCACTTGAGCAATAATTATCTGTAAATGAACTGCGAGACATGTAGTTTCAGGTTAAGCTAGACCACAAATCCACAACCACCCCTCATCTAGCATAGGACGGTATTTAAAGCATTATAAAAATTGTTGCCAGTGAATGAAGATTTCTATATACTGAAATTCAGGGGAGAGATGAAAAGTAGCCAAAGATTTTACATGAATGCAGCCACAAAGACCACACTTGGTCAACATTACCGAAATAAATGAATTGTGAATAGAGAATAGAGAAAATGAAGAAGAAACACAAAAAAAACTTAAGCACACCAAAGCTGGAATATCAAAATCGAGGTATATCGAAAACAAACAGCCTAGATACAAGAAGCACAGTGTCTCTAAATTATTACCAAACAGACTATTGATCCTAGTATCACATCACTCAGAAAGGAAAATGGTGAATCAAGCTTGGAAAATGATACTGGTGTACATCGTAAACCAGTATTTTGCAGAACCGGACAAAACACACAGAACAGAAAGTTGCATAGGAGGATAGACACAAATATGTAAAGCAGGAAAACCCCCACCACTTGACTTGCCTGTGAAACACACCATTTTCCAAAAACTAACCAGCCAAAAACATTAAATAGCATCAGGCTATTGACCAGTCAACTCAAAAGTGGTTGTAAACAACAACAAAGCCTTAGTCCCAAGATAGAAGTCGAAAATTCAAAAAGCGCCAAAATTATTACAAAATGCAATAAGATGAGCAAACATAGAAATATAGAACTACTAGATTAGCGTAAGAAAATTGGTGATTTATAGGAGAAAACAGTTACTTACACACGCTGTAGTGTTCCATGAAATAATATACTTCCCATTGCAAGTATCATATTTGAAAGGTGAAGAACCGTAAATCTTTTCTCAAAACCCTGGCTTAAGGCGATTACAAGGCCAGTAATAGCCAGAAGGATGGCCGGAATATTTGATATTGTGTTGTAAAACTCTGCGATATAAGATGAGCAAACATAATTCTGCTCACACCAGTCAATGGAGGATGTGACAGGTCCCCAGAAGCTTAAAATTTCAGAATCCATTGATCAAATTAGTATGGCCCAACTGCAATGTTTAGATAATAGCTCAATTGAAACTTTAAAAACGTTATCTCCAAAATCTGATCCTACAAAACAGGTGAAACATTTAGCATAGAATGAAATAAGTTTCTTTGTTTCCCAATCAAAAAATCAAGTTCAAAAAGATATCAGACAACCAAAAACATTTACAGATCACTTTACAGCAACCAAGACCCATATTAGCACAGCTTCATGACAAAGAGCTATGATGAGAAAGCAAATGCATTCTGAAGTGCTCAGAAACATGTGCCCAAAACTAATCATACTTTAGAAACAACTAAAGGTATTCCGGGGCTAGGATATTGGGGGCCTTGTGCTAGTTTTATAAATTGTCCCTTCAATAAGTCCAAGAATTTTTTGTAGGTGTAATTTATAGAAAAATTTAATGCATAAAATATTCAATTAATATGAATAATAAAACAAATAGAATCGAAACTTGGTAAAACATATTGTAAAATTAAAAGATAAAGAAAAAAAGAAATATTTTAGCATATATCAATGATGGATATTAAGTAACAAATGAATTTCATAGAAATGCTAAAAATTAAAACAAAACCAAAATTATAGCAAAAGGTTAATGCTAACAAGACTTGAACCTAGGTCTTGGGGGTAGAGGTTGCTTGTCTAAACCATTGGTCTATTAATGTTTCTCTTAATAAATGCTATAATTAGTATATATGCCTATTTTGAGGACCTTTGTTTTTGGGGGCCCTGTGCGGTTGCCCACCCGCACAGCCCAAGAACCGGCCTTGACTTATATTTACATAATGTGAAAACTGAAAAGCGATTCTGAATGGAGGTATAATTAGTATAAAGCTCATGCTTTCTGAGCACTTCAAAATTATACGTTTTATAAACTAAGGAGGGATTTTGAACAGAAGCAAATTTGGTCTTTTTACATTCCAAACAGCGTTTTATGTGCTTTCTAGCCCCAAGAAATTATCCGGGGTTCTTCCCTTGACTCAAAGGTCATCTAGTAAAATTTCGAATAAAAAATTCCTCAAACACCTAAACCCTTGAAAATTGTGACTAATAATCTTTCTTTTTGACTTTCGGAGGACCTTCCCAAAACCGCCTCTTTCCACCATAAATTTCACCCATGTGCTTTGAGTAACATCAGGATGTCCAGCGCCTAATTTTTTCCCTCTAAGTACTTGTTTTGTTCCCTTTGTAGAGGATTTTCAAACTAAGGACATAATAAACTTTCTTGTTCTCCTGGCACTACCAAATGACCTATCGAACACTAAACAACTACCTGAGGGCCCTCTTTTGACCCAAGGAGCACGATGTAAAAATTTCGGCTATTTTATATCAAGACTCTGCAACCCCAAAAATCATGAATTATAGCCTTTGTTTTCGGCTTCTCAATGGTCGTTTACGGCTCCATTTTGTATTCAACCCATATAAATCCCACGTGTAGCAAGTGACCCTTCTGGTTTCACCTTCTAAAAACTTGTTTAGTACCTTGATAGAGGATTTATGAACTAGGGACACACCGGTCTTCTTCTTGCTCTCCCAGTAACATCTTATGACCTTTTTAGCCCCAAGTAACTATTTCAAGGCCCTCTTTTGACCCAGGGGACGCTATGTAAATTTTTCAGCCGTTCTTCTTCCGCGAGTCTAGAACCCTGACAATCGTAAGTTATAGCCTTTGCTTTTGGCTTCCGGGGAGCATTTTGGGCCTCGTCTTCTTTTTGCCCCATCTTTCTACGACATGCTCCTCGTATCCTAAGAGGCATCAAGCCTGGATTTATCCTCTAAATACTTGGTAAACTAAATCTATAAGGTTATGAGGAAAGAATTTGGGAAATCACTCACAAAACACAATATAGAACAAATAGCAATATACAACAATAAAAGAGACAAGTGTTTATGAGGAAATTTTGGTTTCCTCCCCTCAAAATAAATATTGCATTATTAAGTTCCTACAAAATAGCACAATAATCTTCAAGATGACTTCTCATCAAAATCATAATTTTTTTGTAAACCTAAAACCTCTTATATAGGCTAACCTAGAAACCCACATCAATTAGGACTTTACTTGCTCCCCAAGCCTAGATAATCCTACATTGATTACATGCCACAAAAATCTACCAAGTTTCCTAATTACAAACCACATCTAATTAGGAAACACATAATATCCCAAAATCTGCAAAATTACATCATGTTTGTCTAGTAAGTTTAGTTTATTTCCTAACATACTTGTTAAACTACATCTATAAGGTATTTCTGACGTATAGACACACCAGAGACTCTCTTGCGGTTCATGGTAGTCCTCACGATGCATCACTCTTAATCCTGTAAGGTCATCGATCCTAGCTCCTAAACCATAACCATATACAGATGGTCAAGCTGATCAATTTTACTAGAATGAAATTATATTTTAAAGCATTAATCCTAAGTCCTAACTCTATGCAAATCATCAAGTTAATGAAGATGTGCTACTGTAGTTCAAGAAACATGGTTAATTGGAATTGAGATGTCAATATATGACTATTAAAGTTGTATCTGGTAAGTAGGTACTTTGTGAGAAGATCATGTATGTCCAGCTATTAGTATATTGATGGAGATTGGAAGAAGATAGTTACTATGAAAGAGCTTACTAGTAGCACAACAAATACCAAAACTCCATAATCACTGGAAGAAAGAATATATGCACATTCGTTACTCTAAGTGGAAGTCTATGCAATATAGTAGGGGGCCTTGCGAGATGACACAAATCTATCAAGATTACATAGGCTACTGACAAACCATCGTAATTTCATGATATCTCATAAAAGTAATAATAAATGAAATGAAATGAAATAAAATAAAATAAAAGGCAGATGTTGACATCAAGCCTAAATTATGGAGGGTTTCAACCTAACTAAATACCCTGATTATGTGGATTACACAGAGGTGGAATGATCCTATTTTCAGGGAGCACAGTTCTCACAACCTTGCTGTGCATACAAGTTTATAATTTTTTTCATGCAAGTAACCTCAGGACAAAAAGAAAGAAAAAGAAAACTGCTCTTGTTGCCAAAAGAACCTCTTGCTATATTCCAAAACGAGAGGGGGAGGGGTTTCAACGTTGACCATCACGTGATCAGCAACCATACGTGCTGGTTTATGCCGATAAAACATGTGAACTACCAGGATCTAGTAAATGATTTTATACGGCAACTAAAAAGTTTTAAAAGGTAGTTTATAACAACATATTCTCTATAAGGAAGTTTATGACAAATTAAGCTTCTACATATAATGAATATTCGTAAAGAATTGTCTCATATATAGGTTTGTGCATGTAAAAGCCACCACAAAAAGATTGATGTGACAAATTTTGGATAATGATTAAAACATGAATCAGATCCCCTAGCCATTGCAATAAACAGGTGAAGGGTTTATAAGCATGATCAATTGAGTAATACGCAATGGAATAATAAGAGTCTAAGAAGGCAATGACATTTCAGAAATGTAGAATTTTGATCAATTGCTTTACAACAAAAATGTTGAGCCAGCTTCAGAGTCCAATCTAATTAAGCTATCCATGGAGTCTCTAATTATATTATGAGCATTTGAAAAGGAAAAATGACTAAAAATGACAGTTCTTGTTGAATTGTTAAAAAATTGTGAAGAATAGTGGGAGTAATGAATGCAGAGTTAGTTTAGGAATATAGGAGTGGTAAAGGGAGAAAATAAAGAAATTGACAGCAAGACTTTGAGGAGAGTCATCGTTAGAAAGAAGAAATGGAAAAACAAACTATAAAGAAGTTATAAAGGTGATAATAGTTAAACAATGAGAAGTTGTAATAAGTAAAACACTAAAAACGAATAATTACACATTGAAAAGATGTAATAAGTACAAACGATTTCAGAAAAAAATCAGGAGCAGCTTCAAGAGTTCAAGATAGTAAAGAAAACAAGTATTTGTCACCACACTCACAACTGAGGCGTAGCTAAAAAATGACAAGGACATAAGATGCAAAGTTCCAAGGAGAGAAGTTTAATAAACATGTTCACAAAGTTTTAGTAAGAAAATCAGATCCTTGACCTAAATACCATTACCTCAGCCAAAAAGGCAAGTGCCAGTAACAATCTATCAATATTTATTACTAAAGCGGCTGCCACTACAACTAATTTTCCCTCCTAAACCTCTATTTTGATTTTATTTTAACATAAAATGAAGATGCTAAATAATAGGAAAGAATAAATGTCCTTATTTTTCTTATATTATAAAATAAAATAATTTTACTACGTATAATATAATTGAATTACTTTTTCGATATTTTCAAAGCTGAGGCATCGCTCTGGAATTATCTAGTTATATAAGAAACACCAGCCATATAAAGGAGAATCAAAACCAAGTAAAAACATTTCAGTCCGTAAAAGTTAATCTGTAATATGAATGCTGGACTCAAGTATGCAAGCCTAAAATATTGTTATTCTCTCTAACCCTAATTAGTAACTAAAAACAGCCTCTATATTAATGAACAGTTGGACAACTGCATAGATAATATTCTTCCAAACTTTCAAGACAGCGACTTTTACAAATTCATAGTGGAAGAAATTATGCTGTTCTAAGAATCACCAATTTGAAGTTCAGAACATGTCACTTGAAGACAATTCACATAGCATCAAAATAGAAGCAATCTACTACCAAATAAAGTCCTCCAGATATTGTGAAAGAGTGGACATTTGCTATGATGCATTAACAAGCAGCAAGAGTGAAAATGGGATGACGTTGCGGCACCCTTTGTTCCTTAAGAACATTAGTAGACCCTAAAACTCTACAAGAAAAAATTTAAGCAAAGGAAATCCTAATATTAGGAAATAAAATCGAAGGCAATATAGCCAAGTTGCCCGGTTAGGTCATCTTCACTCCTCTCATCTATGGCTGCATGATCTGAAGTACTTTCTTTGTGCACTTCATTTCATTTTTCTAGAGCAACTTCCAAGCATTCATCACTCTATTTATCACAATAATAAGTTTTCTTTTTATATTGACCTTGCAGTTTATAAAGATCTTGCATCAGATTGCTACTACTCAAGTCCCTTAACCAGTAAGGCTCTTCAGTCTTCACTAACCCTTGATACGCTTTGCATGATTACATGCAGCTTACAGTACAGTGACTTGAGATTAAAGGCGGACAAACCCCAAGTTGAAGTGAACTCACTCTTCATGATGCAAAATCAATACTGCAATTAAAGTCTGAAAATACCACAAGTCTGGTTCAACCACCCATCAAGGGCTTACGGCTTTCTGATACGAATTTCTAGCTCCAACTCTTTAGAAATCAGTCAATTAGTATAATTACCCTCTTCACATTCACTGACTATATAAGTAACAATAATCTTAACTTTTCAATCCACTAACAGCACAGGCAACCAAACCTTTCGAGTTTCGACCACCATCTATTAAATCCCTACATTGATCCAATTAATCTAAACACTCACCAACTAAACCAAATGCACCAACAGTAACTCCAATCAACCTATAAATCCCAAAATCAATTGCTTTCATTCAACCCCACAAACTTGCAACTAATGCATCTTACACAATGCCAATATTTGTTCCAACTTCCAACAACAATGCTTCTATTTCTTCCATTAGACCAAGACTTTTGCAGCACTAAACAAACTATATTCATTCATATATATACTAAACTTATAAAGTACAAACCTTTATAAAAAACTACACATAATTCCAATCACAATATTCATCAATCCAAAAAAAAACCAAAAATATAATTTCAAAAAATCAAAAATTACCCTTTAATATAATTCAGTAATTAGTTAAAAACACTCAACATATTTATGGATGCTGAAAATCAGGGATCAAATTCAAATTGCAATTAAATCAACCACACTAATTGCAACCCCAATAAATTAGGAACTATAATTCATGATTAATTTGCTAATTACTCAATAAAAAGTGCAACTTTAACAATTAAATTGATATTAATCATACCAATAACAGAAATTAAATCATAGAACTATCAATTCTACTTCATAAATCAAATAAATGGAAAAAGTAAATTGTCAACTTCATCAAAGAAAATTAGTGAAATTACCTCTTTGAGCAAAGATGATTAAAGCCCACAATTTCAATTTTTCTTTCTTTTTTTTTTTTTTTTTTACAATTGCATCAACAATTTGTCAATTTGTTCAAAGCAAGGAGAGAGAAAGTACGAGTTTTGGCTTAATTTTTTTCCATTTTGGGAATAAATTTGGGAGTTGAATTTTTTCACAAAAACTTCTTTGTTTCATCATTTCATGTTTCCGTTTTTTGTGACATGCAATTTGGGCGGGCTTACTGGGCCCAACTGATTGAAAGCCTTTATTTTAAAATGATAATGTATTAATGTGGACCGACTGGGCGAATTTTGGAGGGTGTTTGGTTGAGAGTTTTTTGAAAAGCTTTTAGAGGTTTTAGATAAGTTAAGAGGTTTTGACAGGTCAAACATTTAATACATGTGTTTGGTAAAAGAGCTTTTTGTTTAGAAGTTTTAGTTGAAACCATTAATTTGGAAAAAGCTGGGGTGAGCAGCATTTTTGAGAGGTGATTGAGGTTAAACAATGTTGCTGGACAAATTTGCCCCGAAGCTATCTTTTCCATTCACTTCTCCTCCTTTCATCCAAAAAATTATTTTAGATTTCCATCCTCCACTTCTCTTCCTCTTTTTCACCTCTCTTATCTCCTCTCATATCAAATTCTCCATTATTATAGAGCAACTAAGCAATAGTGTAGAAATTCCAGAAAAAAGAGGTTAGTTTAATTTTACTTATTTCTTGTTTTAATTTTTCCCCAATTATGTATCTTTTAAGGGTGTGCATTAGCGGGTACCCGAAAGTGCGGGTACCCGACCTTCCAGGTAGTGTATTTTATTACCCAAGCCCTACTCGAAAATTTCAGGTACCCAAAATGATCGGGTCGGGTAAGCGGGTATCCGCAACTTCATCTTTTTTTTTTCTCACTTAAGATATAAATAAAGCATAATTGTATACTTTATAATTAAACGAAAAAATTAATATTGTGATTAGCATAATTGCATTAACCTCTAAACCAATGTAATGGATGTAGCTAAACAATGAAAAGTAAAAAATAACTGATAAACAAATCATAAAAAACAAAGCAACACCGAAAAGAATCACAAACAAAGAAAACATTATAAAAATAAGAAAAAGGAAAGAGGTAGTGGCTAGTTAGAGTATAACAATGAGAAAGAAATATAGTAGATTTTGGAGTTGTGGTAAAAAAAAAGCCCAATTCAAAACTAAAAAGAAAAAAAAAATTGAAAAACATAAAAAGTAAAAAAATGAAGCGGGTACCCGGTGTACCAAAATTGGGTGCCCGTACCCGACCCGAAATATATCGGGTACCCGCTTTGCAAAATCTATTTTTTGCTCAAAAAATACCCGCTTTTAAGGAGCGGATAGTGCGGGTAACGAGACGGGTATTTTGGATCGGATTTTTGTGCACACCCCTAGTATCTTTTGAATATCTAATTGTTTATATAAATCAATGTAAATTCTATTGAAACCCCTTTTTCCCTCTTCAAGTCTTGAATCAATTACTAGTTTAATTAGAGGTAGACGACGACGACGTCGTACTTCTTAAATTGTAATAAGTATCTACAGTTATTAGTGTTATTATTTTAAAGGCATAGCTTAGCATGGTCGCTTGACATTTTTATGATATGAACTAAATGTATGATTTTTTTTTTGACTCAATTTGGTATGGTTTATGAATTTAAAGATGTGTATAACGACTTATAAACTATCATGCAAAAATTTTCATTTTTTTTTTATAATGTAGTAACGACTTAGTAAAAAAAGGAAAAACCAAATCCAATTTACTAACTCAATAACACTAGTTTTTACTCATACATTAAATTTTCTTCAATAAGAAATTGAAATATTACAAATAAACAAATGTTTATAAATGTCACTTTACAAAACAAAAGACTTTTTCAGCTTTTACCAATCAGCTAAATGTTACCAAACATAATAAATCAAACAACAGTCAAATCAACAGTTAAAACTGCTAAATAAAAAGTAAAAACTCTAATAGCAAACTCTAAACTCTAACAGCTATTTGCCAAACAAGGCCTTGATCTCAAATCTTGAGTATCACTTTAATTGTCTTTACCTTTTAGTTTAAATGTTTTATCGCGTCAAATAATAATAATAATAATAATAATAATAATAATAATAATAATAATAATAATAATAATAATAACAACAATAATAATAATAACAATAATAAATAAATAAAATCTTATGAGTATGTTTTAATTGAATAAGCTATTTTGTAGTTGGTGTTAAACATTGAAATTGTGGGATGTGATTGAAAATATATATATATATATATTTTTGTTTTCCGGAATATGACAAGATATTGTATGAAACAACCACCAAGTAATGTGGGTAAAAATAAAGGTATATTATGAAGCTAAAAAGTTTACAATGAAAATTAAAACCCTAGTGATTTATTTCCTCCCTAAATATATTCTGCGCATTCGTATAATTAATGGATATTACAACTAAGGTAGTGTTGTCTTTCCTCCCGGCTCACTCCTCCTCCTCCTCCTCCTCCTTAGATCTTCATTCGTAATCCGCAAGCAAAAGATCTCTATTAGTGTACTGAATTCTTTGTTTTAAATTTTCAAAGTTAATAAAGAGGATAAACGATAAATATGATTGAAAGTTTAAAATTTTTTATTTAATTTGATTGAATGATTCTTAAGAGAACTGATTTTGGCAAAATTAGTCCTACATTTGGCCTCGGTACTAATTGCGATTTCGGTCCAGTTCATTATGATGAAGGTTTTGAAGTTGTTAAATTTCATGTTAAAAATAAATGGGCCTGGGCAGCCCAACAAGGAGGAGGAGAGTCAAACTAGTCCACAAGCCCAAGGAGGTTCCTAAAACCGATGGGCAATAGAAGGAGTAACTCCTAGGCTTATAAACTAGTTCAACATCTCCTGTTTCTCCGATATGGGAGAACTCACTAGTGTAAATCACATGGGGTCCAACACTCCCCCTCACTAGTGAGTGTCCTTAGAATTAGAGCACACCAGAAGGCACAATATAATCCTCGTCGGAAATGAACATCCAACAGAGGCCCTTAAACAGTGGCTTAGCAAATACCCAGTTTAGAAGAGGCCCGAATAACCTGGGCTCTGATACCATGATAAACTCGGCATTTGTATTTAAGTTTTGAGCTCCATTAATGGAGAAATCTAAGCAAGAAAAAATAGAAAGAGAAAGAGTTCAGTTTTATTATTTACGAAGATTAAAAACAATAGTCAAATTACTGCTTTTGTTATTACACTATAAATTTATACTAAGAGTAGTTGTAACAACTTTCTAACTATTGTAAACTAACTAGAGGTCAAACCTTGACTATAGACAACATCCTCCCTCAAACTAGGCATTGTAGAAGACATGCCAAGTTTGGAGAGTAACTCATTAAAATGAGCAGAAGGTAAAAACATCAGCTAGCTGATCTGAAGTAGGAACATGAGACAATTCCAGCAAACCTTGAATCACCTTTTCTCTTGTAAAATGGCAATCTATTTCAATATGCTTTGTCCTTTCATGGAAGACCGGGTTTTGAGCGATATGAATAGCTGACATATGATCACAATGAAGCTGGACAGGAGTTAAATCAGTACAACCCAATTCCTGTAACAATCAGAATCACTAAAAGCTTGCAGTTGTAACTGAACAAAATTATACACAGTACTCTGCTTCTTGCTTTTCCAGCTAACGGGAGAATTGCCAAGAAGCAAAAGATAACCAGTCACTGACTTCCTGGTACCCTTCCAAGTACCCCAATCGGAATCACTAAAAGCTTGCAGTTGTAACTGAGAAGTAGCCTTTAGTATAATACCTTAACCAATTGTAGAGGCAATGTACTTTAGGGTATGGTAAAGAGCATCTAAGTGAGGCTTTCTAGGAGGTTGCATGAATTGACTAAGGTGTTGAACTGTAAAAGCTAGATCTAGTCTAGTGTGAGTCAAAAAATTAAGTTTTCCAACTACACATCTATAAAATGTGGGATTATCAATTAAATCACCTTCATCCTGAGCGAGCTTCAAGTGAAGCGGCAAAGGTGTAACATCACTTTTAACATCATCAATATCACATTCATGAAGCAAGTCTTTGGTAAATTTTTGTTGAGAAAGAGAAATACCATATGGCAAGTAACTGATTTCCAAACCAAAAAAATAAGAAAGCTTCCTCAAATCCTTAATACCAAACAAGGCATCCAAATGGAACTTTAGGGAAGTAATAGCTGCAACATCATCTCCAGTTAAGATGATATCATCTACATATACTGCAGCAATGCAAAGCAAACCATTAGCTTTTCTTAAGAACAAAGAATAGTCATTCTTTGATTGTGAAAAACTCTGAAACTCAAGCTCGGTGACCAACTTACTGAACCACTGCCTACTAGCTTGTTTTAAACCATATAGAGACTTAACAAGCTTGCATACTTTGTTTTGAGGAACTGAAAAACCTAAGGGAGGCTTCATATAAACTTCTTCTTGCAAATCCCCATGTAGAAAAGCATTATTGACATCGATTTGATGTAAAATCCAATGTTTGCTAGCTGCTAATGCTATAATACATCTCACTGTTGACATTTTCACTACTGGTGAAAAAGTCTCGGTATAGTCAACACCATATTCTTGTGTAAAACCTTGAGCCACTATCTATGCTTTGTACCTTTCAATAGAGCCATCGGCTTTTGATTTGATTCTATAAACCTACTTGCAGCCAATTGGCCTTTTGTCCTTAGGCAAGTCAACCAAAACCCAAGTTCTGTTATTAATTAAAGATTTCATCTCCTTGTCCATTGCAGCAACCCAATTAGGATCTTTAGAGGCTTCTTTATATGAAGAAGGCTCAATGATAGTGTTTTGTTGTGAAATTAAAGCCTTTTGAGAAACAGGCAAGTCATTAAAACAAACTAAATTGCACCAATGACCTGGTTCAGTATTAACTTGTGAAGAATTAAAGTAATAATCCTTCAAATAAGCAGGAGTGTGCAAAACTCTATTTGACTTCCTGACAGAAATATGATGAGAAAGATTATTTGAGGTATTTTCTGAATTAGATGGCAAAATCTTAGAATTATTGACAGCAGAAGAATAAGAAATAGAAGGTGAGGAAATTTCAGCAGACACATTCGGAGTACTACAAGAATGTTGTTGAAGAGAACCAAAGGACTGAAAAACATCAGGAATATCATGAAATGAATCTGAAATAGGAGTAGCACTAGGAAGAAAAAACTGAAAAGAGCTAGAGTTGGTCTGGTGATCAACATGAAAAGGAAAATGTTGTTCATGGAAAACAACATCCCTAGATACATGTATTTTGAATGTGGTGAGATATAAGACTTTGTAACCCTTTTGTCTGGGAGAATAACCTAGAAAAACATGTTGTTCTACTCTAGGCTCAAACTTTGTTTTGTGGCTTTTAGTGTTAGTAACAAAACACAAGCACCCAAATGATCTTAAGTAATCAAGACTTGGAGAATGACCAAAAAGTTTTTGAAAAGGAGAAATAAATTGCAAAACAGAGAGTGGCATTCTGTTTATAAGATGGGCAACAGTCATAATGCATTCACCCCAAAAAGAAATTGGAACTTTGGACTGAAAGAAAAGAGCCCTTGCCACCTCTAATAGATGTTTGTGCTTTCCTTCTACAACACCATTTTTTTTGTGGAGTATGAGGACAACTCTTAAATTGTATGATTCCTTTAGAAAAATAGTAATTCTTAAGAGAACCTTCACTAAGTTCTTTTGCATTTTCTATTCTAACTTGTTTAACAGATGCATTGAATTGCTGTTCAACATAAGTAACAAAGGTAGGAAAAATAGAAGCAACTTCAACTTTTGAACTCATAAAGTACACCCTAGTCATTCTAGTATAATCGTCAACAATTTTCAAAAACAAAGTACAACCTAAATGAGTTGGATGAACATAAGGACCCCAAACATCAAGACGTAACAACTCAAAAGGATTACAAGTCTTAATAGAGCTTGAAGGAAAAGAAAGTCTAGATTGCCTAGCCAAAGGACATATTTGACAAAAGAAATCATGATTACAAGACTTTACATCAATATCAGGAAATATATGATGCAATTGTTGGAAAGGCAAATGTCCCAATCTGAGGTGCCAAAGCTTGAGCTTATTGATGTGAGAAGAAACGGATGTAGTAGAGACAAGGGAAACAGAAGAAGATGAAGCTGGAAGAGGTAGAAAAGAATCTTCAATGCAGTAAAGACCATGATTTAACCTACCAAGAGGTTGTATCTCCATTGAATGGTCTTGAAGAAAGCATTGCTCATTAGAAAATAAAGCTACACAACTCAAGGATTGACAAAGTTCAGGAATGGAAACCAAGTTAAACTGAAAACCAGGGACATATAATACATCATGCAATTCAATTTTGTTAGATAAAATAACTGTGACAGGAACCTTTGAACCATCAGGGATAGTGATAGTATTATGAGCATGAATAACAGGAGCATAAGAAGAAAAATAGCTCAAATCATAACATATATGATCAGTAGCGCCACTGTCCAAAATCCAAGCAGCCTTCAAAGAACTGAGGAAACAACAAGTACCTACCACTAACGCAGACTTAGTACCACTGCTAGCAGAACCAGAAGACCTAGAATCAAGAAGCTCCATCAATTGGTGATATTGCTCAAGTGTGAAGTGAGAAAAGTAGTATCTTCACTAAAAGTTGATTCATCAGAACTAGATTGTATAGCAGCAACAACCCTATCAGAATTAACCTTTGCAGGATAACCAATAAGCTTGTAACATCTTTTAGCAACATGACCAGGCTTCTTACAGTAGTCACAAATAACTACCCTTTTACCACCAGGAGCAGACTTAGACTCATGTTGAACAAACCTCCTTTTGTTCACAGCAAAAGCCAATTGCACATCAGAACTCGACATAGGAGTAGAAATGGCAGAAGACAATCGCTTATGTTTCTCATCTTGCATAAGCAATCTATAAGCATAGGAAATAGTCGGCAAAGGACTAGATAACAAGATGCTGCCACTTATATTCCTATATTTGTCATTCAATTTAAGTAGAAATTGTACAAGCCTAGCATCTTGTTGAGACTTATATAGTTTAGAAGTGATACCACATGTACAATTTGAACAAGAGCAAACAGGCAAAGGATCTAAAGCATCCAATTCATCCCACAACATCTTAATTTTTGTGTAAAATGTAGAGACAAAATCTTCATTCTGATATAACTGATTCAAAGACTGTTGAACCGAGTAAAGAGCTGCACCACTAGATTGTCCAAACCTTTCTTCTAGAATATCCCAAATTTCCTTAGCAGAATTGAAATACAAGACACTTCTAGAGATTGAAGTATCCAAAACACCAAGAAACCATGCAATAAGCATACTATTACACCTAGACCATGCCTTGTACAAAGAATCAAAAGAAGAAGGCTTAGGAATAGTACCATCAATAAAACTAAGCTTGTTCTTAGCAGCATGACTCAACATCATATATCTACGCCAATCAGAATAAGACAAACCAGTAAACGTATCAGAAACAAGCTTCATACCAAGATTATCAGAAGGATGAAGATAATAAGGAGAAGAAAGATCCAGGGATCAACAGGTGTATGTCGTGTTTCAGCCATAGCAGAAAACTTGAGTTGAAGAAAAAGAAATCGATTGCGCAATCGAACTTGAATAGGAAACTTCAATCAACGAAAAAACTTCAACTCAACGAGGAAGTTTAAGAGATCAACAAAAAAATATTGAAAAAGAATCTTGAAATCGTCGGAAAATACAAAATTCGCCGGAAAACAGAAAACTCGCTGGAATAATCGATTACTCAATCGATCACTTTGAGAGTGCCAAAAATGATTGTTTAACCAAAGAATTACAGCAACAAATTGCTGAGAAAACGAAAATGATTGCTTAATTAAAGAATTACAGCAACAAATTGCTAAGAAAACGAAGTAAAATCGTCGGAAAATGATGACAACTAAAAACGCCCAAAAAAACGCCGCCAAATTGTGAGAACAAGAGGAGTAGAAAAGACGAAATCTAGCTCTAGATTCATCAAAGAGGGGACCGAAATGACTTTGATACCATGTTAAATTTCATGTTAAAGATAAATGGGCTTGGGCAACCCAACAAGGAGGAGGAGAGTCAAACTAGTCCACAAGCCCAAGGAGGTTCCATCCTAAAACCAATTGGCAATAGGAGTAACTCCTATGCTTATAAATTAGTTCAACATCTTCTCTTTCTCCGATATGGAACAACTCACTAGTGTAAATCACATAGGGTTCAACAGAAGTTGTTCTAGTTAATCTATCGAGGTTTGTGTGTTTTTTGTGTAATTTGAGTATTCGCTGGGTTAAGTCAGTATGACCATAACTTATGAAGTATTGTTGATGTCAAAGCTTAGCTTTCATTAAATTTATCTTAGTGTATCAAGTAATGCAAAAATTGATACATCTTGGGTGAGTATTGTAATAGCTTTCATGTCTCTCATGTTCATAAGGGCGGTAATATATACTGTTGCTCATGCTGCTGCTAAAATTTCTCTTGTGAATGGTGCTAGACAAGTGTTTGTCAATTCTTTCCCTCAAGGTAATTTAACCTTGGAGGAGCTTGATTAATCTAAATAAAACTTATTTATTACCCCTAAAAAATGTAATACAAAAATTGGAAACCCAATGATTAGGAAAATGCTCGTTGTCATTCAATGAACCTGGACATATATGATAAATTGATATCTACTCATGTAGGCAGTTAAGCTAATAAGTACTTGACATCTTCTTTTTTCCGCATCTCAATCACATACAAAACTACAACATGATGATTAGGTAAAAATTGATCTTCCTTAAAAATTAAAAAAAAATGCAAACAATTAATTATTTACATGTGGAAATTCCAAACATTATATAACACACAAATATATAAGATATCATCATATACTATATTAAAAGGCGTTTCGGACAACGTTAATGTGCTACGTAAGCCCCCCATCATTCACCTGCATTGTGCCACATGACAAGCCATCTCCAAGCGTTTCAGACAACGTTAATGTGCTGCGTAAGCCCTCCATCATTCACCTGTATAGTGCCACATGACAAGCCATCTCCAACTTTGCGTCATGTATGAATAATTGATACGATATACCCAAATGTAATAGCAACAACTCCAAACAAGGATTGATCCTATGACATCTCTTATGTCAATTAAGAATGAAATAAACAACCATTAAGCATTGGTCTCATGACCTTTCAAATGAAATGTAAATACACAACCATCAATCCACTTTATATTTATTGATTAGTTGTTCATAATAAAATATAATTAAGTGTTATAATTACATGAGTACATGTAACTAAAAGCTAGGTTGCACAAAAACAAATACATGTACGGGTACGGACACAAAACGGATACGGAAAAAGGCCGTTGAAAAAACTGAGGATATAGGTACGTGAAAGAAAATAATAAGAGAATATATAGTTTTCTACATAATTTTAATTGAACATAGAGGTACATATTAAATTTGGTAATGATAATATGATTATTAAGCATAATAATAAAAAACCAAAAAGACATAAATAATTAAAGCGGGAAAAATAACTCAAAAGCTATTGAGTGCTCGAGTAGCCTAATCAATTATGTCAATGTTGGTACGTGTGTTTATCGTGTGTTGCTGCCGTATTGGTATCGGACACATGACAGATTGGATGTGTGTCCATGCAACCTAAACTAAAAATACATGCAAAAATTATGTTCATCTTTATTAAGAGGTATGAAAGACTATTACTAAGGCCCTGTTCTCCTCAACTTATTTTTGCTGATCTGAACTTATTTTTACTGATCTGAACTTATTTTTGCTGAACTGAACTTATTTTTACTTATCTGAACTTATAATTTTTGCTGAACTGAACTTATTTTTGCTGAAATCATTAACAATTTATTAAGGATTGAAACTGATTTTTGTTGAACTGAACTTATTTTTGCTGATCTGAACTTATTTTTGCTAAAAATAAGTAAAAATAAATCGAGAAGAACAGGGCCTAAGTACTAACACATTCCATTATCTCAAGTGTCCTATAATATACTGTTATTTTCATCCAAAAATAAATGAAGGTTTATTTTATTACAACCAACTTACCATGGACAAATAATCTTTATTAATTTTATACGAACCAAAATAATTACAAAACGATAGTAAGATAAATTAATAAAAATTATAAATAATAACATATTTGGTATTTGAGATGAACAGCGCATCGCCCGGGCCAAATTAGTGGTTACTAATTGGAGCATAATAAAACCTTAACTCTTAATTGTCTGTTTATTACAGTACTAATTAAGATGCAAAGTAGCCAATGTGTAATACGAAGTACGGAATATAATGTGTTGATTGATTGACCACCAATAATGGGTATTTGTTTTTCAATTATTTTGTGTTGACTTATGTGCTCTACTCCTCACTGCGATTGTGCTTTGTTTCGCCCATCATATTGAATCATATATGATCGTTTCTATTTTCTACCGACTCCGTATGATATTAATTGTAATAATTTGACATTTTTTTTTTTCTATTTTATGTCAAATCGTTGCAACTAATATGATATAGAGGTAATACTTTCTTGTAATAGTCTCCACACCAAGCATGTAATCTAGTCATATCTAAACTTTTATACACCAAAAAAAAATATCAATGTGCAATTATATATTTATATTTAGCCATAGTCATATTACAGTAATTAATTACTATCACACAGTGGCAATGTGGATTGGGACTTTGGGAGTGCTCAATGAATCGTGTTTTATTAATATACTAGTCTGTTAGGTTGGGATGATATCTTAGTTTTAAATACACATGTAGCAATATTGTGCATATAAATAATTATGATTCAATTCTACATCTATTTGTTTATATATTATGCACAATATTGCTACATGTGTATGTATTGTTGAATTATGACATATATAACTTCCTATTTTTGGGTATAAGCTCATATTAAGCTAGCTACTAGCTTATAGCTGATCAAGTTCAAGTCATTTGGATCGAGTTTGGACTTTTGGACTTGGCTGAGTTATAAATCATTTTGGTGGTGTATTTTGAGTTCATGCTTAGTTACACTACAGCTGTGAATGACTCAGATTAAGATTGGATATTCATCAGCATATTATGAAAGATAACCATTATTATTTTACACATTTATTCCCAAGTTAGAATGTTAATGTATAAGATATTATTAAATTTCAATTCAAGTAAATCCAGATAAACTATAATTCATATATTTAAGGCTCCAATTACTATACATTACATAGCTTCTATATAATTTTTTTTTTTGGTGTAACAATTTGCCACTAGCACATGACCGCTATCCTAAATGGACAACAATTTGAAGTTATTTACATTGGGGAAAACCAACGAACGTACACACAAAGTAAGGGAAGGTTCATTATTGTCTACATTCATAAACAATTTAAGGTACATTGTCTACATTCATAACCATTATTTTCCCCCCATTTTCTCTCCTTTATAAATAAAGGATATAAATGTAACAAAAACTAAGTAGCAATCCCATATAAATGAAATGAATGTTTATCCAACCACATTAAAAAACAAAAAAAAAACGGTAAAAGGAAAAGAAGTGACTCATTTGATTCATCACACCTTACCACACCTTATCACCATTTTTACATCATTATTCTTTCTTCATCATAATTAATAGTCTTCATTTATTTCTTTACTTTTCTCTATATAGAGACTAGAGATTTCCCTTCATTTCACTTGTATCTTTGTCTTTTCAAAATAATATTCAAAAACCTTAGAAAATTTTGATACACAAAATTATACATTATTCTAGTCCATAACATGGCCAAAATACCAATCAAGTTCAAAAGGGTTGCTGCGGCCTTTGATGATGTGTCCAAGTGGCACCAACCATGCGATAGTAGTAGCGGCAGTGAGTATTGGCCCGTTAGTGGGACCGACCTCTCGGATCTTGTGAACTCATTTATTGAGAAAGGAGATTATGGAATAGATCATCATACATTTGCTATCGATATAAAAGATACCTATAGAGAAAAAGATATTAATGGTAATGATTATGACGATGTTAATTGGGTATCAGATAATGATGATGACAACAGCGTTACAAAAAGGAAGGAGTTGTTACAAAGTTTGTTGTTAGAGTGTACTAGTAACAATAAAGATACTACTAAACAAAAGATTTGGGATGAAATTGATGTTGCATTGAAACATTTTGGTGGTTGCAATGGTGACCTAAATGATCCTTCGAGAAGTAACCTTAAACGTAATTTAATGGCTCATCTTCGTGACAAGGGTTTTGATGCTGGTAAGTTATTTAAATTCTTTGATTTCTTTTTTTTTTTTTTTTTTTGTACTGTCCATAATTTTCTTTTAATTATATCTATATTTCATGCTGTTTATATGTAATAATAATTAATTAGTTAAACAACTTAATTTTCAAGTTGAATAATTTATTTTCTGCATTTTATATGTCCACACATTTTTCATGTAAACATTTCTTTAATTTGGATTAGTTTGAACTTCATTTGATTTCAAAAACTCAAATGTTTATTTATTTTTTTGTTGACAAATGTTTATATGAAAGATATATGGTCAATATATTTAATTAAACGTTATGGACTACTATAGTTGACATGATGAGGTCATTTGTTTTTCCTTTATGGTATATTTTCCGTAAATGAATGTTTTATTATTGTGTAAAGTAATACGGTATATTTTATATACTAAGGTATCAAGGTTCATAAATCACTATTATGTGATGAATCATTTAACTTATTACCCTTTACTCGCATATTCAAATTATAATGTATTTGCTAGTTTTGTGTTATGACGAATTACATGTGAATGTTAAATTAATTTACTAATATTGGTTTGAAATAATGATTTATATGACACAGGCCTTTGCAAATCCCGGTGGGTTAAAACGGGCCGATTCCCGGCTGGAACGTACGAGTACATCGACGTGAACGTAGGAAAAGCTCGATACTTGGTCGAGGTGTTCATAGCCGGAGAACTTGAGATAGTCCGACCAACTAATAGCTACTCTTCCTTGCTAGAAATGATGCCTAAAATATTGATCATAGAAAAGCCTCAATTGCTAAAACAAATATTGAGGCTCATAGCTAATGCAATGAAGGACTCATTGAAACAAGTAGACATGCATGTTGCACCTTGGAGGCGCAATGGCTACATGCAAGCTAAGTACTTTAGTCCATACAAGAGGACTACTAATCGAGAGTCATTGAGTGCTAAGAAGGTCGAAAAGGAGAGCTTCGGACTAGCTAAGAAGATACCCATGGTTGGTTTCGAATCTTATGGAGTTGTTCCTAGTATAGTTCCTAATTATTATTGTAGAGACGATGATTTTGGCATTAGTAACATTAATGGAATAAGAGTTGGACTCTTGGGTGCTATTCTTCAAGGGAAATGATAAATCAAGATAGATTATATATGGTTCGTTGTAAATTAATATAATGGTCATTTGGTAATTTTGTTTGAGTTGTTAACCATTTGATCAGAACTAATTAGTTTCATTGCTGGAACGATAGATATAGTAAGCTGTATATGTACTATATATTATCTAATAGTCTATGATCGAATTGAATTTGAAAGTTTTCATTAGTGTATGTATTACCAAGATAAATCAATGGATGTTTTTGTTATGTGCACAGGCATCCATGTTGGTTACATTTAGACCTATATGCTCCGTATTATGTAAATTAAAGGAAGCAATTTAAACTTGTTCTCAACCTATATATCTTTCTAGATGTAAAAAGTATTTCATTTTCTTTGTAATATATATCAAAAGTACAGAAGTACGTATAATTGCTAATTAGTCGGTTGAATCTTATCAACATTTGCTAAGTATTTTGAAAAGCATTATTATGCCTAAGAGTGATAAATCAAAGAAGTCAAGCATTAAAATACACTGCCCCTTTTAATTTCCAACTTTAAAATTGAGTATTATTTTCATATGTTAAGTAGCTTGGTAAGTGAACCATGACTAAACATTTCGTAAGACACTTAATAATGGAGATTAAAAGTGATTAGAAAACAGGTTGACTGATAATCACAAGACAATGACATTAACTTCCTTAATTAGGTTGATTATTTAGGATCATTTTGAATGACTCAATAGTGGATATAGTGCCAAATATTTATGGGGAGTGAAAAATGAGGGCTTTAATGGCGACATAATGACCAAATCTAGCTATTATTGACTAATTAAACTAAGCAAATTTCAGTCTTTGCTCTTCCTCTTTTGTTGGAAAAGACTGAAACACAAACACTTAATAATCACAGTATACAACATTCCAAAATAAAAGGAAAGTGGGAATAGTTGCATCAACTAGCTATTTAATTAGAAAGATACTACACTAAAAACTAGAATTTTGTTCATATTTCACTTTAGAATAGGTCAATTTCTTCTAGCAAAGTCTCTAGACATTATTCAAGTTGAAGGTGATTATGTAAAACTATTATTTATGTGTTTCCACCCCGCAAGTCTCCGACTTGTCACCCTTTCATGATTTAACTTAAGTTTCTGAGTGTTTCTCCAATCCTTATTTTCCTTCACAAGTTTCTTTATGGTCTGCCACGTCCGGTGTGGCGTTGGAGGGTATTTATCATTGTTATAATTGTATCCAAATCAAGTGTTTGAATAGTGACGAACAAGAAAAATAGGAAATAGACCAAAACAGAATATGTAGAGGGTAATTGTTCGTATCTTGACACCGTGTTGTTACCTTTCTAGCCATTTTTAACTTTTGAGGGGTCTTCCTTTGATTTGAGGATTATCATGTATAATAATAAGCCAATACTTTTCGAGACCCCGTACCCCTGAAACCTGTCACGTTTTCTTTTCGAATTCACCCACGTACTTCTAGTAAACTTTAGGTGACCCACGCTTGATTTTAGCCTCTTAAAATTTGTTATTTTCACTCTTTTTCCTAGTAAAGGCACACTAGTCTTTTCGCACTACGAGAACCTTTTTATGGTCTTTTGAACACCGATCAATAGCTGTCAAAGGGCCTTCTCTTTACGCAAGAAGCAACATGTATAATTTTTGGCTATTTTTTTCCTGAAATCCCAAAACCTCTTAAAACTGTGAGTTACATATATCCTTCATTTCCGGCTTCCGGAGGAGCTGTCTCATGTTTTGTCTTGTTTTTTCCCTATTTTTTCACCACGTGTTTTGGGTGATCATAGGATTCCCTACAACCGTTTTATACCTCTAAAACCTTGTTTTCAGCCTTTGTTAGAGGTATTCGGAAGAAACGCACAGTAGTATTTTTTGCTCTCTTGAAATTTTCTTATGGCCTTTTGAACCCCAACAAGTTGTCTAAAGGGCTTTCTTTCGATCATAAGGGCACTATGTAAAATACTTAGCTATTTATTTTTTCGAGTCCTCAAGACCTTCGAAAACTATGACTCCTTCATTTTCATCTTCCGGAGGGGAAATCTCGGGATGTGTCTTGCTTACATAAACAATGAATTTTCACCATCTGTTCTGGGTGACCATAGGACTTCGCACGATTAATTTCAGCCTCAAAAAACTTGTTATCAACTCTCTGTTAGAGCTATTTCGAAAGAAGGGCACATTAGTCTTTTTTGCTGTCCTAAGACCTTCTTATGGCCTTTTGAACCCCAAAAGAATGTGCAAAGGGTTTTCTTTGATCACAGGACACCATGAAAAATTTTTGGCTATTTTTTTTTCAAGACCCTGAAATTTTCGAAAACTATGACTTATAGCCTTCATTTTCTCCTTTTTCAAAGGCCGTCTCAAGCTTTGTTTTGTTTTCACCTTATTTTCTTAACACATGTTCTAGGTGATTAGAGGTCTCCCCATGATCAGTTTCGATCTCTAAATATTTCGAAAGAAGGGCATAATAGTCTTTTTATGTTCTCCAGGGTCTTCCTTATGGCCTTTTGAATCCTGACTAACTTCTCAGGATTCCTCTTTTGACCATAGTGGCACCATAAAAAATAAGATATTTTTTTATGCCTCCTTCATACTGATGCTTTTATGAACGTTGGCACTTAACATTGATGTTGTAACGCCCTAAATTTTGAGCCTAAAAAAAATTCGTCCTTTATATTCAAATATTAATTTATCAATTGATGAGTTAATAATCGAAATAAAATATGTTTAGTATTAAGACGGTTATGTTAATAGTAGCTTTGGTTGTGTTTTCATGCTTTCCTTCCTTGCCATATTTTGGAGCTAAAACCTAACTTGAGTTTAAACTTTGTTTATGGTAAATAAAGGATGTTTAATAAGCTACATTAACACTTTTATTTTAAACCCATTTTTAAGCCTAAATTATCTTCTTAAATAAAGCTAAATTAAAGCCTTAAACCCTAGTCTTATAGCTTGTTTTGAGGCCTTTCAATTGCTCCTTTGTTTCACGGTTTTGAAGAGCTTTATTGCTGGTTTATAGTCTTTGTAACTCCCCCTACATTATTGCATTTAAACCATCATTAAAACATTAAGAAAAATCAGTCAAAGACCCTTCATGATTCACACAATTCACATACAAAAACCCTTCCATGTTCACGTAGCTTTTGTCATCACATATCACGATCGCCGCTTCATCTTTTTCCCTCAAATTTCGAGTGGTTTAAGGATTATATTCAAGGGTTGATGTTGAGTTTCATCCCTACTCTTATTCACATCAAATTCGAGTTCTAATCTCCTAAAGAAAGCATAAAAAAAAACCCAAAGGAATTGAGCAAGAAGTTTTCTGTTTTCGGGGGTTGGTTTCTGTGCGTTTTTGGAGCAGTTTCTTCAAGGGATTTTGGCTGGTTTATAACTGGTTTTCTTAGTCTTCAATCAAGGTAACTAGCATCCTCTTCTTTAGATTAAAAATACTAAGTTTAAGGGCTAGATTGATAGGTAGAAAGTCATGGTAAATATGAGTTTTTAGAGCGTTTTCTTCTCTGTTTTGCTGTCAGAATTTCGTGGCTTCAAAGTGCTGTTTTTAGAGTTTTATGATCATGATTTCTTGCTTATTATTGATTGTTATTCATGCCTTGATATTGTGTTATAACCCCATGATATTTGTAGCATGTTTAGACTTGTTTTAGGGGTGTTTTTAGAGCCATTAGTCTACTTACATGCTGCTGGAAATTTGTTTGTGTGCTTTATAAAGGTTTGTAATCACTTGTTTAAACTGATTTCATTGCTTAGTTTTGGTTAGTATCATGTTAAGATGGTTCCTAAACTAATTCCACATGTTTTAGGCAAGTTTTAGGAGGGTTTTGAAGCCAATCTTTGGGCATATGTTGCTGCTGCCATGTTAAGTGAGTGTGTTGTGTTTGGTGAAGTATTTAGAGTTGAAATGCTTAAATTTTACACCTAAACTTGAGCCTAATGTGTTCTATTATGTCCCTAGATTGTGTGTGTTAATGGGCTAAGATTAATTTTGAGTTTAAGGGTGTTGTTGGGTGGTTTTAATGAGCATACACCTGCTGAAATTGCAATTAGGGGCTGCTGTAAAGACAGGGGTGTTTTAGCATGTTAAGGGCACGAATTTAAGCTCATTTTCCTTGTGTATATTGCCTAATATGTAGATTAACATGTCATAATTTTATTTTAGCACTTTAGCATGTTTTGGGTGTGTTTTTGATGTGATTAAGAAGTAGTATTATTGCTGCCAATGTTTGATTGTTATGTGATGTTATAGCATTATAGTTTGGGTTATTGAAATGATATTATATGGGTTCTAACTTAATTGACATGATTACTTAAACTAATGCTTTTAGCTAAGATTATCCAAGGTTTGACCCCTTAAGTTTTAGAATTATGTACTCAAAGAATGATCTTAGAAACTTGATGTAAAATGTTGTTGAAATGTTACATTATCAAAATTGTGACCCTTTGAATAGAATAATTCCATCCTTAGCACTACTTATTCACGAATCATGAATGCGAATGATTATTTTGGATTTTGAAATAATTATTTACTTGTTCCAAAACTCAAATGATATCTTTTCTTGATGTTTTTATAAAGCCGAACTAATGCTTAAAAACTAAGATTTATTTTGATTTAGAGAATTTTAATTCTCATGCAGATTTTATATGAGTGTAAGGCCTAAAGGCTTCTCTGCCGAATTTTGAATTGAAATCATATATTTTTAAGTATCTTCATGGGTTTTGAATTGTGTGTGGGGCCATAATCGAGTTGTAAGGCCGAAGTGCTTCTCGGTGGTTAAGAACATGCTACTACCTAGGCTGCGAGTTTTAGGTAGAATTACCTGGGTTAATTGTTGTCGTCCGGGGGTAGTGTGAGGCCTAATGGCTTCTACCCATATCCGGGAGTATGGCCATTCTCAGACGCAGTCTCCTGCGAGTTGACTGTAGGTTCGCCTGACAAACCTTAGGAGGTGGACTGCGGGATTCCACTAGCGTTCATTCCATACCATTCTGTTAAGTTTTGAGTATTCGATTATATCTTAAGAAATTATTATGAAATTTATTAATGTTGGTTGTGACTTGAAATATTTAGAGAACGTCTGTAAGTTACTTCTTCTTATTAATTTAACTCTAAAATTTATTATTTTTGATTTATTGGAGAGTTGTCAGTTACTCCCCACTGACTGTGGATTTATGTTGTTGCTACAGATGCTGAATGATATTTGGGCTTTGTTCGACGGGCAGGTTATGAGTGTGCTTAGGACCTCCCCTTTCTTTAAGGACTTAATAATTTGGTTTTGTTTGAGATGAATAAGTGTTTCGATTTATGGTGTTGACTTCTACTTATGTTTCCCAACTGTTTTAAATGTTGAATGTTTTCATATAAGGGTTGTTCTACCCGTGGTTTGAGTGTAATCTTTTGAATTTCTTCTTTTGGATATTTTCTTTCATGAATTTTGGTTTAGTAACCTTCCGTACAGACGTACTTTCCGCTATCGCTTATTACTTGTTAAGGACGGGTCGTTACAGATGTAATAACAAATACATCTCAAGGAGTAGAGTGCCCAAACATTATTATTAAGCACCCTTCAAATATGAGTTTTCAGTATTTTCTATAGAACGTATATAAGACACTATAAAAGTAATATATCTTACATAAAAATAAATGAAAAGTTTGAAATGTGATTTAGTTGTTTTTTCTATAAAAAAAAAAAAAAAAAAAAAACGGCA
>PYUH01000430.1:753340-823295 GCA_016808085.1 Suaeda aralocaspica | reverse complement strand
AAAAAAAATCGGCATTCTCAAATAACATATATGTATAGTAGTACTAGATCACGAAGGGCATCCCCAATCTATTTTTGAGAGCTCCCAATGAATATTGAAAATCTCCAGCCTTTTATTCTTTTTATTTTTATACTACTTTAATCTTTTTTACTTGCTATATTCAATTTTTCACATCTCCAATAAATAACTTTAAAAATGAATATCTTGAGTTATATATTTCAAAAAATTATAAAAACTATATATCTGAAAAGTTTAAATCGAGACAAACCAAACAAGATCCCATGTGATTATATTTTTCATTACTTATAAAACACTAAAGTGAGTCAAAGTTACACTATGAACAATATCAATTGTCGAAAACCCTAGCATACATCAAAGTTGATGAAGCCAAATAATCAAACTCCATCCAGTCCAAAATGAGACACTATGAACCATAGAGATTAATAGAGAAGAAAAACATAGTGTCGAAAACAGGAGGCTAGACACCCCAAGTTCAATATGAGACATTTTTTTTGAGGGACAATATGAGACATTATATGTTAGCTTTTTGTCGACATATTAGTAGGGAAACAGGCAAAACACCCGATTTTAGAAAGAAAAGTATTGGGAAAAATACAACTATTGTTTTCAAATACAATCAAGACATCCCACAATGGTACAGGTAAACAGAAGAAAGCATTAATACTCGGGATTTAAGACACACTGAACGCTTACTGTGTTATAAGTGTTGATTACTCGTACATATTAGAAGCTATAGTTCTCAAATTTCCGCTGGAAAGATTGAAATATAAGTATCTCAACAAAGAATTAAATCGGTTGAAAAATGGAGAATGTTGTACATGATTAATACAATCAGCTCAGTTAACACAAACATTTAAAAATGACTAAAAATTTTGCTCACAGACGTCTTCACTGACTTGTCGGGGATAAAATCACAACAAAGAGCAGAGAAAACAACCTGCATTCTCTACAAATCCCATTAACTATCAGGTGAGTATTATTTGGTTCATGATCCGGAATTTGAGCTTTCTAGTAGAACATCCTTCTTTGGATCTGTCTTAGAGTCGGAATCATGGTCCTCATCATGCGATGTCAAGCCTAGACTCAAGTCTAATTCATTTAAATCTTGCCTTGCTGGTGCAGTTTGGTTCTCTTCGACAGCCTGAAGACAGCCACAGTCATTGTCAAAGTGACTTTTCTTATACAATACAGAACATTATATGAAGTGCAGGGTATTTGTTAATGGAGTGATCGAAAACACTAATGCCTGTGTACTTAAAAGCTTTAAACATACTTCGACAGTCCGTTGGTTCAACAACTCAACAAGTGTTTTCTCAGTTTTTCACATTGATAGTGTAATAAGAACTCTAAAATAGACAAAATAAATTCAGATCAAGTAGGTACTATGACCAGAGTAATTTTTACCAACTTATATAGAGTATTTTTGGCTAGACAACAACAATGAGAGGAAATTTTGGCTAGACAATGGGAGGAATCAGGGGGCTCCAATATGCAACATAGATTATGACTAGAGTAAAGATTAAACAGAAACTAATTACCTGGTTGTCTTCCATGGGCATATCATTAATGTCGGGTTTTTCATCAGTTCCATCACTTTTAGAAGCTTGCTCTCCGGTATTCTCATCACTATCAGCTGCCTTAGCTTCATCATCATCCTCATCTGTATTCTCTTCTGTTTCTTTTTTCTGCTCTTCTAGCACCGCAATCTGTCACGATGAAAGTTATAATAACCAGCCAAATCAGTAAACACAACAGAACAAAAGTTTCAAAAGCCTCCCAATTGTGCACTAATAGTCATTTGGTTCAGCACATTTGATATTCCGACAATCTAGGAAATGTGTCTTAACTAAGTACAAACAACTAGTAAATGCATCTAACAGTATAGAATACAGCTCAATTTTGAAGATCTACTTGATAACGAAAATTAAAGACGTATATTAAAACTTTTCACAAGCAAACAAACTTTGACATCAATCCAGTGGAAGGGTTTAAAAAGATGAAAAAAACTGCAGCAAAAATACTTATGAAGCAATCAGAAAGTGAAAAACAAAAGTTTAACATAAGAGCAAAGCAACAAAGACATTGACTTTGACTAATTGAACTTGAGAGAGATCACAACCTTCACTTATTAGCTACCTATAGCTATTATGCTCACATAGACAGCAAATCAGAAATTAGTTTCAGACAAGAAGGCAGTGGACAAAACACAGCAATGACCATCAACGCTATCTCATGCGATATAACAGGTAAATTTGCAGATGATTTGTACATAATTTACCTCCAACAAGTGATTGCAAATGAAAAACTTAAGAAAAAGGAGTGTTAGTTCTAGAACTATGGCAAAAGTGAGTTCCACTGGTTGAATAATACAGGCTGCAAACTGGAGAAACATTTCTCAAAATGCAGCAAAAGGATTGTAAAGATAAAAAAGTTCATGTTTCAGGAAAGAGTAGATAAAAATGCTAGGAATGGCAAAACACATTTTTGACTTGCAACTAATTCCAAAAAAAAAAAAATTCTGAATATTGAAAAAGAATGAGATTTTGGCGTGTTCCTTCATACTTGAATCGAAGCACATAGAACTATCCTGCATACAGCATTATGAGTTAACATGTACAGTTTTGAATTGTAGCATAAGGCACCATGTGTCTGAATTCCCTTGCACCAAGCCACCAAGGAACAAATAAAAACGATAAACAACAGGAACTGATAAACTCAGATGTTCTATGCCCTACTGCAAGAAAACTTTTATGCAAACTTCTTATGCACTGACTTGCAAAGTTATTAGAGTGATTGCAAGTACTTGAAAAATGGTCAGCCAATTAACATATGCCTTAGTACCTCAATCTCTGCCCAAATTGAAGGGTCATTACACCTTCAAATCCCCTCAAAGCACAACTGGGAATTTAAGGAAAAAACTGAACTCTAAATACACATAAATATCGCAAACCCAAAACTCAAGAACAACAGAAAGAGCCTATTTATGGAATGACACACAATAAGTTCACAATTTGTTTGTAGAACTACTGCTTATACTAGGTAAACCATTCATTCCATTGCATGCTCATCTAGGTCAGACTCTAAAACTTGATAATCGCAATACAACAAGTGCCAATTACAGATCTATGTTGATAGGATCTGTGGAGGTTCAGAGTACAAGATGACACGTAATTAGTTCACACGGGGGATGGGAAAAGAGATTACATACAAGTAGAGAAACATAATACACGTCCTTCAACACAGATCTCACTTTCATTATACTGAACCGCTAGTAACCATGCAGGTTCTGGCTAAACCTTACCAACACACACGATAGTAGCCTCTAACCTAGTAGCCTCTATAAGCTATTTCAGAGATGCTTTGTGGCCCTTTCTCCAAATAAATCTTGCCTATGATACACTTATAATTAGCAAAAAAAAAAAAAAAAAAAAAAAACAAGGCAAACACGCTGATGTTCACCTACATATTTCAGTAGATGACAAAGTAATCCAGGAAAACTTCTTAGAGACCTTATAATGACATAACTCAATATCACATATTCATAAAAACTTGTAGTAACCATCATCAGCAACACAACTTAATTGATAATGAACACGCCTTGAACCATTCTACTTATGGACCCCACTCTTCAACCCCCAAACCTCTCTCTCTACCCCCAAAAAAATCTCATCGAAAAAGATGGAAACACAAGCAGTTGAAAATATCCACAATAATAAAAAACTTCAACTACTTATATTTCTTAAGAGTTTAAGGATAATGTGCATCAGTAATCAACAACTGGCCCACTAATTATGTCTTTGCAACCAGAAAAAAGTCCTTCCATAATCTTTAGCATTATCCAAACCCACAAAAGGCATAGTTCTAAAATTCATTCCCATAAATAGTAATGAAAAACCCTACAACTATTCTGAATATCAAACTTCATACTGGTTTTACTTTTTAGAGTTAGCAAATCATCTCATCAAAAGCACATGCTACATCACTTAAAATTGACACCTCTTTAATAAGGAAAGGATCTCAAAGCACATCAAATAACTTTTATACAAGAGGCTATACTACACAATCCAATCCATAACTAATGGATCCAGCAACAATATAACGTCGCCAAGTGTCGCAAAATCGAAAGCTTCCACAAAATCTTAGGGACATATTCCAATTTCCCAAATATTCTACAATACAAATAGGCTCAAAATCAAATGGTCACCTACCTTTCTTATACTCCTCATAAATAAAACCAACCATTCATCAAATTACATGCACTAAACCCAAAATCTATTTAATGGCTAACTTCATTGCACCTTTTTCGTTTTATTTTTTTGCCAAATGCCAATACCAGAGATTATAAAATAGAAAATCGATTACATACATCCTAAAATTCCAAATCAAAATCTCAAACTAAAATTTTGGAATAGTTCAAATCAATTAGCTCAAACAATTAAATTAACCCAAAAAAAAAAAAAAATTAACCCAATTTGTGAAACAAAAGAGACTAATTTCTAGCTAATCTTGGTGATATATAAGCACAAAACTCCGAAAATTTCCTTGATTAACTCAAATCACCAAAATTTAGGGCACAAACCCCAATATTTTCCCCTTTACTTCAAGAACAAAAATCCCATCTTTTCTCAACCAAAATCAAATTCCAGGAAAACCCACCTTAATTTATCACCATATAATGCAATTAAAGCATAAAAATCACCAAATCTTCACAATTCTAAAACAATCAATAACCCCAAATTTCCTTTTTTTTTTTTTTAAAGTACCCAAATTCAATTTAAACCCAAAAGAAAGCACCTTTAAATCAATCAATTAATCAAGCAAAAACAAAACGAACAATTCAAAATTATTGAATACCCAACAAATAAAATTAAAAAGAGGGAAAAATTAAAATTACCGGAATATACTTGAATTTTCTTCTAGGAGGCTCTTGAGGAAGAGAATCATCGTTATCACCATTAGTAACAGCAGCTGAAGCTTCATCACCATTATTACTATTACTCTTAACACTGTTACTAATTTTATTATTATTGTTATTATTTTCATTATTATTATTATTGTTATTATTATTATCTTTGGTAAGTGGGGTCCACTTGTAGAGGCGAAGGTGAGAAACGGCGTTACCATTAACCGAAGTACCATTAGAAGAAGAATGATTGTTGTTATGATGATTTTGATTTTGATGATTATGATTATGATTATGATGATTTGAAGAATTGTTTGAAGAAGATGAAGATGAAGAAGAAGGGTTTACTGGGACCCAGTCTTTTTTCCATTTACGAACTGGACCGTTGAAGACGGTGGTGGTTCCGTAACGGCTTGAGGATCGGCCCAATCGGGCTCCTACTCCTTCCATTGGGCCGCTGATCGGGTTGGTTTGTTGGGTGTGTGTGTGTGAGGGGTGGAAGGAATTGGAAGAAAAGAAAAGAAAAGAAAATTAGTCGAAGTTTTTAAAGGGGGGAAAATTGCGTAACTCTTTTGGTTTCTCTCTTATAAAAACTCTTTTTCTTTTTTTCTTTTTTTTTTTGTTGAGTTAGGGACTTAAGTGTAATTTCCTACTTTCTTTCTTTTCTCGTGTGTTTGTTGAATTGTTGTTGGTGTGAGGGGTGTCATATTGGGTTACAACATGTTGGGTTAACTAAATTGTTATTTATCGAAACTGAAATAATTTGAACTGAAAGTGATCTGTAATTTGAAAATGACTTAAACGAAAAGTGACTAAAACTGTTATTGACCGATAAATCAATAGGGAACTGAATTGAACCTGAACTGAAAATGCTTCAAACTGAAATTAACTTGTACAAAACCCAAAAAAAAAGACAAACCAAACTGAATTGAACTGAATGTTAAGCAACATGTTTGATCTTTTGACCGAACCTGAACTGAACTGATATGACCCAAAACTCAATCTTATGTGAAAAGAAATTTTTATTTTATCGTGTAATAATTTATAACTTAATAATTTCCTTTTAAAATTAATTAACGTAACACATTATATTGTATATTGGAATCAATGTGAACTTACACGTGAAAGCTTTTAAATATATTACTACCTCCGTTAATTTTTAGTTGCAACACTTACTATTTTGGGTTGTTATCAAATAATTGCAACACTTACTTTTTTCCTTTTTTTGGTAAACTTTTTAGAGTGAAATTACCAAAATACCCCTGCTTTATTTTCTAACAAAAAACTTAAGCATCCTAATTTGTTGTTGATATTTCTTAACATTGTTGGATTAACATCTAATTACTCCCTCCAAATACTTATTGCTTCTCCCAACTACCTCCATCAATACATTGAATGTATTGATTCTGGAGAACTGACATGAAGATGAAGCGTTTCATCTTCATTCAATTCATCCAGCAGGCCGTGTTTAAATCTAGCCTATTTCTCTGCTTTCTGTCTTTCATCTTCTCAATCTTTTCTCTCTCTTTCATCTTCCTTTTTACAAACCCTAAAAAAAAAAAAAAGGAAAACACTCTCTCTTCTTCAACCCTCGCCACCTACAAAACAAAAAACTGTCAGATCTGAGTCCTTTACATAAAGCTTTGTTTGAAACAGAAAATGGGAAGGAAATCCAGTATTTGTTCTTGATGATTGAGGGAATTGAAAAGGGAGCTAAGTTCCCTAGGTCAGCCTACTACTCCGGCGAAGCCGCGAAACACCTTAATCGTAATCTTCTTAAAGCTTTGGGTGAAGCTGTTGGTGCGCATGATGTAGATCTGAAAGGAACACCTCCTCCTTCTTCTTCAGATCGCAAGGGTAAAGGGGTTTGTAGGGTTTTAAACCCTACTGGAAACCTCCTTCGTGTAAGAAGGTCCTCAAGGAGGAAGGGAAAGCGTGGTGTTAAGCTTGTTGATCTTGAGGATGAGTCCCCCCCACCTGCTGAACCCTGTACTGAAATGGATGTTGCTGTTGAGCCCTATGATGAGCCACCACTAACTTCTGAAGACCCCAACCATCCCTTTGATGAGTCCTCTGTGCTGGCTCTCCCAGCCACCCATTCTTCCTCCTCTGACGATGACGCCAAAGGCAAAGGAAAGGCAGTTCTTGGTGGTGGTTCTCCTGAGATCTGATGGGTGGTCGGTAAAAGTCCTTATAACCTTAATTAATTTTGTGATTGTTTGTTTTTTGGGGTTTGAAGTGTTGTTGGTGTTAACCTGTTAGATCTGTCTAAGTTAGTGTCCTTTTATGGGGTGTTGTTGTTGATTATACTGTTGTTGATGATTATGCAGTTGTTTGTTTGTTTGTTGTTGATTATACTGTTGTTCAACATGTTTGTGTTTGTTATTCATGATTATAATCTTGTTCACTACACTTCTGTTTTGTTCATTAAAGTGCTGCTACTGTTGATTAACTTCCTATGGTTGTTCATGAAACTGGTGTTGTTGATGATTATGTTGTTGTTAATTAAATTGTTGTTGTGATTGGTTAAACTGATGATGTTGTTGTTGATTATAATGTTGTTGTTCTCCATGTAACTTGTTTCTGTTGTGTTTGTATGCATGTTTTGTCATGGGTCAGTTGCTTTGATTATGGTCAATGGTCCCTTGGTTGTTCATTCATGAATGATGATGACCCCTCCTATGTGCAACACAATTCAGTCCCTAGGTAAAAGCTTCATGCAAAGCAGTTACATGAGTCCCATTTCATGGTATATTATGAGTCCCCATTTTGTTACTTAAATTGATATTTGTCTACATTCCAAATGATGAAGGGACTCATTTTAAACCCAATCAAGAGTTGTGATGCTCTTGTTCTGTATATAACAGTTCAGTTGAGGTTGATCACTCTCATGATTAGTGGTAATGATGGAATATTAACTCTCTGATGGATTGACAAATACAGAATGAAACAAGGTTGTTGTGCAAAATATTTTGTTTCCATGTTTTTCATTTTCATGTAAAGGTCATACACACATTGCTTCTTATCATGACTGCCTATTCAAAAGTGTATTACACACATACATATTTACAAACCTTAAAAAAATCAGTCATTCAAAATACATATAACCTGATTGCTTCATTACTCCATTGAAGATGTTTAGGTTATATGTGACAGTCATGATGTGTCTGCATGAGTCCCTTTCTTCTTCAATCAACATCAACTTGTAGATTGTTATCAGCTTCTGCCTGTAGTTCCATTGTTGGTTGCCAGAATCTGTCATTCAAGTACTGCACAGCTTCTTGCACAATTTTCTGATCAAATTCTAAGTTATCTGGTAGAAGTCCCAACTCATCCAATCCCCTCTTACCCATATGATCTATCTTGTAGTTGTTCCCTCCTTTTACTGACAAAATGTCAACCATACATGATTGCAATGTAAGCCAAGTGTATTTGTTTGCAATAGGATCAAGTGTGTCATATGCATGACTGACATGATCAATGAGTTCCTCAATTGTTCTTGGAAAGTGTTGGTACTGAATTGATTGAATGGAGTTGAATAACCCTAGGTCCAGGACATTAAGTTCTGGTGACTGAGGTGGTTGGAAGACCATATTAATGTTCCATCCATTTGTCTTTGTTGCTTGCATCCATTCATTGTCAAATGGAATTTGATGAGGCCTAGCATTATCCCATTGAATGTAAACTTCTTTTCCTAGAATTTCATGGGGCTAATTCTGTTTAGCACATGGGATAGTGTTTTTAAGCAACATCTCTCTGACTACCTCCCTTGTCACATTTTGATGAGCCTTAACTTCCCAAGTTCCTGCTGCCCTGTTCTTGCTGTTGTTTGTTGCTTGTTTATGATAAATGAAAGGCCATATTCCATATTTGCCACTATGAACCATTCTTCCTGATTCATCAAACAAGGGTCTCCCAATGACAGCCATAAACATTGCCTTGATCTTGTACCTTTTTGACACTTGACATCTGTAGGGGTCATCCTCCTTTGGCAACAAATAAAATCTTCTTGTTTCTGGGTTCAAGTAGAACCACTTCTCATCTGTGTGTAGGGTTAATTGCATATCATGAAATGTTGCTTTTTGGGTTGGACTTCCAGGAATGATGTGTGACAAAACCCACTTCATTCTTGCAATTTTGTGGTCAGGGTTTAATTTAGGATGATTGTTGCTTGTGTGACTTTTTAGTCTGCCCCTTTTCTTAAGGTTATGCACATACACATGAGAAACATTCAAATGTTTTGTAAAAGACCTTAAAGTAGTCCTGAATTGTAATGGTACTGATTGTAAAAACTGATCACTGATTTCCTTTGGTTTTCTACCCACTTTACCTGTTTTGTGGGATCTGACATCAATCAACTCCCCTCTCTGCCTCTGTTCCTTTACATATGAGTACAGTCTAGATATTGTTGATTTGTGAACACCCACTTCCCTTGCTAATTGTGCCTGACTTTCATATGGGAGGCTTTCTTGTTTTTCCATTGCAAGTATATTGTCAACTATTTTCCTCCTTTTGTCAAGGGATAATTCTGGTTNATGGTTTACAGTTACTTACAATATCTTCTGTTTCCGCTCTTTCTCTTTGTTCAAGTTGTTCTTGTTCAGGCAGAAGTTGTTCTATGGAGAACCAACCATCATCAACTTGGTTATCTGCCATTGTTGTTTTGGCTTGAACTAATTGTGTTTCTGCCTTCCTGAGTCCCTTTTTGCAGGATGGAGAAGGGTGGATGTGGCAGGAATACTACTTTTTGGGGATGTATATAAAGCCTAACTTTGGTTCATGCAAAGCTGGTTGGGGACTGCTGGTGGAGGAGTTTAGGAAGAAGGCTGGCTTAGGAGCTTTGATGTCTTTTTTTGTGATTTTGGCATTTTGCCATGTTAGTTGGCTGTAATTATTGCCTTCTTCTCCTCCTTTTCTCTGGTTTTTTTTTTTGGGCAAGCAGTGCCTCTTCTTAAAACTTTTGTGTAAGTTGTATGGAATTTGTATTTATGGGGTTGGAACATGGGTTTTTGGAAACTTTTTGATTTGAATTTCCTCTAAGTGTAGAGGGAAATTAAAAAAAAAAGAAAAACAATTGATGTTTTGAGGGGGAACTTTTCCCCCCTAAAATTTCCCACCAAAATTTGGGTGGACCACCCTACTTTAACTTTTCTTTAATCAGTTTTTTCTCTCTCCTCTCTATTTAATCACATACCCTTATAATTTACTAAACATCATTAAAAAAATTGCCTAGGCCTACGTGCAAGCCCAAGTGTTGCGACTAAATGTTAACGGAGGTAGTAATTAAATAATTATTTGTATGTGTCAACTACACCAAAATCAATAGGAAACACGATTAATATGAAATACCAAGACATCGTATTTGACTTAAAATATATCTTAAAAGTTCATCATATGGATATTTATCACATAATTTTCATTTTTCATTCAAAGTAGTCCCCACAATAATCCGAAATAACCGATCATGACCGAAAAAGACCATGACATCTTTCTAACTTACTTTTACTTGACTCGTTTTAGATTGAACTGAAATTGATCTGACCATAATGGTCCGAGTATGAACTGAATTGTTTCCGAAGTAATAGTAAACTGTTTTGTCTTACTCCCGAAACGGCCTGAACTGAATTGGATTGAACCAATGGGACAAAACGACTGAAGTTAAACTGAACCGTTATGTCCCGAACCCGATTGGGGCTAATCCTAACCTGTACCGACAACCTGAATTGACACCCCTAGCTAATTGTGTGTTGTTTTTGCGAGGGATCACAGGTATGGCATGCGGATGTTATTCGAGTTTTGGGTCTAAACACTCTATTATGAATTTATGAGTATGTCGCTAGGGGGTGGCAATTGAGTCGTGTTTTGTTTATCCAAGTTTATATGCATAAGCTTATTGAATCCGTGAACTCATATTTGAACCCATATTGATTGAGTTGTATCGACTTGTTTACTTAAATATGTCAAATATATAAGTCAAACTCACTAATTTTGTGTTGTATGATTGCGTTGTGACGTTGTGTCAATTTGATTTTTTAAATGGAAGAACGTTTGATTTGGTGGAGTCAAATCATGTCGTGTAATCCACTTTCTAGAATCACTTGAACTCCTCTAAACCCCACTTAACTATTTTATAAATGGATCGTGTTATATCAACCCGTTTTTAATAGATGTAATTGTAAACCCGAACGTGCTAATTTCGTGTCCAGCTAGGGCTGTGTTGTAGTAGTTTTTTCTTGCTATAGATTCGTAAAAAAATATGGTCAATTCATATTAAATTTTTATCATTTTCCTCGTAAGTTTTCATCTATCTTTTAAACTGAAAAGTACATCATCATATCATCTATTAATAAACTGAGCAACCTAGTGAATGATATCTATAGCTCGTAAATTCTTGAAATGGAAATCAAAACTCATTGCAAAACTCTAATAGTCATATCCTTCTTGTCATCCTTAGGGGGTGTTTTGTAGTAAAAGAAAAGAAATGAAAATAAATTAGGGGTAGAAAGGGTAAGAAATAGTGTTGCCCTTAATATTTGTTTGGTATGCCTAAGGGTCTGTTTACTTCAGTTTAAAATCAGTTCAGTTCAGCTCAGCTCTTCTCTTATTTTGCTACTCATTAATCCTTCATAAAAAACTTTCAATTCAGTTCAGTTCAGGTCAGGTCCAATCAGTTCATTTCAGTTTAGTTCAATTCATTTCAGCTGAAGTAAACAGGCCCTAAGAAAATGGAAATGATTAAAAAACCAAAAAAAATTTACTCTCAAATTCTCTCTCTATCTTCAATTTACGTCATCATATTCTGATCTTCCTCTATTCTCTCTCTAACTGTCATAAAAAAAAAATCCTTCATTCATTCATCAAATTTCTGTCTATTACTCAAAATACAACAGCAAATTACTGAAATTTTTTACTTGTAACTATTGTAATATCACAAAAATGAGGAAATCTAGCAACAAATTTCTTTTAGCAATTACAAAAAATATCAAAAACAACATCTTTATGAGAAATATCATTTGCAATTGAGTAGAGAAAAGATAGTAATGGCTTTGACGAAGTCATTAGGAAGGAAGAAGATTCTAGCTTTGAGTAATTTTGCACTTATTATATCCTTCAATTCTACATCAATCATAATAAAAAAAAATTACGGTAACTTTTGATTTTTTGTTTCTGGAGAAATTTTGTGATGATTTTTCAACGGCAAAGAGCTTTCTAATTTTTATACTTCCCGCATGATCCGAAACTTTCCTTTAGAAAAGTATGTTGAAAATCTGGGAAAAAAAAACTTTTTTTTTTAGGAGTACACAAGAACTATTTTCGGATTTTCAAGCGGAAACAATGTAAAGATAACTATTACCCTTAGGCAAGAGTGTAAGACCGTAAGAGTAAGACCCTGTTCTTTTGGACTTAAATTTTTGGCATCTCAGTTCAGTTCATCTCTATTCAGTTCAGTTCAGTTCAATTCAGCTCATCTCCATTATAATTACTACTTCATTTCAGTCCACTTCAATTCGGTTCAGTTCAATTCAATTTAGTTATGTTTCAGTCCAAAAGAACAGGGCCTACTTGTTACCCATCCCACTCACCAAATCTATAAAAACGGATTCACTTTCTTTAATCCGTTTCTTGTGCCCAAAAAACCGATATCAAACGCCCCATAAGGTCGTTAAGCATCAAGCCCAAACCTCGTATAACCAAGGGGTGTGTAGAAAAACCCGGCCCGAAAGCCCGACTACCCGCTCACAAAAACCGGGTATTTTAAAAGTCGATTACAATTTTTACGGTCGGGTACCCGGCCCACTAAATAGACACTTAAGTCGGGGCAGGTCTGAGTAGTTTTTTGGGGTTTCGCGGGTACCCGAAATCAGGTAGGCTTTTTTCTTTCTTTGTTTTTTTTTTTGGGCTTGTAATTTGGATGGTTCATGGTTGGGCCTTTGAGAGTTTGACAAACTTCAAATTCTCAAGGCACAAACCTATGAAGCACGGGGTCGGCTTCCTATGGGAGGAACCCGTGTTGGGGACGTCTGGGGGTTGGGGACGGTACGGGGACGGCTCGCTATCTTCAACTGCATTCATCAAGCTATCAATTCTATCATCAACTGCATTCAATTAACGAATATCAGTTTTTGAAAAATTAATAATGGAATATTACTAAAAAGTTGAAATTTTGATGAATTTCTTTGAGGAAAAAAAAAAAACAAAAACAAATTTAGTTATGAAGTTCTGTTATTTTGGATCAGAAGCTTAAAGCTACTGGGTGATTTTTTTTTATTTGTGATTTTGTTAGACTGGTGTTAGCTGAACAATTTGACTGTATTTTTTTTTTTATATAATAATTTTTTAGAATATGTGTTCTTTAGTTGATACTGATAACAGGAGAAGGGAATTTGTGCAAATAGATAAATGTTGGATAATTAAGGTATATTTTCGGGCAAGGTACCTTGAATAAGTCATGCTATGATCAAGATTAGGAACAATGGGTACATTAAAATATTAAAGACTATTGTATGAATTGTTATTATGTACTTTAAGGCTTTATGAATTATTATTATGTTAATGTTACATTAAAATATTAAAGACTATTGTATTTTAAATATTTATGTGATTTTTTAATTGCCGATTCCTTGCCGTCCCCGTTTTTAGAAATTTTGATTTTGACGTTTTCCGTCCCCGTCCCCGTCCCCGTTTTTGTCCCCGTTTTTGAACCCGTGCAACCTAGGCACAAACTCACAAAACACTAAATTACTCACAAACTCACTCACATAACTACAAAATCTGGCGGCTTTACGGGCGGCAGCCGGCACGAAACTCCGGCAAGGCTTGATGGGTGGAAGCCGGCAGCGAATAAGCAATAATCATTAAACATGTATTTAATTTAATTTGTTCATTTTGTTGATTTAATTCGTTTTTTTTAATTTATTTTGTTAGTTTTTGTATTTAATTAATTCATTTGATTTAATTCGTTTTTTTTTATGTAATTAATTTGGTCATTTCTGATTTTTTTTTTAATTTATGTTTTTCGATTCTGATTTTTGAATTGTTCATTCTTAATAGTTCGTTTGGTTCTGATTTTTTTTTAATAGTTCATATGATTCTGATTTTTTTTTTTCGTTTTTGATTTCAGATTTATTCTTTATTTTTTCGATTTCTGATTTTTTTATAGTTCATTTATTCTGATTTTTTTTCATTTCTTTGAATTTTGATTTTGTATTTAATATTCGTTTGTCACTTTTTCTTTCTTATATTTGAATTTGCTTCTTGTTTTTTCTTTTTTTTGTTTTTTGTTTTATTTTTATTTTTCTGTTTTTGATTAGTATTTAATGTTTTTAGTGTTTGTTTTCTGTTTTTATTTTTCTGAATTGAATTTGTCTTTGTTTTAATTTTGTTTTTGTAGCTACTTAATGACATAAATACATAATTAAAGTATTTAGTTTTAGTCCAAAACAAAGAATAAATAGGCGGGTACCAGCTTACCCGGCCCGGACAATTCGGATACCCGGTTTGTGAGTATCCGGGAAAAACGGGTAGGACTTAGGTACTAAAATTGACTATCCGTCAAGTCGGGTACCCGCTAATGCACACCCCAGTATAAGCACAACAACGGGCTAAAATGGCTAACCAACCCCAAAAAATGGTTTATTAACCGAATACCCTAATTTAACCTAGCCCAAACACCACAATAACATCAATCCTAAAAATCATCGACTATAAATACAAACCTCACATTTTCATCATAATTCACACTTTAAACCCTAACTGGGTATCTCTTCTTCGTCCTGCTCTCTGCGATCACCTTCAATCATACATGAAATTTTTATTTTTTTCTTTCAAAGATTCAAACTTTTTTTTTATTTTATAATAATGGTTCAATGTATTTCCTACAATTTCTGCATAAAAATATCAAATTTTTTCTCAATTTTATGTCATAAATCAACAAATAAGAAATGATAAATCAGCTATATTGTACCAAGAGAAAAGTAAAAGAAATTCAATACTTTATCTCTTGAAATTGCCAAAAATGGCTGTAGCAAAATTAAATTAAGAAGCTATCTGGCCGATTGTTGTTAATTAGTCAGCAATTCTGCTTACCGAGCTTCTGACATACATTCTAATTTAGGGTTTTTGATTTTTAATTTAGGGTTTTTGATTTAAAAATTGATAAATTAAATTAGGGGAAAATTGAGAAGGGAGAGAAGAGGAAATGGCAGAAATGAAAGCCATTTTAAGAGACCCTTCTCGACACATTGAAATTATTGGTCGTTTTCCAGGCAATGCTGTTCTGATTTCCCAGCTGCTTTGCGTCTATAAGTGACTACATTTGGAATTTTGATTTTGACCTTAATATTACTCCTTTATTCTACACCTTAATATTTACTTTTTATAATTTTGCAAAATTAGAGTTATAAATATTACTCCTTCCGTTTTTTAGTTGAAACGATTCGGTGAGAAAAGTGAAAGGTTGCAATTAAAATGTTGCAATAAAAAAATGATGGTAATATAAGATTTGTATTGACTACATGTATAAATGAAATATGGAGAATAAATTGAGACGAGAGAGTTGTTAATATGATATTAAAATTTTGTTAGTATAATGTGTATGATTAGGAAAATATGGAATATCTTTAATTGACTGATTATGGATAAGTTATTTTGGGTGAAATGTTAACTGAAGATCCCTGGACTGTTGTTTAATAATGGATTGCGAACACTGGTTATGGATTTCTGACTACCAATTAAATATTTAATATGACTATAATTTTCGATAACAAAAAGGAAATATGACAAGGAAAAAAAGTGAACTTGAATATGTTGTAAACTTCAGAAAACAAGCGCAAATGTGCAATAACGATTTGCCCTTTGACAATTTGTTTATATGATTGAGGGCTTTAAGGCTTTCACTCTTGATGCTGATAACACACATTGATAAGTATGATAACACATGAGCTATAACTGTGTAATGGTGAGAGTGAGGGGTAGCTCAAGTGGTAAAAGTTGCTCAAGTGGTAAAAGTTTCTCCCAGTTTCAGGAGATCCTAGAATCGATTTCCTTGTGGCTCCTTAGCACTAAAAAAAATAACTGTGTAGTAGTGCACCACTGCACCATATATCTTTCCATCATAAAAACGATCACATAATCATTTCAAAACAGGCTGTATTATTGTTAAGTAGCGTATGTGTATGCAAGTTATGGGTGTTATGGACACCGTGGTTGCAAACCACATTGTTGACAAGTAGCATATGTTTATGCAACTAATGGCATTATGGACAACGTGGTTGTGAACCACATTGTTGACAAGAACAAGCTATGGCGTTACGGACACTGGTTGTGGACTTGTGGTCCTTATGGATGAAGTTTTGTCAGTTTTACAAGAACAAGATGTTTTGCTTGCAACTTTGCAGAGTTGTAGGCATTATACATTCAAATATAGTTACAGTTGATCACGAAAATTAGATGTGATCCGATTATTTATGAACAGAGGAAATACAACATGCCCACAAAGAACGGGAAGAGAAAGCAGACAGATAGATGATCATTATTCATTAGGATTCCTGCAACTTTACTATGAGGGACTTGCATTTCCAGAATTAAGATTCTGAAATGTGACATTACAGGTGCCTCACAGTTTGCTCAAGAATTGCCGCATCAAATTGTGCTTAATTGGGACATAAAAAAACAGGAAAACATGACATTATCAAACACTTGACCATTTTCATCAACAAAAACAAGGAGAAAGAGGACCCAAGTCAAAGGGAGGTCCGAAATCCATGGCATGGAACCTTTTTTGTGTTTTTTTTGGTTTATTATCCTTTAGCTTTTGATCATCATTCTTTTGCAGCAACAGGTTCTTCCACTTCGAAATAATCGTGCCTGAAAATCCCACAACAGCACAAAGTAAGATGTCAATGACATAAAAAGAAGATACGAGTAAATATGAAAGCCATGAAGAGGGGAAAAAACAGCAAATTTACTTATCCTACAAAAAATTTCCCCATCAACAACTTGAAGTTGCTGAAGAATACTGTTTTATTAGGATCATTAGCAAGTGGATGAATGAATTTTCTGTTAAAAAGTGCTTTCCGAGTAATATTACAGTAAAATCTGAAGTTCAATATATAAAGAAGGATGAATACAAATTCACTTACTTAATCTTCCGCGAGAGTTGGTAGATACCAGTTCCAGCCATTGCCACGTTCACACTAAAAAGATTCCAGTTTTTCTGTGATTGAGAGTAAAAGATGTCAGGCCCTTAGCAAAGAGCAAGAACAAGGGAGGAGTTCAACTAAATACTTGAACTACATCAAAGAGATAACAAGTTCATCTTATTAAAGAGAATAGAAAAAAGTACACAAGATTAATAAACAGTACAATCTCTACTGATCATATCCCACGACAGTCAGATTTCACATAGACAAACAAAAATTAAAATTTTCTGGAAACATTAACAAGGTATCCACCGATATACATCAGTCTCCATAATATTTGCAGACCTAAGATATTGTCTGGTGCCCCAATCGTCCCCAAAACCCAGCTAGGTTACTAGCAACAGTCCTACACCAAACAATATTTGAAAACAAAATAATTTTACCCAACTCATCACCATCATTCAACAAATCTACACCATAGTTTTTAAGCGTTAAGTTAAGAAGAGAATGAGTCCTATGAGAAAAATATCCCAAAAACATTGAAACCAGTGTGACTGCATAGGTCGCTCCTTCCCTATCAAAACAACAGTGCATGACTACTCCATATATAATATCATGGTAGCATAGACTTAACGGGTAACATTGGAACCAAGGGCTTCCACAACGGCTGCCAGCAAAATATATTGAAATGATCAGAAAAGACCATATTGGTCATAGCCTCATAGGTGCTAGCAATTAACCATCAACCCAGGACTACAATTGTGAGGTAAGTGATTATATTTATCACAGTACAGCTTGCAACCAAAATCAAGTTAATATGGTTAAGTACATCCTCGAAAGCTTTACAGGCATCAAAAGGCAACAAGAATACAATAGAAAATGATACAAAACCATGTGTATACAAGGTAATGAACTAATGAATGCCGACTAAGCACCAGACAAGTGTCGTGTCCAAAGTCGCATATACTTAAAAATTTAATGGCACACAGAAAAGCTGAAACAATATACATATGAGAACTAAGTTCAAACAATTCTATAAATTAAAATCAACTTGTGAACCAACACTGATAATTTTTATTACGCAGACATTTTGTTGGAAACATAAGTAAGAAGAAAACTCACAGGAGTAATTACAGTACTGTAACGAGACCAAATGACTCCAGTGGCTGTGACAGCTGAGCAGCAAAGGAAATAAAGCATCAGATAAGGGGGAAAAGGAGCAAAGGAACAAAGAAGTTTATCAAAATAATTCAATGCTTTTGCTTGTGTCAGTCGCAGAAGCATACCTATTTGTTGAGGGTATGATATTTTGTCCGCTGGCTTCGCAAAGTCAGCGATATTGGCTATACTGATTCCCCATTTAAAAGTTGGAGCCCAAAAGTGAACTACAACGAAAAACAAGTTATTGGATGTAGAAGTTGGGTGAAATCCCTGGCAATATACTAAGCTAAGAGAATATTCAGATTGGAACACTAATCACGGAGAGTAGCATGAAACATGAGACATTTGTTACATTCTAGATAACACCATTTAACTTAAACTCAATTCGCATATACAATATTATGGATAGCTAAGATACAAGAGTAGTTCTTGCTAGTTTCTTTTGCTCTTATTCATCAATCATCACTGGTAGTATGGCACATCATATATAACTCATGTTAAACAAGCTCAACTTCAAAAAATGTTCTATTCCTCTTGACACACGTAGTGTAAAGTTTAAACTTCCTTAACTATCAAGTCTCAACCCATGTTCAAATGCTAACACCTAAATGCATTTTCTAATTTTCATCTATCAATCCATACACTAGGATTAATATACAAGCTACTATTAACCAAAATAACTAATTCTTATTTTCAAAGGAAACTATCACAATGACAACAAATCTAGGCCCGCTAAAGGGGAAGCCGATTGCATGATTGCTTTTAGATCCTTGGGTTATCACTGTAACTCACTAGTTCTAGCATAACTGCATAAGTTGTAATGTTCAATTATTTGTTACGCGAGAATTCTTTATTGCTGCTTTCCTCAGCTTATCCATAGAAAATTTAGGTTTTCTCTAATTTGAGAGGGCATCAGGCATCCATCAAAAGCAGTTTAAAGTGCTACCATGGTTTGAATAATTGGAAAAACTTTTAAATTCCAAACCAACCACAAAGTAACTGTCTCAATTGTGTCCCCGAAGAAATGTAAATTGTCTCTATTCCTCTCAGTATTTGCTTAAACATGACATTACTCAAGACAACAAAAGCAATAATAAGTGCACATCGTTTATGTTATCACTATTTACTCAAGGCTTCCAGGACAATAGTGGCTCAACTAAAACATTGTCAATACCTAAACTTGGTTCTCCACTTCCCACATTTGGTAACACAAAAAACTCCTTTAACAAGATGAAATGTAATTACAGTGCAAAACATTCGGGATTAACATACTCCAATACTCCATACTAAAAGATCTAAAGCTAAGAACACAACTCCATGTATTGAAATCATATTTTTTTCTGAAGACCGTCTACTTCACTCATAGCCATCAACGAACACATAACGATAACCCAATAACAAACACACTAACCTCAAAGCCGGCTCAAATAGCACAATTCAAGCTACCATAAACTCCCAATCCCTAAACCACAAAGCTAAATCTCAACACCATATAAACAGTCCAACATCAACGTTACCGGTCTTCACAAGCCCTCAACTCTAACATCAAAATGGACACATGATGTTTCATTTTCGACAAAAACACACAAATTTTCAGAAAATTGGCCATGTATAACACCTGAGCACATACTCCGACACGCGTATCTAACACTGAGCAACAACAGTTTCACATATAATCCAATCTCATTCTCAATTGCAACTTCACATAATAATATAATAACAATGTTAACACTTAACAGTCGATTAATTACCAAACATTTCAGCAATTATAGGGTCAAAGTAATAGGGTCAATTACAATAATTCAATTAAACAGAACAACAAAATAATCTTAACCTAAAGTTTCCTTAATTCAAAACTGAGCTAAAAAATTTCATCAAAATCGCTTCTTTTATAGAGTCAAACTTATAATATATGGTGAAATTTACGGCAGATAAAATCGAACAGATTATTATTGCTAGGGTACAACAAACTCAATTGGATTCAACACACATTTTATTTAATTTATTTGAGATTATTTGGAATCAATTAAATTACTTAGAAATTATAATTCCAATTTCTAATCATAATAACAAAAATTAAACATCAAAAATAATGTGAAAAAATAAAATAATGACAATAATTAAAGAATAATTGACATCGCAAATCTGAAATGAAGAAAAATGAAAACCGAAAAATAAAAAATTACTGGTTTTAGGGCCAGCAGGATGATTCCAAATAGCTTGGAGCTTAGAAGTCGCCATTAATGATATCAGTTGAATGAAATATGATGAATCTTCTCCTCAATGAATGAATTTTGTGCGTGAGAGAAGGAGGTCAAAAAAGAATATAATCGCATGTGCCTTTTTCTACGGTTGCATTACTATTTTTATTATGATATTATCGGATTATTTTATTGTCTCATACGCCCACTTTAAGTGGTGTTAAACTCGCGACCTACTCGAGCTTGATTGGGATAAGAAGTTGGTTAACCGGGTTTGGCTCGTGTTTGAGCTTGAGTTGTGGTGTTGAATAGTTGAGTTGAGTTCGTCGAAATTGTAGTTGATAGGTTTATTATCCAAGCATTATAAACGGGATTTAAATACAGATTGAGTTTGATAGAAAGTATATCGAGGTAGTAAGGAGATGAAGAGGTAATTTAGAAGTTAGTCTATACCTATATATTCGAATTGTGATTAGTGAGATTTTATTAGTCAACATTAGATTCAATTGAGCTCAATTTTAATTGTTTAGGATTTGACAGGCGTTAATGAGTTGAAGCTACTATAAACTCAATTTTAACTCACATTCTGGCATTTAAAGAGTATAAATGAAATTATAATATCTTCCACATAAAAGTCGAATGCAAACCAACAACTTTAACCATTGTTAGCTTTCAACGGTTCCCATTTAACGAATTGTCATTTTGTAGTTTTGACTTTGTCCAATAGGATTGATTAATATGGAATACGGAGTTAAAATTGTTGTAAATAGAGGTTAGTATGAGTGTTGACAGACTTAAATTTGAATCTCAAGTATAATATTCCTTTGCTCGAGCTTAATTTACTTACTCTACCAGTACCCTTACAGCTTTACTTGTGAATTATAATTGACATCAAACATAATGATTAGAAACCATATTACTCGTAAATTCGAATCAAACATTTTGTTAACGACAATCTAATTGCGATAGCTTAAAGTAATTTTACAAATTTCACAGGAAATAGTCACATGGTTAGCTTAAAAATTAAGAAGTTCAACCATTATATTTTGAGATTAGAAAAGCATTATTAGATTAAATAATAACAATACTTCAAAGCTTCGACTCTCTCGATCTAAAAGTGCATGGTATTAACCACTTACATGAAAGAGAGCACTACAAATTGAAGCACAAACCAACTTTGATGTATTGCAAACAAACATACATAACAAAACAAGAAAAGTGATACATTCATTATTGATACACTAGTACACATCATACTAACCAAATAAAATTACTACGTAAATTGCTATAAATTATTAAACTGGATTATGTCTTCCTTGGTTGTCTTCTACTCTTCTTGAACGTTTCTTGAGACGTTGCATCATGACTCCTTCAAACATATCGACTTTTCTCAACAACCAATTAGGCTTCCTTGATGAAAGCATACAATATCCAATGCTCGACCCCAAAACAGCTCCTAGTCCAAACCCCAACAAAATGATTTCCAGCAAACTTATACTTGTGATTTTATCAACTAAACCGCCATTTATTTCTTGTTCCGACTCTAGAGTTGCAGGTTGATGATCATGACCACTACCACTTTCTCCACACTTAGGCAATGGATTTCCACATAAGCCCGAGTTCCCTTCATATGAATTTTTCGAAAATGTGCTAAACTGATTTCCTTGAGGGATTGGTCCTTCCAATTGATTCTTTGAAACATTGAATACTTCAAGGAATGTGAGTCGGACCAGTGGTGGCAAAAATTTTCTCCTTGAGCATGTTGCAAGACAAGTCTAGAGAATTGAGTGTAGTTAGGTTGGCTAGTGATGGGGGTATGTGGCCTGTGAGTTGGTTATGTGAAATATTCAATGCTACCAGTGCAACAAGATCACCAATGGATTCCGGGATTTCACCACTGAAACTATTGTTGGATAAATCTAAGACAGCTAGAATGTTTAGGATTTTATATGTAAGCGACAACCCTTTCATTGTCAACACTAATGAGTCTTGATAATAATAATAAAAGTTACCAACATACTTTGTACCCTTATTGTGGCCATCACCATTATCCACCATTAGCCCCTTGAACATCTTGGAGAATCTTGATGGCAACTTCCCGTAAAATTGGTTGTTGGAAAGATCGAGAATTTGCAGCTTAGGAAATGAATGTTTGGACGATCTTGAATAATCATCTTTAATGAAACCTCGAAGATTGTTCGATTGGAGGACAAGGACTTTTAGCTCTAACCAATGTGGGAAGGAATCATTGAATCAGTTATTCCCGAAATTAAGTACTTCCAAATCCTCACACCTAATCAAAGATCTTGGAAGCTTTCCTTTGAAATTGTTGTTGTTCAAGTGCATGCTTTTTAATTTGCACCCTTTTGCGATTGTCATATTAATGACCCCGTGGAGTAAGTTTGATCCCAAATCTAAGAGTAATAGACCGCGAGTCATCAACTTTCCAAAACACTTTGGTATCGTACCATTTAAATGGTTATTTGAAAGATCAAGGTATATCAACTCTTTCAAGTCACAAAATGATGAGGCGATTTCTCCGTGAAAATAATTATTAGAAGCTAAAAACAACAGAGTAGTTTTGGGTGGTGGCAAAGGGAGCAATCCTTGTAGAGAGTTTGAGCGAAGATCGATATACTCCAAGCTATTTAAAGAAAGAAGATTCAAACCTCCGCTTAAGTTGTTATGAGAAATATTCAAATATGTCAATGAATTATCTCCCACATTGAAAAACCAACTTGGAATTTCACCTTGGATTTTGTTGTTGGAGAGATCTAACCATTGCAAAGTGTGTTGGGAACTTATGATATTGGGGAAAGTAGTGATGTTACAAGAAGACGTATACAACTCAGTCAAATTTTGCCTAGAAAATGTAGAGTTAACATCCCCTATTAATGATGTATAAGACAAATCAACAAAAGTAAGATCACTGCAGTTGGTTAAAAAATTGGGTTCAAGGCTTAAGTCCTTATTGTCGCTAAGATCAAACTCTTGTAGGAAACAATTACTTTTCGGAAATGGTTTAGAAACATTCCCCGTAAATTGGTTGCCTTTGAGTGATAAGAATATCAAAGAAGGGAGATTGATTAACCAAGAATGTATAGGTCCATTTAGCAAGTTACCCGATAAGATTAGATGAGTTAAATTTGATAGTTGTTTTGTGTTCACATATGAGGGTAGCATCCCACTTAGATTATTACCTGAAAGATCAATTGTTTTTGTTGTGTTCCAAATCCACATTGGAATTGCTCCATAAAGGTTACAGTCACTTGCAATGAAGCTTCTCAATTGCGGAGGTTGACTCCCAAGTGTATATTCAGGTAACCTACCTGTTAAATTAGTATCACCGAAATTTATGACCTGCAATGAACTACTTAAATTGTTGAAATGTGAGGCATCAACATATAAACAATTGTTGTTACTTGCTAAGAGAGACAGTAGAAGAGGCATGCGCAATATGTTGGATGGGAAGGAGCCTTGAATCTGGCAATATTTGATCTCCAAAAATGTCAAAGACGAAAGATTGGCTAATGATTGTAAGAAAACTGAGTTAATCCAAGCATCGTTGAGGACAAGTTCTCTCAAGCTAGTTAAGTTTCTCATAATCTTATCAATGTTAGGCACTTTCATTTCTATATCTTTTTCTGAGAGATCTAATGACACAAGCTGAGAGAGCATGCCAAAGTTGAATGGAACAGGATAACCATAACCACTGTATGAGAGGTTCAAAACTTTCAAGCTTGCAAAATGGGCCATGTTTGAAGGTATATGCAATGAATCAAAAGAATTGTATGCAAGGTTAAGGCCGGGTTTGAAGATGGAAAAGATGAAAGATAGTGTTATTTTGATCAACAATACCGCTAAGTTGGCTACAACTAAGATCAAGTTCAATAACATGACCGGAGATAGTGACGCAGGTGACACCATCCCATAAGCAGCAATCTTTATTTTTATCCCAAGATTTCGTGTTTGGATAACATGAACCAGATTCGCGACACTTCCAAAAAGTATAATCATAAACAATGGGTAAACTATTTTTAAGTTGAAGCAGTGCAATATGGTCATCATGGTGGCAAAGTTGAGAGGTAGAGTTTTGGAATGAATAAGCTAACAACGGATATAAAAGAAACCAAAAACATAAATAAAAACTGGTGCATCTTGGCAGAAAGAGCTTGTACAATTTTAGAATGATGGATAAATGTAACAGTAGGCAATTAAATAAATTAAGAGAACGAGTAACTTTATATATAGAACATTATATTAACATAAATTGAATAATGACTTGCTTTGACTTAGAAAATCAATAAACACAAATAGTACGGAGTAATAAAAGTTTTCTAATGCATATACCAGTATATACTACTATCAAATCTCGCAACGAGCAAGAAGGAGATTGATACATAAATTACTATGCATTAATTCAAATCCATTCAAAAAAAAAATTGTCCAGAATTACCTTTATTTTGTCACTTTTTAGAAAAAACTAAATTTGTTTTGCCTTTTGTGAAAAACTACCTTACTTTGTTGCATTGTTTTATTTGTTGACCATAATCTAAAGCGAAATTCCGGTGTTGACTTTCGTTTTCAGGTAGCTAAAAACCACTTGATTTACACGTGATGACGTGACATCTTTCAACACTATTTTCACACTTTTTTTTTCGATTTCCTACTATTTTCTCCCCTATTGTGGAACTGATACACATTATCAAAATAACAACTAAACTCTATATCTAACTATTCCCTCCTTTCCCTACACAACAAGAAAAAGGGAAAATAGCGACGGATTTTTGCGACGGAATTTATTTCCGTCGCAAAAAAGTGACAAACTAAATCCGATGACCAAATGATTTTTGCGACGAATTTTTGTTTTTGCGACAGAATATACCCTCGCAAATAAAATTCCCTCGCAAAAAATTGACAAACCCTTGTGTTATTTTATCGCGAAAAAATTAAACCAACAAAAACCCAAAAATTAAACTACTCACTTCTCCTCTTCCGAAAACCACCGCACCACCGCCGTTTATCTTCTTTTCCGCCATTCTCCTTCTTCGCCATTCTCCTTCTTCTTTCATTTCACTTCGCCATTCTCCTTCTTCTTTCATTTCACTTCGCCACCCAAAAACCCTTCCCCTTCTTCTTCTTCTTCTTCTTCTTCTGCTTCTCCTTCGTCGGTTCGCCACCGCTACCGCCACAAAACAAACCCTAAAAAAACGGAAAATCAAAGCGCAACAAAACCTTCGATATTTGATATTATATTTGATATTCGAGTTCAAAGGTTTGATTTACTCTTAATTTCTAATTTTTCTGAATTCGATATTTGAGTATTCGTTTTTACTGTTTTCCTTTGATTGCGTTATTTGTTTTCAATTTTGTTCATTTCAGATCAGAAGTTTTTAATCGATGTGCATTTTTTCCCTTGAAATCAGAGGATTCTTCAATCGAACATTCATCTTCGATCATTTCTCCCCTGCAATGTTCGTCAATCATCTTTCCCTCAAATTCGCGCTTCTACTAAAAATGTCTCTTCTCCTCTTAACACCGGTAATTTAATTTCATTTTCATCGTTTTTTTTTTTATCATTTTTTTGTTATTATTATTATAAATTTTTTAATGATTGTTTTGAGTTTGAATAATTGTTGTTTGATTATAGGTTTAAGTTCTGAACTTGATTCTATTTCAAAGTTCAGTGAGATTGTTCCTGATACCGTAATCTTCGATGATTTCGAGAGGTAATTTCATGATTATTGCTTAATTTTTAATTTCTTTTGATATTTAATTAGTTTAATTATTTCTAATTTAATCAAATGTGCGATTTTAGGTTTCCACCTACTGCTACTACTGTTAGCCCCTCGCTTTTGCTAGGTATTTTGAGTCTTCCTGATACTATATTCAAGGTAATGTTGAGTGTTGACATATTCATAGAACTGTGAAATGTAAACTATAGTATCTCATCGGTTACCTGTAATGATGCGATGTTAGAGGAAAAAATATTTAACCATTGCATTTATAGCATTTTGAAAGAAAGATAAAATTATTTGATTATGAGATGTTGTAATTTAGTTTTTTAAATTTGTTTACTGGTTGTAGAGTGCGGTTGATACTGCTTTGGCAGACTCTGAGTGTGCTACTATTGGCAAGCTAGATGCTAGATTTTCATTTTTCATTAACAAGGTTTACGCTCTTTTCAAATGATGTGTTTCGTATTTGTTTTGTTTGATTAAATATTGATATGTTGATTTAATTTATATGTGGACGAGTAGGCGCTGGTTAATTGTGGAGCTGATTTGACTAAGCTAGTACCTGGTAGGGTTTCGACAGAAGTGGATTCTCGTCTGGCTTATGATGCACATAAGATTGTTCACAAGGTATAGATTGTACTTGGATTCTCTGATTCCCAATGTCATTGAATTTTACTCGAATTTGTTAATGCCTATTGGTGTATTAGATTTCTATGTTGCATTTTGTATTATGCTTTCCATTGATATGCAATTATGTACTGTGTACTGTATAAATTCGACCATAGCTAAGTGTGTGTGGCTGTTTTACTTGTAGGCGAATGTGTACTTGCTGGTGAATCAGTTGAATACATAGATTAGGATTAAGGAAGAATAGAATATGTGTTGATGATGATAATGGAACAAAAGGTGATTCAGATTTTTACATGCACTAGAATATAAATAGTTTATGTTCTAGTAACTTTAATAAAACTTAAGATATGCTTTTTTGAATTTCAGCCTGAGTCGACTCTTCACTCCCCCCTGTCTGAATCTCGTCTCTAAAAGCCTTATTAATAAAAGGCTAGTTAGGCATAATGTAAAGGTTGTAACACTTGTAATTATGTCTTTTAGGGATGTTTAGCTTATTTATAGGTTGAAATGAAGAGATATGAGAAAAATGGGCACATTAGTAGCCATTTTGAGCCATTTCGAGGCCATTTGAACCTAAAACACATGTAAAGGCTAGTTTGAAATAATCTAGAGGTTGTAACAGAGGTGTCTTGAGTGGGCCACTAAGCTGTTCAAAATATTTTATGCTATTTTCAGATGAATTAACAAGCATAGCCATTGTAATTATATTACGAGTCAATTAATGGGCAGTTTGCATAGGTTTGGAGAATAGACAGTAATTTCAAGTAATACGTAATTTATTTAAGTATTGGCATATCAACCTAGGCAACGTGATAAAGAGGATAGTCTAGCTCACTTAAAAAACCTAAGGGTCATTTCGAAAACCAATTGGTGACGGGGTAGTAACTCCTAGGCTTATAAATTGGTGATGTAGATCAACTTTCCAGAAGGGTATCAAGGTTTGACAGTTTTATCTTTATATGTTAGTTGATAAATTCCATACATATTTGAAGTTTGAACTACTGCTTTCAAATGAAGCTATTACGATTGATATACAGAATGTTTTTGTTGCCTTTTCGTGGCATGAATGCATGAAGTGCATTTCTTTTTTTTTTTTTTTTTGTTGTCTCAATGTATCTAGATTTCTAGTGAAGGAAGACTTAGTAGATTGATGTATTTAGATCAGTAGATCATATATACTTTATCTATAGCAACTTGTTTTGGTTTTGGTGGAAGATATTAACCAACATGATTTAAGATGTTGAGTTTGTTGGTTTGACAGGGAAAGCCAGTGAATGCAGAAGAATCCATTGATAGTAAGCCTAGTGAAGAGGTACACAGTCCAGTTGTCGAGGAGATAGAAAGCAACGGCGATCAAATACCCGAGAAACCATAGCTATTTTGACAGTTGGTACAGGTAATGTGCATAGTCTGCTTTTGTACCGGTCAACTTCCAGTACATGCAACATAAAAATGTGGGATACCTAATAGCATAGATAAGTCTTGTTGATACTTCTTGATTCTTAGTCATTTTGCACCCAGTGTATAGTGCCAATTATCTATCTGTTATATATACTAATAATTACGGTATAGAAAAATAGATAGAAATTTCTATAAAATTGTGAGTCCAAACGAAATAGGGTGTCATTGAACTTGTGTGATCTAATATGTTTAGATTTGATTAGTATTGACCTGATCTTGTTTTGACCCCTCATTCTTATCATTCATTAACCTAGTCTACTTATGTCACTCATGCACATATACATATTAATTTATTTCGCTCTCTCATTCAAATTGATGATTTGATTTTGAAGTATTTCTGTGAAAGAATGAACGAATGACCAGATGGGGTTCTTATTGTAGGTGTTGCTGTTTGATCTGTCGTTGTTAGTTGATGTTCTTGTGTTGATGTTTCCATTGTTAGCTACTGCTTCAATGTTGGTGTTCGTGTTTAGAGCTGCTTGATCGTGTTCGTGTTCTTGTTAATGGTGCTGTTGTTCTTGTTTGGAGATGGTTGTAGGTGTTGTTAGTTTCTCCTTTTTATGTTGGGTTTAATGATTTGTTTATAGGTATTTGTGTACATAAATTAGCTCAGGAAATTGTATAAAATAATATTTTTTTGACATTATTGTAATGAATATTATTACTTTGTTTATAATATTAGTAACAACCATCATTTTTAGTAATTATATTTAGTAAAAATTAATTAAAAGCATTTTTTTATATCTAAATATGCCTATTAGTACCGTTTTTCTGAAAAATGGTACTAATAGTTGGGTTATTACGGATCGTGATAGAACGCATATGCAGACAGCCGATTGTACACCTATATCAGGTGTATAGGCATTTTTGTACCGTTTTTTTAAAATGGTACTAATAGTACTTATCAGTAACTTTTTTACAAACGATACTAATAGTTAAAGCTATTAGTAATGCCTCCATTAGTAACGCTCTAGAAACGGTACTAATAGCCCCAAAAAAAGGTACTAAAAGCCTTTTTTTTTCCACTAGTGTTTGCGAGGGAATTTTCCGTCGCAAAATAGCTAACTTTGCGAGGGAATATTCCGTTGCAAATTTGCGAGGGAAATTTCCGTTGCAAACTTCAACAATTCCGTTGCAAATTTCCGTCGCATGTTTGGAAATTTGCGACAAAAATTTTAGCGAGGGACATTTTGCGACGGAATTTTGTAAGTCTACGACGGAATTTGTCCATCGCAAAATTGCTGTTTTCTTGTAGTGCTATTTTCTTTACATATCTTGTTTCTCTATGTTCCATATTTTTCTTTACATTACAACTGTAAATTTTTAACATTTTTTTTTATTAAAATGGACCCTACACACCACCCACTCATCAAGTTTCTATTAGTTGCAACTTGTTTCTCTCTCATCAATTATTACCCCAATTTGATCCCACCACTATTATTATATCATATATCAAAATGAGAGGGTGAATAGTGACCGTAAAAAATAATAGGGAACAGAGGGATTACTTATCTATTGCTTGAACAATACTTGGGAATCATTTAGCCATATTGGATGATTGAATCAAGTTAAACAAAAGACATGTGCAACTCACGTGTATTTTAGATGCTTAAAACTGAAGGTCAATGACGAAACTTTAATTAAGTTAGTAGTCAACAAAGAAAATAGCAAAGTAAGGTAATTTTTTACAAAAAGTAAAAATAAAGGTAGTTTTGGACAAATAAAATGATTATAATTAAGCATTATATGTATAATCCTTTCCAATTTGTTCCAATGAGTTGCTCACAAAGTGGTTAATAATAATAATAATAATAATAACAATAATAACAATAATAATAATAACAATAACAATAACAATAACAATAACAATAATAATAAAGTGGGTAATTTGTAGATGTTAATAATATAATCATTCTCAGTTGATACCTAATTCATTCATAGCAATGATATACAAATAGCTTCTGTGGCCTAGAGGACTATTAGTTTTTTTTTTTTTTTGGTGACTTGAAATCTATTCATTGTAATTTGAAAACATACATCCTTGACTTGAATTTAAAATCAATTTAATGACTTGAAATATATGCAATAACATAGTAAAAATTGTGACTTGAAAAATGTCTATTAATATTTTGAATAAAAAATGCATCTGTTTGACTAGAAATTTTTTTTAACAAAATTATAAATTTATCCTCCTTTAAACCAGCTCGCATTTGGATATATACTTTCTCATTGAAAGACCCAAGCTTTACGCATAGGAAAATTCAACATTCCTATGGTGAATGTTAGTATAGCGTAGAATGAACGGTAATTTGATTACTATCTAGCTGGTGCGTGGTCTAAAATTGTTGAAGTTGGATATATCCTTTGTTGTTATATGGATGGTTTTAAAGGCATGTTTACTTCATTTTAAAATTAGTTTAGTTTAGTTCAGTTCAGTTCAATTCAGTTCAGTTCCGTTCAGTTTAATTTAGCTCTTCTTTTACTTTGCTAATTAATTTGTTCCTATTTGTTCGTAATATTATTTGTTCATATTATTATTGTTGTTGTTGTTATTTTGTACTTAGATCTAATTTGTTCATAATATTATCGATGTGTATCAACTATTTTAGTATTATTTTATATTTGACTTTATTTTGTTCATAATATTATTGTGTTCATAATATAATTATGGTACCTTAATCATTATTTTTTTTGTTCCATATATATATATATATATTTTAATTTATAATTTTCAAGAAAAAATATTATGAAACTACCATTAAGCAAATGAAACAAAAATATAAGTGAAATATTATTTACAAAAATATTATTATACCACATAAGTGGATTACCATTCACAAAAAAATATGAAGATTTACTAATTTTTATTTCAATAAATATGAATTACCAATAACGTTTTTTTTTAATTGTTTAAAAATGATAAATAGAATGATATCAAAATTATTACTCCGTACTATGTCATTACTCCATAGTTAAAAATCATTACTAATTCGTAGTTAAAAATTAATAGTAATAGTCAATCTATAAAAATCATAGTAAAAAATCAATAGTCATAATTAAATATCAATAGTTAAAAATCAATAATCAATATATCAATCAATCACAACCTTAATCTCAAAAAATTGGGGTCGGCTACATTTTTGGGATTAAGACAAAAAATTAAAAATCAATAATCAATAGTTAAAAATAAATAATCACTAGTTAAAAATCAATAATCCATAATTAAAAATCATTAATCGATAATAAAAACTTTCAGTCCAGTTTTGTTCAGCTCCAATAAGTTCAGTTCAGTTCGGCTCCGATCAGCTCAGTTCAGTTCGGCTCCGATCAGCTCAGTTTAGTTCAGATGTTTTCAGCTAAAGTAAACACGCCCTAAGTTACAACCATATATCGCGTTAAAAAAAAACCTTATATTGTTAGTAAATACAGTAATCTATGATTCTATTCTATTTTTCTTATTAAAACACAATATATGTGGATCCTGGTATGTAACTTGTCACTTTTGGTGAAAAATAATAAAAAATTCCTCACCTCAAAAAATTCTTGTATGAGGGTTCAAACTTGGTACCTCACAGAACTAATGTAAGGTTACAATAACATATGGAGTTTAAAAATATACTACGTATAAATCAAGAATTATTGGTGGAAGTTTAAACAAGATAAATTTAAAAATTGTCTTAATTACTTTATTTTTTGGTGCTATAGTCTTAATTGCTTGTATCTTTGTAAGTTTTAACAGATTTTCTTGATTGAAAATTAATATTCAATTATTTTCCAATAATAATCATTATATGGTTACCTCTTACAGGTCATGTATATGTATGGGAGTATGAAACAATCACTCTATCATGCTATTATCCCATCGTCTTTTGATATGATACATTATTTTCTTTCAAAAAATTTACTACTTTGTTCTTTGTCACCGTCAAATAATTATTTACAAATTATTCTATGCAAAATTTCACAATCTTCTCAAATATTCTAGAAGTTTTGAGTTGAAATAAATTAATGGCTTCATTCCTCCCATCATCAGGTGATGGATATACTTTCGATTTCCAATAAACTATTGGTTTATAAAGACATTTGATTCATGTTTTTAATTTAAAATTTCTATGTGCGTCTTTTTTTTTTCCCAATCAGAGGTAACTATGTATTGTTATTGAAATTTTGTTATATTTTAAATTATAAGACTAATATCCAATAACCTGGGACAACACCCGAGCATAAACTGATTAATCAAATGAGATGACAAGTGCTTATCTCAAAGACTCAAAGCTGGGTGGTCTTGCATAAATTAGAGTTGATGATTGTTATTGACGTGCCGTGGTGATCCTACCACTATCCTAAAAAACAATCAAATTGCCCAAAATTCGAAGAAGTATTTTAGCAATTATCTATCAATTATTTTACCTTTGAATTGTTATTACTTTTCAATATTTATATTTATATTCTAGTGCATTTTCGTTTATTTGAGTTAAGTAATTTGTAATTCAGTACATTAAAAAAAAAGAACGGGACCTAAGACTAATTTCAAGATCAATATACTATAAGCATATATACAAATAGTTAGCTAGTAATAAATGTAAATAATTAGTATCAACTCCCTCCGTTTTAAAATGTTTGTTACGTTTCCTTTTTACACGATTTTCAATAATGCACTTGTCTAAACCTTAATATATTTCATAACGCTTCGTAAAAAATTTACAAAAATTTGATATTGAAAAACAACATAAATAGACAAATCAAACATACAAGATCTCATGATATATGGATATGTTTGTTTTTATATACCATGAAGAATTTTAATGTCAAAATTTCTCTCTCCTTGCACTCTTTATTCGGAACATAACAAACATTATGAAATGGATGCATTACTAATAACTACTCGTCTTACTTATTAGTACCAAAAAATATCCTCACTGTCCATCACTCTCATTTTTGTCTTCATCACGCCCAACCCAAGCCTAAACCCGAATCAAATAATAACGGGTCATGTCAACGGCTTCATTACTTCTCCAGTTCTCCTCAATTCAATTCCTCCAAATGGTCTTTTACTTGCAAAAGTAAGGTTTTTTTTTTTTTTTTTTTATTATTTATTGTTTTTTATTTTTATAGAAATTTTAATTAATTGATTAATTAATTTTTTTTTGATAGAATTGAAGTTTATTTGGGTGTGTTAATACACTGTCATGAAATGTTCGCTAGTGATTGATTTTATGAACTTGTATTTTTTCATGTGTCATATATAAGATTCGTGGGGGACTATTGCTTTATGTGCATCTCAATGTTTGTATTTTTCTAAATATTAATGTGACTTTGTCTGATTTTATTGAGTATAATACTAGCTTGAATTTTCAATTAATAGAAAATGATAAGAAATTTATATGACAATTATGAAGTGAGAGTAAAAAAAGAGTTTACGCATCTTGGGTAAAAGAGGTATAATATTACGGAAAAAAGAATGATAGAAGATGAACAAATTAAAGAAGGCAATAGAATGAATTTAGAGAACTATAGAAGCATAAATGAAACAGCATGACGAATTGAATATTGACCACAAGTTTTAATGTTACTATACATGACTTACTTTTACTTGAGATCAATAGGTGCAAATACGAGTATAACACGATATGTAATTTCATGCATGAATCCGTGTATTACCCGTAAGAAAAATCAGCATTAGTAAGGAGTCGTCATGGACTCAAGATGGTTGCATTACCCAAATTCTACGCAAGAGAGAGTAATAGACAAGTTATTACAAGTTGGCTACGTGTTATTAGGGATGGTGACTTTTTTTTTAATTATTAATAAGAGTCCGTGCATGATAAGTTACGTTATAAAATTGAAATTATTCTCCTTCGTTTATTGTATGTTTTGTTATTGTGACTCTTTCACACAAATAAACAAAAGGATTGAATGCATCTTCCAAGTTGGCAACGATGTTGTGGTTGTTCACTTTGTCGTCTAAGAAATGGTTGTGATTTAAATTGAAACCTTTGAAATTAGAAATAGATCTTTAAAGTTTGAAACACTCAAAGCCACCTAAATAGCATCTATTCAACCCGAATTGAATTAAAACAAAATAAATATATACAAATATAAAAGACACTTATCACCAAAAATAAAACATAAAAGACAATAAAGTGAAATGAACTTAAAATAAGTTCGAAGGCTTAGGGCCTCAATACTATGGTAGTACACTCGAATACTCAATGAATATGAGGGAACTAGCATAGTCCGATCCATTGTATTTGTAGTGAAGACACCCTAGTGGCCTAACTAGTTTTTTAAAATTCAAAAAATGACGGAACCAACAAAGAAAAAAAAAAAGTACGTATATATTAGGGCCTGTTTACTTCACCTAAAAATAACTGAATTGAAATGACTAATTGAAGCTGAACTGAAAGTTTTTTAAGAAAGTTTAATGAGTAGCAAAATAACTGATTTTCTCAGGAGAAATTTTTATTTATTTTTTTAAAAAAAATTTACAACAAAACAAAAGGAATTCGTATAAAAAAGAACAATTAATTAATTACACAAATAAAAAAACAATAAAAAAAATTCTGAAAACCGTTTATTGCTATTGCTAGATCAGAAATATAATTTTACAAAAAAAAACTATAGATATGATGTTTTATCATCTAATTTTTTATTATTATGAAGATATGAACGATTCATATAGATATAGTTATGGGATACCATTCGAAGTAAATAAAAACCAAGTAAATAAAAACCAAGCATTTTCTTATATTTATAATTACAACATAAATAAAAACAAATTAATTGACGTGTGGTGTAATATTCCTATCAGTTATTATTTAGGAATAACAAATAGTATGGAGAAAAAAAAAAAAAACAGATAGAAAAATATTTGGATTTTAAAATTCTCGGTTTTTAAACAGAAAGAGGCAATCATATGTGGATCAATTATTATTATTATATATATGGCTATTGACAGTATAAATTGGTTAACAACATACAATTAGTTAGTTTATCATTCATTATATTGGTACATGTGGAGTAAGGACTCTAGTCATTATCTTGTCTACTAGTATAATTAGGAGTTTATACTCTATTATAATTTCACTAGGATTATGATTTCTATCTTTATATAAATTAAGTGTTAAGCATTCATTTTTATCAATATGAATTATCAAACAATAATATTAGCGTAGACGAGTATTTTTAATGCAAAGCTTATCACCCACCATGGTTTATTTTATTTTATTACATATATATATAGTATTTCGTGAATTTGTCTATACATTATATATGTATTAAGTAAATTTGTCATTGTTGATTACTTGACTCATTTATCAGTAAATTCGTGGCATATATACATTTATTACACTATATAATAGTTCCTAATTTGCAATATTATTTTGATATAGTAAATTATGTCAAACCTAGCAAAACTTGAATTTGCAGCCCTTGATATTACTGGAAAGAATTATTTGTCTTGGGTATTGGATGCTGAAATTCATCTAGATGCAAAAGGTCTTGGAAAAACTATCAAAGCAGGAAATCAAGAAAACAGTCAAGACAAAGCTAAAGCTATGATATTCCTTCGCCATCACCTTCATGAGGCCCTTAAGACTGAATATTTAACTGTGAAAGACCCAATGGTGTTTTGGAATAATTTAAAGGAAAGGTAACGACCACCAGAAAAACGTTATCCTCCCCCAAGCTCGTTATGAATGGCTTAATTTAAGATTACAAGATTTTAAATCAGTAAGTGAGTATAACTCAGCCATGTTTAGAATCACTTCTAAACTGAAATTATGTGGAGAAAAAATAACTGATGAGGATATGTTGGAAAAGACATATACCACTTTTCACAAGGATAATCTCTTATTGAGTAAACAATATCGTGAAAAGGGCTTTAAAAAATATTCTGAATTGATATCTTGTCTTCTAGTGGCTGAACAAAATGATGAGCTTTTATTGAAAATTCATGAATCACGGCCAACTGGCTCTACTGCATTCCCTGAAGTGAATGCTGCATCCCATAATGGGATACGAATTAACAATAGAGGCCCTGCCAGCAGCAGTGGTTGAGGTCGTGGTGGAAGTTATGGCCGCAGAAGAGGTCGTGGATATTATAGAGGTAGAGGTGGTCATTTCAAAAACTCATATTCTCACCGGAAGTGGGTTTATGAGGATGGTAGTAAAAAGCATGAGAAGGCTAAAAGTGAGACTATGTGCTACCGTTGTGGAGAAAAGGGCCAGTGGTCTCGTATATGTCGTACACTAAAACATCTTGTTGACCTTTATCAGCAGTCTCCGAAAAAGAAAGGAAAGAAAGTGGAGACTAGCTTGGTATATGAAGATGGCGAAGGTGATTTTGATAATGGTGATACAACTCACCTGGAGGTTGCAGATTTCTTCACCACCCCTGAAGGGAATAATTAAGTCAAAAATAATTATGTCTATTAGCAAATAAAGATTTAGTAGTTTACATTCATAATTTAGCTAGAATAATTTATGTTATTTACTTTGGCTTTGTTATTTTATGCATGAACTTGATAGTTTAATAGTTTGTTTTGTGCTTTAAGACTTTGTTACTTTAATCTTATTTTAGTTACTTTGAATATTTGGATATTTTAGGATATGTTATTTACTTTCTATTATTTTATTTGAAGAACATGAATGCTCTCCAAGCTCAATTAACAATAAATGGTGAAGAAATATGTCTAGCTGATAGTGCAACTACTCATACAATACTTAAAAATAAGAGATATTTTTCTCAATTGATGATGAATAATATAAGTGTGAATACTATATCCGGTAGTGCAAACATTATTGAAGGCTCCGGAAGAGCAACTATATTGATGCCTATGGGAACAAAATTCGAAATTGTTGATGCTTTGTACTCCCCTAAGTCTCAAAGAAATTTATTGAGTTTTAAAGATATCCGTCAAAACGGATACCATATTGAGACAATAAGTGAAGGAAATAATGAATTCCTTCAAATTACGAGTATAACCCAAGGCACTAAGCAGGTTTTGGAGAGATTATCTGCACTCTCCACTGGCTTGTACTACACAAAGATTAATGTTATTGAGACATATGCTATTGTAAACCAGAAGTTTACAGATAGCTTTATAGTTTGGCATGACCGGTTAGGCCATCCCGGTTCATCAATGATGCGAAAAATAATTGAAAATTCACATGGACATTCTTTGAAGAGCCAGCAGATTCTTCAAAATGATTATTCTTGTGCTGCTTGCTCCCAAGGTAAGTTGATCATTCGGCCATCACCAGCGAAAATAAATTATGAATCTATTTCTTTCCTTGAACGTTTACAAGGAGATATATGTAGACCAATACATCCACCATGTGGACCATTTAGATATTTTATGGTTTTAATCGATGCATCGACTAGATGGTCACATGTGTCCTTACTATCAACCCGCAACCTGGCGTTTGCGAGGTTACTTGCTCAATTGATAAGATTACGAGCACAATTTCCAGATTTTCCTATTAAGAATATACGTCTGGATAATGCTGGTGAATTTACTTCAAAGGCTTTTAATGATTATTGTATGGCTATTGGAATAAATGTTGAACATCCTGTAGCACATGTTCATACACAAAATGGTCTTGCAGAATCACTAATTAAACGTCTTCAGTTGATTGCTAGACCATTACTTATGAAGTCGGATCTACCGATTTCTACTTGGGGACATGCTATTTTACATGCTGCAGCACTAATTCGCATCAGGCCAACCAGTAAACATAAGTTCTCCCCATTACAATTGGTTTGTGATCAGGAACCAGATATTTCCCATCTAAGAACTTTTGGATGTGCTGTGTATGTTCCAATTGCTCCACCACAACGCTCTAAGATGGGTCCTCAAAGGAGGCTGGGCATATATGTCGGGTTTGAATCCCCATCAATAATTAGATACCTAGAGCCATTAACAGGTGATCTATTTACTGCTCGTTTTGCAGATTGTCACTTTAACGAGTTAGTTTTCCCAGCATTAGGGGGAGAGAACAAGCAGCTGGAAAAAGAAATTAGTTGGAATTAATCATCATTAAATTACCTTGATTCTTGCACTAAACAATGTGAATTGGAAGTTCAAAAGATAATTAATTTAAAAACCTTAGCAAATCAATTGCCAGACGCATTTACTGACCTAAATAGAGTAACTAAGTCACATATACCAGCTGTAAATGCTCCTATCAAGATTGATGTCCCTGAAGGACAATCTCATGAGTCTAAGGCACGCCTGAAGCGTGGTAGACCAGTAGGTTCCAAAGATAAGAATCCTCGGAAAAGAAAAGGAGCAATGATAAGTAATGGGCAGATTGAGGAAGCAATAAATGAAGGATCTCCAGAAGAGACCATAGACATGAAAAATGATAGTGTTCTAGAAGAACCTCAGGTACCTGAAAATGAAGAGATCTCAACAGATTATGTCATGTCTAGAATAACTTGGAACCGAAATGAAATCGACGTCGATGATGTTTTTGCATATAATGTAGCACTTGATGTTATGAATGAAAAAGAGGATCATGAGCCTAAGTCCATTGAAGAATGTAGGAAAAGAGATGATTGGCCAAAATGGAAAGAAGCAATTGATGCAGAATTGAAATCACTTGCAAAGAGAGAAGTATTTGGGCCAGTAGTTCGTATAACTGAAGGTGTAAAACCAGTGGGATATAAATGGGTCTTTGTGCGGAAAAGAAATGAAAAGGGTGAAATTGTGAGACACAAAGCACGTTTAGTTGCACAAGGATTCTCACAAAGACCTGGTATTGATTTTGAGGAGACATATTCTCCTGTGGTGGATGCAACTACTTTCAGATTCTTAATTAGTCTGGCAGTAAGACATGGACTTGATTTACGACTAATGGATGTTGTAACAGCTTACTTATACGGACCACTTGATAGTGATATATACATGAAACTTCCAGAAGGTTTCAAGTTGCCTGAAGCAACTGGTTCGCGTTCTCGAGAACAACATTGTATTAAGTTAAATAGATCCCTTTATGGATTGAAACAATCAGGGCGTATGTGGTACAATCGCCTTAGTGAATATTTGTTGAAAGAAGATTATAGAAATGACCCTATTAGCCCTTGTATTTTCATAAAGAAATTCGGGTCAGGTTTTGTGATTATTGCTGTCTATGTTGATGATTTGAATATCATTGGAACTCCAGAAGAGATTCCAATAACAGTGGAATACTTGAAAAAGGAGTTTGAAATGAAAGATCTTGGTAAGACAAAATTTTGTTTAGGGCTACAAATTGAGCACCTAAAAGAAGGAATCCTTGTGCATCAAACTACATACACAGAGAAGGTGCTCAGAAGATTTTATATGGATAAAGCACATCCGTTAACTAGCCCAATGGTTGTAAGATCACTAGATGTTGATAAAGATCCTTTTCGCCCACGGGAAAATGATGAAGAGATTCTTGGTCCTGAAGTACCATATCTAAGTGCTATAGGAGCATTGATGTACCTTTCTAGTCACACAAGACCCGACATATCATTCTCTATTAATCTATTAGCAAGATTTAGCTCATGTTCTACCCGAAGGCATTGGAATGGGGTTAAGCATATATTTCGCTATCTACAAGGTATGGAAGATAAAGGTTTGTTCTTTTCTAACACCTCCAAAGAAGAATTAGTTGGTTTTACAGATGCAGAGTATTTATTAGATCCTTATGTTGCTCGATCACAAACTTGATATGTATTTACATATGGTGGTACCGTAATCTCTTGGCGTTCCATGAAACAAACCATTGCTGCTACTTCTTCTAATCATGCAGAAATTTTAGCAATTCATGAGGCTAGTCGAGAATGTGTATGGCTAAGGTCTCTAATTCAGCACATACAAGAAGCTCCGACTACATTATATGAAGATAATGCAGCCTGTATTGCACAACTCAAGGAAGGGTACATTAAAGGTGACAGGACGAAGCATATTTCGCCAAAGTTCTTCTTCACCCATGGCCTTTAGAAGAATAGTGAGATTAGTGTCCAACAAATTCGTTCAAGCGAAAATTTAGCAGAATTATTTACCAAGGCGCTTCCTACTTCTATATTCAAGAAACTAGTTCATCAAATCGGGTTGCGTCATCTCAAGGATCTCAACGGATGATATCATGAGGGGGAGTTAATGCGCGCTGTACTCTTTTTCCCTTAGCTATGGTTTTTCCCACTGGGTTTTCCTGTTAAGGTTTTTAATGAGGCAGCATTGCACATGCGCATTATAAAATGATGTATATTTGCTTTATAATGNGTATTTGCTTTATAATGGACCTCCAAGGGGGAGTGTTATAAAATATTGTTATTTGGTGGATGTCCATTATATCCCTTAGGTATAATCTAGAAAATTCTGGATACTAGGGTTTACTCTACAGGAAACCCTTAATGCTTGCATATATATATATATACTTTGGTAATGAATAATAAGGTAGGTTTTTTCTCTCCCACAAATACTCTCTATTAAACCCTATTTTCTATAACAATACAAATATAAAAGACACTTATCACCAAAAATAAAACATAAAAGACAATAAAGTGAAATGAACTTAAAATAAGTTCGAAGGCTTAGAGCCTCAATACTATGGTAGTACACTCGAATACTCAATGAATATGAGGGAACTAGCATAGTCCATTGTATTTGTAGTGAAGACACCCTAGTGGCCTAACTAGTTTTTTAAAATTCAAAAAATGATGGAACCAACAAAGAAAAAAAAAAGTACGTATATATTAGGGCTTGTTTACTTCACCTAAAAATAACTGAATTGAAGCTGAACTGAAAGTTTTTTATGAAAGATTAATGAGTAGCAAAATAAAAAGAAGAGCTGAACTGAACTGAACTGATTTGAGCTGAACTGAAGTGAATTGAAAGTTTTTTATGAAGGATTAATGAGTAGAAAAATAAAAGAAGAGCTGAACTGAAATTAACTGAATTGAGCTGAACTGAACTGTAATGAACTAAGCTGAACTGATTTTAAGCTGAAATAAACAGGCCATTAGTGTACTACTCCCTACTAGGTTACTATACTAGTACCAAGCCGTGGTAGAAAATTCATTACACGGCTAAGAGCTAACACTTAATTAGATACGAAGTATGAAGGAGTACTTTCCTCAAGCCATATAGAAGTTTTAGGTCCTGTTTGCTGCAGCTGAAAATAGCTGAATTGAATTGTACTGAACTAAACTGAGCCGAATTGAACTGATTGGAGCTGAATTAAACTGAAAGTTTTTTATGAAGGATTACTGAGTAGCAAAATAAAAGAAGAGCTGAACTAAATTAAACTGAAATGAGCTGAACTAAATTGAACAGATTTTAAGCTTAAGTAAACAGGCCCTTAATTAGTATTGATGTGAACATTCCTTTCATATACAAAATCACGTAGAGGGTGAGGGGTAGCTCAAGTGGTAAAAGCTTCCCTCCCGGTTCCAGGAGATCCTGTGGATCGATTCTCATCCCCGCCCTTGTGGCTCCCTAGCACCAAAAAAAATAAAAAAATATACAATGTACCACAAATGTGTGGCACCAAATTTAATTAGTCCACTTTATAAAAATAACCACTTTTTATTTTACTTTCTAAAAATAAAAGTTAAAAATAATTTATCTCTTTTACTTTATTGCTGAAGTAAACCAATGATATTCATATCATATATTATAGTACACAAGTTTGAGACAGCAGATTTTTTTTTATACATATATCAATGTTGGGTATAATTTTTTATAATCAAAGCTACAACTTTGGGATAACTCGTTCTGATTGTATCAATCATACCAATCGAAAGATGGGAAATTGAGCAATATGGATTAGAAACTATAATCGCAATTTCAATTCATAACTTTGAGAAGGATAAAAGAATCAAACAATATTTAATAAAAGCAATTGAAGATAGATTGCCATAGCAAATCTGAAACAGGGAAAAATGAAGAAGCTGATTTTTTGTATAGGTTATAAGGACAACAACACGGTTTCATATAGCTTTGAAGCTTAGTTGTCGTAATGATTCATAAATGATCTTAATTTAAGGACGAAAGATGATGAATGAAAGAACTATGGTTCAATGTTTTAAAGGAGGAAATTCTAGTTTATCACTTGATATCCTTAAGAGAAACATATAAATTATAACTTCAACTTGTGAAAGTGCATGACACCAAGTGCAGTATCTTATTAACTATATCTAAAAGACAACACTACGTAGTACAATAGTATGTTACAAGCATACAAGAGAGAAAATACTGCATTGATCATATACACTTGAAAACTAGCACATAAATACTCTCAGCAAAATCAAAGTACTATATAGATTGGATTATGTCCATCATCGTTGTCTTCTTGAAACAATGCATCATGACTCCTTCAAACCTATCCGCTATCCTCGAAAACCAAGTAGGCTTCCTTGTAGAAAGCAGACAATATCTAATAGTACTCCTAGTCCAAACCCCAACAGAACGATTTCCAACAAGCTTATACTTGTGATTATATCAACGATACCATTTCCTTCCTTGTTGGGATTCTTGAGTTTCTGGTAGATGTCCATCAACATTTCCAATTTCTCCACACTTTGGGAATGGAAATCCACATTGTTGGAGTTAGTATTGGAGTTGAAAAGAACTCCACAAAATGCTTCAAAAGAAAATAGTATAATAGTACAAAATAATACGATCCCACGTGGAAAGAATATAAGTGCTAACCCCATATGCTCTCATATAAGATAATCTCTTGTCCCACATGGAAAAATGAGAGAAGTAACCTCAAATTATTTTCTTTAAATCCCAAAGGCCTCTACTTCAAGAAAAGATATACACAATCAAATTTCTCTACAAAATCTAAACACATAAAAGCTTCTTTGGGCATTGTTTAATTTTGTTCTCAATTTGTTCCATTGTAGTACACCTTTGGAACAAAGGTTGTGTATCCCTGGGGGTCGATTGCCTTGAGTCCGTGTGTACGAGTACGGGGCAAATTCGACTTTAGGGCAGTGATCTTTTGTCACGCCACAACCACTCCTTCAGAGACAAGTTTAAAGCTCATACCTTTTTTGTTTGCTACTAGTCATATTTCTAACATTCTAAAGTCGAATTTTGTTTTATTTTTGTTTTATTTATTATGGCTAGTTAGTAGTTTTAAGTATGTTGAAATAAGTTTTTGGTTATTGTTGGTAATGGTTTATTTCGTATGTTATATGATGTGTATATTTTTTTGTCGAGGTTTGCCATTATTATTATTATTATTATTATTATTATTTTTAGTAAAGCTGACATAATTTATGCATAAAGGATAGTTGTAATATTTTTGAGACTATGTCTTGCTTGACGAGTGAGTGGTACTCACATATGGCATGATTTGGTGTTACTTGACTTGTTTGGAGGTAAAATTAGCTTGATTTCTTTGGTAGAGTTTTGACAATAAATTTAAAGTTTTATGAGTTGTTTGGAAGGACAATTTTCTCTATGATTTGGTTTTATTTGAAACTGTTAAAATATGTAAATGTCTTATATAATGTTTAATCAACCATGTTACCATGTATATAGTTTTCCAATAACAAGTAGATTTGTGATATAATAATATGCAACTATTCTAAGTTAAGCTACTACAGTCAGAGGCATTATTTGGTTTCTTAAATTTATGCTGTTAATCTTACGGTTAGGCTAAGTTTATTGTATATATACGGTGTTTCTTAATGGAAAAGAGCAAACAATTACATTCTTATCCAAACCTTATTTGAGTAATAGAGAGGTTGTGTTAGTGGTTGAGACTAAAAAGTACTCCGTTGGTTATTTTGGTTCACTTTGACAAGTATAATAAGGAAGGAGACTTATGAGATCTTTCTCTTCATGTATCCTAAATGTGTTCTTTGTCATATTAATGGATATATGTAATGTTTATAAAGTGGTCCAATAAGAATGACTTGGTAAATTTTAGCACTTAATTTGTGAGGTTGAGCAAGTTGTTTTTAATGAATCTTTCTCAATGTGGGGGTGCTAATGAGAAAGATTGATAAGTTATGTACTTATGTGAACTTATTTAACCTAGTGATTTATTGAATTTCAATTCAGTATTTTGAAACATACTAGAAGATTCACATGTGTGAGTGTGAATGTTTGGCTACCTTTTATGAGAAAGTTGAGTATTATTCTCTTTAGAGATCTCATGAGAACTCAAGGTTGGGCGCATGACCATATATATTAAAAGCGTTAACTTCTATCTTTGAGTTCACACGGTATTTGGAGTTAAGATATATGTTGTGGGGGTCTCAACTTATATCTAGAGTTGTAGATTCGTTCACTCTTAAATTGTAAGTTGTTGCCTCATTTCACTACACATTCTTTTCAAATATTTATACGAATCTTAATGTTAAGTGTCTTGTCTCTTCTTTTGTGCTTATTTGCTCGAGTTATCATATATCCTTTCAAAGCCATTTGTGGGGGGAGTGTTGGAATAATGGCTTTAAAAGCCTTATCATTTGATATTTGATGGACATCTCTTGGATCTCATTTCGTAGATCCTCTTAGTATGTAGTGGAACTCTATTTCATCAAGTAACAATTCTTCCTTTACGAGCTTCTAATGGTTCCTCTACAATGAATTTTAATTCCAACTTAATTGATAAGATTAAATACTTGAAATGTTTTTTGAACTGAAAAGTATGAGATCAATGGTATCTTAAAAATTGGCTATGTTAGTTGGTGACCATGAAAGGGAGAGTAAATATAGAAAGGTACATAATTCTTACGAGATCATAAAAATTCTAAACTCGAGTAAAGTAGTGTGACCCAATACCTCACTCTAAAGTACATGAGTGTATGGAAGTGATGTTAACCTTAAATGACGAAATAATGCAACCATAGCATTTTGTACCTTGGATGAGCCGATTTTCTCCTTCAAAAGTTGAGAAATCATTAGGTATTCTAATTTTGGTTGGAGGCCATAACTAGTAAAGCAGAATCCATCATGAGCGTTAACATTTGAGTTTTAATTGATTGGTTTACCTAGAGGTGCTAATTAAGCCTTTGAGTATTAGGTGGGAGTATGCAAAGAAATTAAAACGTGATGTGTAAATAGAGCTATAAAAAACATAATTTAGTGGTTTGAAGAACTACTAAAAGAAAGGTGAAAGCTTATTTGACACATACTCCCAATTTCTCAAGGTTACTGTCATTGGGGTATTGAGGCTCTTGCATTTATTTATTGCTTGTTTGGCTTTGTGAATGTAGAAATTGCACCTTGCATTTAAATAGGGTAAGTTGATGAAAGAAATATGCTTGAGGTAATTTGAGTATTGTGTGTCACTTGTGATACAATATAAGGCATATTATTCAGATCAATGTATGGTCTAAAACAAACATTAATGTTATATTGCGAAGATTTTTCATTTTCTTGGTTTTACGGTTATGGTTTTTACGAATTTAATGTGGTTTGTTGGGTTGTCGTATGCTTACATATGAATGAGATTCCTATATTTTGGACCAAAACAAGCATAAACAGTACTTGTAGGGTGTTCAATTTATATTTCCTTAGCTTGCTTTGTGATATATGGAGGAAGTAAAAGAGTTTGATGCGTGTTTCGGCAAAGCTTTGCTAGTCTTTATATGGGTTGTCCTCTTGAGTGTAGTCGAGGAAAAACCCATATCTTCTTACCCATTTTCAAAGAGAGGAAATAGCATATCACAAAAAGAGTGAGCTAAACTCTTTGTGCTTGTAGTGTTTTGATGAAATAAACTTACATAGCATATATTGTAAGTATAATGAGTTAATTAAATTTGACAATCCTAAACATAAGCAATTGAGTGCTTTGATTAGGTTGTTGAATTACTTATCAAGGGTAAATCTATTAGGTTTGCATTACTAAAACAAATTGTGTTTTGAGGGGTTTTGCAAAGTCAATTGGGTTCTATATAATAGTGTTATTCAATCTTATATGTATTGTTGTGTATATCCTAGCAAGTGGCTACGTGATAAAATTCACCAAAACAATTATATTTTGTTGAACTAACAATGGAATATGAGTTTGCATTTTTGAGCTTGCAGGACAATAAGCTTATATAGTGGCTACGAGGTCCACTCGCAGATATTCCATTGTGGGGGAGAAGTTTTCTCCATCAATTTTAATACATTGCATCTCACAAGTTGCGATGAGAGCTGCAAATGATCAATAGAAGAGACATATTATGATGTGTCATGGAATAATGAGAAATTTGATATATTGTGATATCACTCGACTATAAAATAATAATTAAAAAATTGAGATGGATATTGCAGGTCCTCTCACAAAGGCCTTTGTGGAAATATGGTGCCAGAGTCAGCACAAGGAATGGGTTAAAAGCCTATAAAGAAGTAATTTGTGATGGATACCCAACTTAGAATTACCTAAGTTCAAAAGGGTCAAACGAAATCATAAATTATCTCGAGTTGTGTACTATTACCATTCCTTGATAATAAAAGTGATGTGGTACACTTGATAATATGTGGAAGGATGAACATTATCAGCTCTTAATAAGTTCATAGCCATATATGGTGGTTTGTGATGAGTACAAACTTGATGAACTTACCTATATGAATGTGGGGAATTTGTCCTACCCCTATGAGGTCCTTGAGACTTGGGATCTCTAGAGCGTTCATGAAAACCCAAGCATTGTGAGGGACATTATAATGACATTGTGATGCGGGAACTCTATCGATTTTGAGATAAAGTTAAGTGTGCAAGTGTGTTCTTACAAACTCCACTTTAGGTTCAGAAATTTCCACCTAATGTGGCTGTAGAATATATTTGTAAACACTTGGTATCAATTCAAGTCCAAAAGACGTTGATACTTCAAGACTTACATCTCCAATGCCCTACGGAAACTATATTTCTAAGCCCTTTCATTCTTTTGAATCATGTGGGGGAATGTTGGAGTTAGTATTGGAGTTGAAAAGAACTCCACAAAATGCTTCAAAAGAAAATAGTATAATAGTACAAAATAATACGATCCCACATGGAAAGAATATAAGTGCTAACCCCATATGCTCTCATATAAAATAATCTCTTGTCCCACATGGAAAAATGAGAGAAGTAACCTCAAATTCTTTTCTTTAAATCCCAAAGGCCTCTACTTCAAGAAAAGATATACACAATCAAATTTCTCTACAAAATCTAAACACATAAAAGCTTCTTTGGGCATTGTTCAATTTTGTTCTCAATTTGTTCCATTGTAGTACACCTTTGGAACAAAGGTTGTGTATCCCTGGGGGTCGATTGCCTTGAGTCCGTGTGTACGAGTACGGGGCAAATTCGACTTTAGGGCAGTGATCTTTTGTCACGCCACAACCACTCCTTCAGAGACAAGTTTAAAGCTCATACCTTTTTTGTTTGCTACTAGTCATATTTCTAACGCACATAAGCTCAAGTTCCCTTTATATGAATCATTTGAAAATGTTTTGAATTGATTTCTCTGAGGGATTGATCCTTCTAAGTTGTTCTCTGACACATTGAAGACAATAAGAGATGCTAGCCTAACCAATTGTGGTGGAATTATTCCTTCAAGCTTGTTGCATGAAAGGTCTAGGAACTCGAGTGAAAGAAAGTTTGGCTAGTGAAGGCGGAGGTATGTGACCTGTGAAATTTTTATGGGAAATGTTAAGGCCAATGAGATCGAATGACAAGATTTCCAACAAAATTTGGGATGTCACCACTGAATCTAAAAATTGATAGGATTCTCTCATACTTTAATTCGATCCCTTTTACTGTCAGTACTAGAGAGTCATGATAATATTCGTCAGTTGTGCCTATGCACTGATTACTATCGTTGAGTGCACTGACATTATTTCGACAAAATTATCGCTTTGAAATTCTGTATAAAGCTTGTTGGCAGCTTGCCGCAAAATCGGTTCCCAGGCTAGGAAATGGTTTTGTATGTGCCTAGCTTAGCCCTTAGGATTATTTTTTATTAAGCCATGAAAATGGGTTTGATCGGAGAATGAGGTGCGAAATAGTAACCAACCAATGAGGAAAGGTATCATTTAACTGGTTATTCCCAAGGTTAAGGACTTCTAATGGCTTACGCCTCCTCAGAGAGTGTGGAACCTTCCCTTCAAAATGATTCTTGTTCAAGGTTCATGCTTTCCAATATGCAATAAAACTATGTAAAATTCATTGGAAGCACTCCATGAACTGCAAATTCAAAATATGTAACCCACCACTAAATAGTTTGCAGTTAGGTAACTTACCAGTCAAACGGTTGTTTGACAGATCAAGATCGAGCCTATAAATGATGAGCTAATTTCCCCTTGAAAATTATTATTGGAAACAAAAAAACAAAGTAGTGTTGGGTGGTGGCAAAGGGAGCAATCCTTGTAGAGAGTTTGAGCGTAGAAAGAAGATTCAAACCTCCGCTTAAGTTGTTATGAGACATATTCAGTCGCTGCATGAATTCTTTCCTACATTATTGTAAAACCCAGTTGGATGGATCGAAATTTCGCCTTGCATTTTGTTGTTGGAGAGATCTAAATCTTCTACAGAGTGTTGGGAACTTAAAAGTAGGGAAACTAGTAACATTACAACAAGACATATACAATTTTGACAAATTAGGCCAAGAAATTCTAGAGATGGTACTCCGATCCTATAATTGATGTATAAGATAAGTCAACAATACTAAGATTATTGCACTTAGAGAAATAATTGAGGAGGTTAATAATACTTGCATTGTTGTTGGCAAGATAAAGCTTTTCCAGCGAACAATTACCATTGTGAAAGGGATGAGGGACTTTCCTTGTAAGTTGGTTGCCTTTGAGATCTAATATTTTTAATGAAGGGAGATTAAATAACCAACAAGGTATAGGTCCGTTTAGCAAGTTATCACTTAGACCTACGTACATTAAATTTGATAATTGTTTAGTGTTCACATACGAGCGTAGCATCCCACTTAAATAATTACCTTCAAAACTAATTGTTTCTGTTGTGTTCCAAATCCACATTAATCCATTACCTTCAATGAGTTACTTAGATTGAAATGTGAGGCATCAGCATATAAATTAATAGTCTCACTAACAAGGAACCTTGCAAATAGGTCTTTGATAGTGTTAGTTTATGGAGAGAAGAGGGGAAGTGTAGTAGCGGAAGCGTAATAACAAAAAAATATATACCGACATTAAACTTTGAGATCAATGTACATACTACACTTAACCGAATTAAGAACTCTAAATATTCCATACATATAGGCTCATACACATATTAGACTAACTCCTAAACCTAACAACCATAAACCCACATACTCAAATACACTAGCCCACTAACTTACTAACTATTAACTTAATTCCTAAATAATAGTACCTAATATTGACTAAGTGACCTACTATATATATTATTTTACTATAAGCATCAAACTAATATCCTAACAATAATAGCAATAACTAACGTTAAGATAATTTGAAGCACAACACCAACAGATAGATCCAATGATGTCAAGGAAGTAAGGTTGGATAATATTTGTAGGAACGTTGAGCTAATTGAAACTCCATTGAAGACGAGTTCTCTCAAGCTGAGAAAGAAGGCCAAAGTTGTTCGGAACATCACCCATAAATAAATTACCAGATAGGTTCAAAACTTTTAAGCTTGCTAAATGGGCAATGTTTGGGAGAATATGTGATGAATAGAACTCATTGTCTGCTAGATTAAGGATTTGAAGATATATAGGAAAGAGATGAAAGAGTGTGTTGCTTGGGTGGAGTACCCCGCCTAATTGGGCACAACTGAGATCAAGTTCAATAACATGACCCGAGATATTGTCGCAAGTAAAACCATCCCAAGCACAAAAATTTTGATGTTTCTTCCAAGATTTTGTCTTTAGAGCGTATGCATTCATTGATAATTCACACGTAAAAGAAAAGGAATAAGAAGGACCAATGGTGAAGGTGTTTTTGAATTGAAGCAATGCAATCTTTTCATTATGGTGGCAAAGTTGAGAAGAAGAGTTTTGGAATGAATAAGCTAACAAGGGATATAAAAGAAAACAAAACATAAAGAGTTGGAGCATCATGCAGCAAAAGAGTTAGAGCTGAGCACCAGTCCAAAACCTGGACCGACGAACCGGAATCTAAAAAAAAAGTTCGACCTGGACCGGACCTAGACCGAACATATTAGACCTGTTTTATATTGTTTGCTCTTTCAATTGAAAAAATATAATAAAACACCTGTTGGCCCTGTTGTTACTTATTTTAAAGACTTAGACTTCAAACATAATAACATAGGATCCAAATTAATGACATACAATCTAATTAGTGACGATTACAAACATCAAAGTTCTCAAATACTTCCAACTACATTACAACTTTACATGTTTTAGTTAGTAATTTTCGAAATTTTTTTTTTTTTAATATTTTTATTTTGATCCTCCGGTCCCGACCTGAAAACCCCGGTTTTGGACAGCACCGGACCGAAAGGTCGACACCCCTAATTTTTTTTGGACCTGGACCAAAATCGGCATTCCGGTCTGATCCAGTCCAAATTCAGGTCTGGTCCAGTCCGGTTTCAGGTCCAGACCGGACCTTTGCTCAGCCTTAAAAAGAGTTAGTATAATATTATTAGCTGAGGAATTTCTTTCATTGTAAAACAATGATAGTTAATGATAAAGTAGGCAATAATATGAGAGAACTAGGGCCGGCGCTTGGCCAGCGAGAGTTGCGCGGTCGCGCAGGGCCTCCTGATTTCAGAGGGCCTCAAATTACTAGATATATATTATTTGTACTAGATGTTATAATGAAAGTATTACTTGGCTCAATGGTATGAGGAGTTGTTTTGTAACTCGAGAACGTAGGATCAAATCTTGCTGAGTGTGTTTTATATTTTTGTCATATTTTTTTAGCTATTACTCATTAAAAGGGATGTCTTTTCCTCTTCTTCTCCTTTCTCTTAGTTCTACTTTTTCCTCTTATTCACGTTTCAAGTGAATATGTATGTGTTTTTGTGTTCTTATATCCAGAGCCGTATTTAGCCCAGGGCAACTGGGGCCATTGCCCAGGGCCCCAAATTCTAAAGCCCAACTTCATACTTTTATGTTTTCGAAAAAAAAAGGTAAAAGCTAAGTCACGCATAACTGAAGGATCCAAAGGAGAGAAAAAAATTCTGACATCTTCCAAATTTCCAATTCAATTTGGAATTCTCTTCCTCCGTTGTTATATCTTCCTATTTTCCTTAAATCTTTATAAAGTTTCCATTTTTCGTTTTTTCAATCCTTCATAATTTGGGTTCTTCTATATTCCTAATTCCCAAATAATACTCTTGCTTTATTTTAGATTTTTGGTTCCTAAATTCAACTTGTATACGAGATTGTTCGGCTAGGAATTATTGAATTTCGCTACAACCAGTTAATCGATCATTTAGGTATTTTTTTGAATTTTTCTTTAAATTTTATGAATTTTGTCGTTAATTTTCAGTATTTTGTTTTTAATTTTTCTGAAATTTGATTTTAATTTTTTTAATTTTTCAATTCTAAAATTCTGAATTTTGTCTCATTCAGATAATGACATAAATACATAATTCTTATAAGTTATAACTTTGTAATTGTAGATTTTTGGAAGTAATTGATATTCAACTATGTAATTGTTTAATTAACTAATATAGTGCTATTGTTCTAATTGTTGGTGTTTGATTAATTGATATTGTTGGTGACTTGATGTTTGATTAACTGATATTTTTGGTGTTTTTATGACAAATCGTAGATTTTTGGAATTAACAGATATTCTTATAAGTATGTAATTGTTTAACTAACTAATATAGTGATAAACTAATAATATAGTAATATTGTTCTAATTGTTGGTGTTTGAGTAATTGATATTGTTGGTGACTTGATGTTTGATTAACCGATATTTTTGGTGTTTTTATGTCAAATTGTAGATTTTTGGAATGTGGGTTCATTTAGAGACTCAAAGTTCCTCTTTACTCTTAGAAGAGCAATCAAGAAGAGTTACTCCAGGTGCTATCTTTGATTTTTTTTGGTTGAACTTAAAAAATGTTGCCGCGTAAACATGCTTCTGAGTGAAAAAAGAAAAAAGACAAAACATGATGAAATAAATGCAGAATCACAAAGGGGGGCATTAGATAAATATATTGTTAGATGAATGGGGGGAATAATCATGGATTGAGCACAGAAACAGATGAACAACTTGCTGAAAATTTGAATGATAACAATCCAATTAATAACAACGTTGTTGACTTAAACGATGATAATGATGGTGCCAGTCCCATTAATGATGATCCCATTAATGGCAATAATGATGCTAATTTAAATGGTGAAAATGGCACGACTAACATTCATGAACAATCTATTCCTCCTGTCGATATCTATGATCCTAGAAATTGGGGTGTGCTCGATAATAAAACTAGAGATATTTTGATTGAAAAGGGGCCTCTAAGATAATTGGATCTCACCTTTCCTAAAGATGGTTTAATAGGCATTTTTCATATGGTTATTTTTCTAGAAAATTGAGTGATGGAGAGACTTTGGATAGAAAATGGTTGGTTTATTCAAAGCATGTATATAAAGTATATTTCTTTTGTTGTAAATTATTCAGTTCTCGAAACATTAAAAGTCTTTTGGCAAGTGATGGAGTGAATGATTGGAAACATTTGACTGAGAAACTTAAACAACATGAAAGTAGCGTTGATCATTTAACAAATATGACTACTTGGAATGAGACCACAAAGAGATTACTTAACAACAAAGGTATTGATAACAAGAAGGAATTTTAAAGGAAAAGGAACGTTGGAGACAAGTCTTAACTAGAATAGTTGCTGTTGTTAAATGCCTTGCTAAACACAATTTAGCTTTTCGTGGATCCAACGTAAAACTTTATGACGAAAGTAATGGTAATTTTTTGGGTTTAATTGAAATGATAGCTGAATTTGATTTGGTTATGCAAGATCATGTTAGTGGTATCAAAAATCAGGAAATTCACCATAACTATCTTGGTCCTCAAATTCAAAATGAGTTAATTTCTCTTTTAGCTCAAGGTGTTCGAAATTCAATCATAAAGATCATAAAAGAAGCAAAATATTTTTCAGTAATCCTTGATTGTACCCCATAATTGAGCCATCAAGAACAAATGACTTTGATTATACGATGTGTGAACATGTCAAATGATAAGATTAAAGTAGAAGAGTTTTTTTTTTTTTTTTTTTTGGAGTTTCTAAAAGTAAATGATACATTTGGGTTAGGACTTTACAAGGAGTTGTTAGATGTATGCGAGTCTCTTGATTTAGATATTGACAATGTGAGAGGTCAAGGTTATGACAATGGTTCCAATATGAAAGGCAAATATCAGGGGGTTCAAAATAGATTACTTCAAAAAAATCCAAGAGCTTTATATATGCCTTGTGCTTGTCATAGTCTTAATCTTACTCTATCGGATATGGCTCATTCTTGTGTTAAAGCTATTACTTTTTTTGGAATTGCGCAACGCATATACACATTATTTTCAAATTCAACTAAAAGATGGAAGATATTAGTTGATAATGTTCCAGGCCTTACGGTAAAAACTTTGTGTAATACCCGATGAGAAAGTAGAATCAAAAGTGTTAAAGCTATTAGATTTGAAGCGCCTCAAGTAAAGTTAGCGATGATAGCACGAAAGTTTCATGTTATTCTGAAGAAGGTGAAGAGGTTTCATCTGGGATCACCACTACGCCAAGTAGCATCATGGTAATGTCCAACAACTTAGCTAATAATCTCTCTTTAAATCAATTCATTTTCGATGTGAGCTATGTGTTAAAACATAGATTTTTACTTCAAACCAAGTACAGATTGCACAAAATTAGGGTGCTAGATTCTGCAGAATGCCTAATCTGCAGTGAGAGGAAACTCAGACTCACTTGCTCTGTGTCACTACAGTAAATCAATTATGCAACAGATCCTACATTGGCTGGGGGTGTAGTGCTCAGTGCCATATTTTACTCTTACTAAAAAAAAAAGAAAAAAAAAGAATATGTATACTCCGTTTATAAGAGCAAATGGCTAGGGAATAAAAAAAATGTCAAAACAAAAAATATGCATACTCCATTTTTCTACAGTGCCAAATTACTTAATTACAATAATATGATGTTTTAGGGTGGTTGAAGTACCTCATGTTTTATCCAATGCATTTGCTTAGCATGACTAGATGGATGCGAGAATCTGCCATTATGAATGCCCTGGTTGTGCCTTTTTCCCTGAACAATCGTGATTGGAGTAGTCTACCCCGTCCGCTTCTGCTTCTTCTTTAGGGGAACATCCTGAAGCTCATCATGCGGCAAATAAGATCCCCCCTCCTCCATCTCTGGAAAGAATCCCTCCTCCGTCTCTAGAAAGAATCCCCTCTCATGAATCTCTGGAACAGATACCCCCTGGTCTGATGAGAAAGCTTCCTCGGCACTCGATGAAGAGGAAGCATCCTCTTCACGGCGTGCCGAGGAAGCTTCCTCCTCATGCCCGATAGGGGTTGCGTCCACCCAGTCCTTGATATTATTCTCATAATGTTTTTTGAAGTGGTCTGATGAGAATGCTTCCTCGGCACGCCGTGAAGAGGATGCTTCCTCTTCATCGAGTGCCGAGGAAGCATTCTCATCAGACCAGGGGGTATCCGTTCCAGAGATTCATGAGAGGGGGTTCTTTCCAGAGACGGAGGAGGGATTCTTTCCAGAGATGGAGGAGGGAGGATCTTATTTGCCGCATGATGTACTTCGGGATGTTCAACCCCAATCACGATTGTTGAGGGCAAAAGGCACAACTGGGGCATTCATAATGGCAGATTATCGCATCCATCTAGTCATGCTAAGCAAATGCATTGGATAAAACATGAGGTACTTCAACCACCCTAAAACATCATATTATTGTAATTAAGTAATTTGGCACTGTAGAAAAATGGAGTATGCATATTTTTTGTTTTGACATTTTTTTTATTCCCTAGCCATTTGCTCTTATAAACGGAGTATGCATATTCTTTATTTTTCTTTTCTTTTTTTTTTTGGTAAGTAAGAGTAAAATATGTACAGGCTGCACTGAGCACTGCACCTCCAGCCAATGTAGGATCTGTTGCATAATTGATTTACTGTAGTGACACAGAGCAAGTGAGTCTAAGTTTCCTCTCACTACAGATTAGGCATTCTGCAGAATCTAGCACCCCAATTTTGTGCAATCTGTACTTAGCTTGAAGTAAAAATCTATGTTTTGGAACAGCAAATCTGTTCCATACTGCATCACACCACGTCACAGCAGGTTTTTGAATATCCAACCATTAATAGCCTTTTATGATGGCCTTTTATGATGGTGTACCCATTCTGCAACCATTCATAGTCTTTGCACATAATCTTCCAGATCCAACTAGTTGCTGTAGGTACTTATAACTCCACCAATCAACACCTTATATATAAACCTCATGAGTCCACACCCATAGAGTATCTAGGGCTGAGCAAAAATATCTAGTCCACACCCATTGTAGATGTTACCACCGACTATATGTCAGTATTTTAAATAAACCCAAAGCCTAAAGGCTCAAAACTAAGTCCTAATAGGCTAATACATTACGTGGCTACTGAGTGAGCATTACACCCAAACTCCCAAAGACCTTATTCAATATTCATATTCCTAAATCAAATACAAACCCTATCTTCCTAACTTTGACCTTTCCTCTCTCATTTCTACAGCAGTCCAACTCTCCTATCTAGCCTCACCGAAGTAGCCTCCCTAACCATTACCGTACTAAGCCGTCGCCGTTCCCTCAATAACCGAAGTCCTCACTCCCATCTCCCATATCCCATCTCCTCTCTCTTGGATCTAACATTCGTACGACTTTGCTCCCGATTCCTTGCTCACTCTCAAAGAAAATGAAGGCAGTGATGTCGGGAAGAGAAATTTGAGGAGAGAGAAAGACTGGCGAAGGAAAAAGATGAGAACATTTTCATTTTTGTTGAATTTTTGTTGTAGAGTTCTGTTCATTGGATTTTGGGATTTTTTTTGTTCAATGGAATTCGTTTATGTTCAATGGGTTAAAAGTTCTGGATTTTTGTTGATCAAATTTAGTGAATCTGGTGTGGCCAATATACCAGATTCCCACCCACTCCTTTTTAGTTGTGTACCACCAAAATACTTTATTACCCCCAAAATAATACTTTAATAAATAATTCTACTAATAATATTGACATCAACGTGGTGGGTTTGTGCGCAGGAGGAAAATGAAGAAAAGCAACCAAAAAACTCATGAGCCAACCAATGATTGACACATGTCTTCATTTCAATGGCAATGTTTTTGGGGTGAGTTCATGCAACGGTAACATTTCAAAATTGCATAACTTTTTATACGTAATATATTAAAAAAAATAAATTTCATCAACGGTCATATTTTTTTATCATCTATAAATAGAGACCAATATTGATATATTTTCAACACCTCAAAAAATCCATCATTTCTCATTAATTCTTTAAAAAATCTTATTTGCTAATTATGGATCCCAATCATCCTAATTATAGAAATATATATCAATCAAATGCAAATTATCAACAATATCCAAATTCCCAACAAAATTATAATTTTCAACAAACTCCAAATTACCAACAAAATCCAAATTTTCAACCAATTTCCAATACTAGTTTTGATCCAAACATGCTAAATAATCCTCAATTCCTTGCTATGTTCCAAGCCTTTGTAAGCCAGAATAATCCTCAAAATTCATCACCTACCCCGGTACATTCAACATCTCGAGACATAGATCGTCATCCCACAACTCCGGGCGGGGATGGGAGTAGCAATAGAATGCCTGTTGAAAACCAATTTGTTACACAATCACTTAGTGATGATGAAGATGTAGTTCAAGTTCCACCAACAGAAGTAACTCCAGGTACGCAAGGGAAGCATTCAAAAGAAAGGTGGACAGTAGAGGAGGATAAACACTTGGTGTCTGCTTATCTTAATTGTTCCGGAAATGCCGTGAAAGGAACAGATCGGGAGAAGGGAGCTTTATGGGTTGAAATCAAAGGGACCTATGACACAGCAGTTGCTAACAAACCAAATGCCATGCACGAGAGAACCATGAGAGCTATTAAAAGGCGTTGGAATCAAATTATGAAGGCGTTACTTGTTGGGTAGTACGGCAGCTGAGTGTATGCAAGCTAGTGGTGAGGTTATTAATGACATTGAGGCTAAAGCCCATGATCTGTACAAGAAAAAAAAGGATAAAGCTTTTGAGTTTTACCATTGTTGTGTAGCAATGCAACACCTTCCAAGATGGATGTCTGGTAAAGATTCAACTGTCGTGAGTGAAGGTAGTTCTAAAAGATCAAGCGATGAAGCTGGAGCAAGTGCGCGTCCTAACGGTTGGAAGAAAATAAAAGCCCAAAATATATTAAAAGGTGTTGCAACAAGCTTGAACGAATTCAATAACAATTTAAGTTCTATGTAAAATGAGCGAGGTCTTATGAGGAAGGGAATGTCTGAGATGCTCGAGTACCAAAAACAACGAGATGAAACTAAAATGAGGTTTAAGATGCTGCAATTGTTGATGACAAAATCATATCTTGAACCATTTGAAGAAGAATATCTTGCAAAGCTTAAGGAAGAGTTCATGAAGAAACTTATCTGTTTTTTTCTTTTAATTATTATGGTGTAACTTATTTGTGTTTGTTATTTGTTTTTATGTACCAATAATTATGTACTTGTTTGTTTGAATTTGTTTTTTATGTAATAATAGTTGTGTACTTTTTTTTTTTAATATATGTAATAGTTACGTACTTGTTTTTAGTGGTAAATGTGATCTTTTAATATCCTTAGTTAAAACCAATCGTATCTATACATATAGATTGCACTCTTATCCGCATTGATAAAACAATTCCTATCCGTAGATATAGATTACAATCTTATCTATAAATTTCTATAAAAGAAGAACTACAATGCATTTGGTTATCAAAAATTTTTTTGTCTTCCAAGAAACACTAAATTTTTTTTCTTGCTCATAAAATTTTTCACAAACATGAACCCAACTGAAAATTCTTCAAGTTCCAGTGATGAATTTTTTGATGACTATGTCAACAACATCATCATGGTGAATCAATGTCTAGATGAAGAAGATTACATAATCGAGCAAGTTGGTCAAATGGCTGTCGCCCCAATCCAAGAATCAAGCAACAGAAGAAGATCTTACAAGAGGCTTAATTACATTAATAGAGATTGTGAAGCTACAAACACAAGGTTAATGAACGACTACTTTGTTGATCGTCCTTTATACCCTGAATCTATGTTTCGACGTAGATTTCGTATGGGTAGGTCTCTATTCCTTCGAGTAGTAGAAGCAGTTACGGCAAAATGACCCGAATACTTCGTGCAACGTCCCGACTGTACTGGGAGACCAGGAACCACTCCTATCCAGAAATGCACCGCAGCGTTGAGGATGCTAGCCTATGGGCTAGTGGCTGATTCAATCGATGAGTACATTAAAATAGGTGAGTCAACTACAAAAGAAAGCCTTGCTAATTTTGTTACAGGGGTTCGTGAAGTGTTCACAGAAGAGTATCTGAGGAGGCCTACTGTTACAGATCTACAACGCCTCCTACACGATGGGGAAAGACGAGGATTTCCGGGCATGATGGGCAGTATAGATTGCATGCATTGGCAATGGAAAAATTGTCCTCGTGCTTGGAAAGGATTATACCAAGGAAGGAGTAAATCTGCAACAGTTATCTTAGAAGTTGTTGCCTCTGGTGACTTATGGATATGGCATGCATTTTTTAGAACTCCAGGAACATGCAATGACATCAACGTGTTGCAACGGTCTCCGATGTTTGATGATCTATACCAAGGTAAAGCCCCTCTAGTGAACTTTACTGTCAATGGGAACACATATAACAAAGGATACTATCTAACTGATGGGATATATCCTAAGTGGGCTGTGTTCATCCCAACGATTCGACTCCTAATGAATCCCATGGATCAATTGTTCAGTGAGCGACAAGAATCGGTTCAAAAAGATGTAGAGCGGGCCTTTGGAGTTCTTCAATCACGTTTTGCAATAATGCAGAGACCAGCTCTTGTATGGGATGAAAACTTGCTGTGGGAAATAATGATAGCTTGTATAATTCTTCATAATATGATTGTTGAGGATGAGCGAGATACATATCAGCACTATGGTGACATGTCAGAATTCGACCAAGAAAATAGGGCAGCAATGAGGGGATCATCGCGTACAAATTATTCTGTGCAACCTGGTCGAATTAGTGATATTGGAATGGAACGATACATGGAAAGGCGAGCTGAGTCATGGGATAGAAATGTGCACAATGCCTTATAACGAGACTTGGCCAAGCATATTTGGCAAATTAATCAATAATCTACTAATGATGATTAAAGATGTTACCTGTTGTAGTATTTTATTTATAATTAACTGTATTGTACTTTCTTTAATTTCATGTATGTTTTTCTTTAATGGATTAATGTGTTTTGTTTCGTGTATTTATTCATCTTTATTTTTAACATTACTATAATTATTGTCCAATTACCCTAGGATTATCATATTTTTATTTAATAATTATTATCTGAAATTAATATCATTAATCATATTAATTTATTGATATTAGATTATTGGTGATATTAATTTATTGATATTAGATTATTGGGGGGGGTATGAAAAGTAGAAGAGAGAAAAAGAGGTGGGGTATGGAAAAGTAGGAGAGAGAAAGTAAACAAGGAGGTTAATGAATGTGGGTATGAAATTGTGAAATGGGGAGGGTAAATAATAAAGTTAGTGGAAAGTGATGTGGACGAATGGGGTAAGGAGAGATAAATTATGGGGTGACCCATTGGTGGAGATGGCCTTAGACATGTAGTAAAGCATTGGTACACAAGGCAAGGTAACATAGGATTTTTTTTTAAATAAATTTATCCAAATGAAAATAACTTTAAACATCCAAACAATGCCAATGCCAATGCCAATTACTGAACTGAACTGAAATGAATTGTTTATTAGAGAAGAAAATTAAGAACTGAAATTTGCTGAACTGAACTGATTGGAGCCGAACTGAATTGAACTAATTGGATTTGAAGTGAACATAATTTAAGTTGTGAGTCAGTGAGTCTATTGTTCAATGTCTACGTGACTAACTGATAAATTACAGTACAATTGCATAGTAAGATAAATTATCAGTAAAATTTAGCAAATTTAAAATCAATCTCATAGTCTAATATACAACATCAAAAATTGAAAACATTGAAGTTTAGATTGCATGAATAATAATTATTCTTTGAGTGCGTTTTGTGTACAACACGCCACATTTAATGCAAAATGTGCGGCATAATGACAAACAAATCTGACGCGCGTCAGTTGTCAGAAAAAAAAAAAAAAAAACACATGCACACCAAATGCGTGAAAACCAAACTTAAATCAACATCCCATAAATGTGCTGTTTTTTTTCTCTCTCCTCCACTTCTTTTATTTATTTCTTCATTCATCATCATAATGTAAGTTCTTTAATTCAAATCCTTTTTTTTTTTTCCAAAATCAAGCAAACACAATATTAAAGCCTAATTTTATACAAAAAGTTAAGTAACTCCTCCAATAAAAATTAGTAACCCCTGAAAAATTTAAGAAACCCCTTCAACAAACATTAGTAACCCTAAAAAAAAAGTTAAGTAACATGTTCAACAAAGATTAGTAACCCAGAAAAAGTTAAGTAACCTATAACCCCTTCAACAAATATTAGTAACCCCCAAAAAAGTTAAGTAACCCTAAAAAAAAGTAAAGTAACCCCTTCAACAAAGATTAGTAACCCCTAAAAAAGTCAAGTAACCCCGTCAAAAAAATTAGTAACCCCTTCAACAAAGATTAGTAACCCCTAAAAAAGTCAAGTAACCTCGTCAAAAAAATTACTAACCCCTTCAACAAAGATTCGTAACCCCAGAAAAAAGTTAAGTAATCCCTTCAACAAACATTAGTAACCCTAGAAAAAATTAAGTAACCCTTTCAACTAAGATTAGTAACCCCATAAAAAGTTAGGTAACCCCTTCAACAAAGATCGGTAACCCCTAAAAAAGTAAGTAACCCCGTCNCAACCCCATCAAAAAAGTTAAGTAGCCCTTTCAAACAAAATAAATACAAATTAATAAAAAAGAAAAAAAAATCGCGAGAAAACTTTGATTTCCTACCCAAAAAAGGCGTAAAAATATTTTTGTGCTAAAAAAATAAAAATGATAGAAAGTAGATCAAGATCATTCGAAACTAAAACCAAGCAAAAAAAATGATGAAAAGAATAAAAGATTCAAATAATTGAGGTGGGGAAGAGAAATAAAAATAACTAGTTGAAATGCATGTGGTCAGTGAATTATTAAAATTTGAAAAATAGGAATTTTTTAAAATTAAAAACCAAAAAATAAACATGAATACTGCACAAGAAAAAAGAAAAAAAAATAAAAGAATTGGCCTAAAACTCAATGGACTCTTTTACTTAATGGGCCTGCCGCACCATTATCTATTATGCGGCAGGCCACATTAAAGACTAACCTTTATTCTTTTGGGATCTTTTGGTGTACTTGAGCGTTTGGAATTTTTTTAGTATTTGGGATGGTTTATACTAATTGGATTAGTACTTGGGATGTTTTATATTACTTGGGATCTTTTGGTGTATTTGAGATGTTTTATCATACTTGAGATTAAAAATAACAATATAATTAAGGATACAATCTACTATTGTTGAGCATCTAATTGAACTATAAACTAAATGTTTATGGTGTGTTAAGAAAACTATATAGCTTTACACTTTTACTCAATTCCATTTTGATTAATATAGAAGTTAATAGTCCGAAAAAAAAAATCTAAAAATCTTTGTATAGCTTTTTTTTTTTTTTTTGGGGTCAATTTATTCATTAAATTATTGAAGAACAATCTGAAACAATGGCATCAGAAAGCTAGCTTGGACACTCAAATATCGAGCCAAACCTCATCACAATGAAAGGAGACCACAAATGAACCTAACATAATGAACTCCAAAACCCCAACAGCAAGCCATGACCCTTGGAGCTGCCTCGTCACTTTCTTTGCGCTGGTATGGAGCCACAGAAACTTTATTCCAAAGACATGTACCAGGCCACAATCCATAAGCAACCAGTTCTTAGACCTGCTATTCCTTGTCCAATGCAGGCAATATGAAGTTACTGATAGCATCATGGATTTTCTCTGCTCATTCCGAAGCTGTGCTAACTTACTCACTATAAGCTAATATACCTTTTCCTGAGAATCATTTATCAGCTTCTTTAGATTATCCTCTGGCAACTTTATGGTGACCTGAAGGAGCTTCTCTTCTCTTCATAAGCCAATGTGCTTGGTCAATGGCTTGTTGCGTAGCCATTTAGCACTAGCAAACTGATGGAGAGCATCAATGATCGACAACATATCGTACGTACATAAAAGGGAGAGATCCATAGCAAAACAAAATTTTTTGTTGAGCAATTTTGGGCTTTCGGGTATATTCCTCCAGCACATAAAGGGATTAACACATGGTTCGAAATTGATGCTGATGGCATAATGAAATGTGGGAGGCTCACAAGAGAAGAGGTTGATAGAATGCTGAGAAAAGCTAAAAAAATTCAAGGCTGAAGATGAAAAAATGGGACGGATTGCTAAAGCAAGGAATGATCTGGAAGACAAAAGACTCAGACATGTTAGTAGAAAAGAGAGAAGAAAGGTGGAGGACGCTATTGATCATGTAAGTAAATGGTTGGAATGGATAATTTTTCTCATAGAAGCTGATAAGCTTTTGGACTAAAACTAAACTAAGTGCCTAATTAATTGCCTAAGTCCTAAGTCATGCCTTGAGAAACAAAAGAAAGAAAAGGAAGGAAATATTACATCTAATTCTAAGGAAACAACAAAAACATAGAATCTGTTAATTCAGACTGAAAATTCATCTATTTTGGGAGTTCTTCTGTTCCTTAATTTCAATTTATTTTGATTCAATTGTTAAACTTTGATAATTATGTCCGTTATTAATTCTTCAATGATATACAATTGGGTTAATTTAATTACTATGAATGAATTGCTAAATTTCATTGTTTTAGGTTAGGGATGCAGTCTTTTATTTTTCTATCAATGAATTGAATTATTTGTTGGGTTTGATTTTTATAATTGCCATTTGATATTCTTGATTATATTTCATGCGATTAATTTGCCCAATTGATTCTATGTTTAAGGTATTGAATTATTAGCGGGAGTGAAAGTTCAATACTAGTTCATGGGTCAAGTAGTATAATTTTAGGAATAGTTATACATTTGGGGAGGTCTCTTTTATGAATTCATGTTCTTAATGAGTTTATGTTAATTGCTACGATCACGGAAGTAGACATAGGATTAATATAAATATACGTATTCTACCTTGGGAGAGGAGATTATATATTATAGGAAATTCAACCATTGCAATATATTTATTTCAACCCGACAATTAATTTAATTTCATTATAGGAATTAAAAGATGAAACCCGAAACCTAGAACTACTTCTCATACTTGCTAATCTTATTTCCCAACGTTTTAGATTAATTTAGTTTATTAATCTTAGTTTTAATCATATGAAACCTTTGAAACACGATCAAAGATCTCCTTGCAGCACAACTGCACAAGCAAGTGAGTTGCAACACAAGTAACAAGACTAGCACAAAAGCAAAGTCCAACAATTGATGTTCATTAAAATTGCCAATAATCAACTACAATATGTTACGAGTACTCAAAAAGAACCAAACCGATTTCAATGTTGACCAAGAACGCCACCACCAGTAGTGTAGACTAGCTTCTTTGATTCAAATATCTACACATACCAAAAGCAACATTAAGAGGTACTTGAGGATCGCTGAAATACTTTTCGTGCATATTTTTTGTATATTAGTTGTTCAAATATTTTAATATTATTATACATGCATATAAAAGTAACTAAAAATTATTTATAATAACGATAATACATTTTTAATAAAAATAAAAGTTTACAAAAGTATAGACCCATTTAGGACACAGTTACCCGCAAGACCCAACAGGTATGGGTACGGGTCTCAACGGGTACGGGGCTGGTCTCGGGCTTCAAAAAATAAACGGGTACGGGTATGGGTACTAGACCTTAGGGTAGTTTAAAAAATCAGATAACATTGAAGCCAATAACCCACATTCCCACCCACTCCTTTTTAGTTGTGTACCACCAAAATACTTTATTACCCCCAAAATAATACTTTAATAAATAATTCTACTAATAATATTCATACTAATCCAATACACATCATCCAAATCTTCCTTCATATATACTCTACATTTTACACAATTGCAATCCACAACTTAAAATTTTTTTAGAATATTCTAAAAGATTATTTATACCCAAAAAGATTATTAGAATATTAGTAGAATTTCTTCATTAGGCGAAATTATCATCGCCTTTAAAAAGAAGGTATTTTAGAATATCTTTTTTCTTCCTTTAGACAGATACGAAACACGGTTGGTACCAACCCTAGAACCCATGACCTTCAGGTCATAGTTTGTCAACCTTCCCACTAGGCCATGGAGAGGGTTGGTTGTATATAGGATACAAAAGTACAAAACCCATACATTGGGTATGTTTATCATTTCTCATTTTTTTCACTCAATTTATTTAATATATATTTTTTTTTCACTCAGGGCGTGTTCTCCAGTTTTACTTACTTTTATATGCATGTATAGTAAACCATCCCAAGTACTAAACCCAATTAGTATAAACCATCCCAAATACTAAAAAACATTCTAAATTAATAAAAAAAATCCCAAATAAGATAAAACACCCCTAATACGTAAAATCATCTCAAGTACTATAAAACACTCCAAGTAAAACATGCCAAGAACGAGCAAACATTTCAAGTAGTATTAAACATTCCAAGTATGAGTAAACATCCCCTAATCCAACTAAAAACATTAAAAGCATTCATCCAAATAGTCCTTAAAACCAATCATAGTAATCCAAATAAGCATTCATAGTAATCCAAATAGTAATACTTAAAAGCATTCACAGTATTCCAAACATTCATATTACATGCTCCTGCTACTCTGCTGCTGGCTGCTACATCAGATGTGAATTCAGTGAGGAATTAACGATAACAGTCAGATAGCATATTTGCAACAACAAATTGCGACGAACATGTACAACTGATTACTAAGAACAAGTAGATCAACAAATTTCTACGAACTACGAACTTACGAATTACTAATTGCAAGTTGCAACAAAGCAAAAAAGCACTAATTACTACTACAATAACAAAATCTAAAAAGGAATTAAGAAGATAATAACAAGATCTAAAAAGAATACAGTGAAATAATAGAGGAGGTTAGCAGTAGTGATATAAATAGGAGTTATAAGCTTTGTATTGTTGATTGCTTCATTACTGTACTTCAAGTAATAAGAAATAATAGATCTTCCTCCATGACTACTTACCACCCTAAGCTCAAACTTTGACGATAAATATTGCAGAACAATTCATGGAGCCAGTTTTGTTAGATCAATAGGTCATGTATCTACTAGGTAATTAGGAATACTTGATAAGGCAATAAGGCAAGAACGAGTAAGCAATAATGTGAGGAATCTAATAGCTGTAAACTGATTTGATCAGAAAACTTAAAACTAAAAAAACCCATGAAGTGGATAGATTGGAATAAAGTCTGGAAGGCCCACAAATTAATAAATGTAACGAAATAACATTAGTCAAACAGAACCGTAACAAATACTTTTGCAGTCATGGAAGAAGTCAGTGGAAGGGAAGCCATATAGTTTATAAAATGGCAGTCAAATAACTATAGAAGCCAAAATTAAGGCAAAAATGAGCCAGGAAGGATTCCTCAGCAATAGGTCAATACAACTATAGAGCTCAAAGTACCATTAAGTAATGAGTAAATGAGATTCTAAGTTACACTCCGCTAGTAATCAGTTAGCACCAAGTAGCTACACAAGACTGCATTCGGACTTACGTCTGCAAAGTTAATCAAGAAGATAGTGTACAATGGTTTAGGACTGTTTTAGTGTTATACCAGCTGCAGAGAATCAGTGATCATATGAGTCTAACAAGTAAGACTCGCAGGGAGAACTCGCAAGATGTAAACATGTCTTTTGCAGTAGAAATAAAGCAGCAAACACAAATGTAAAACTTGCAGGTTCCAAAGTAGACCAATAACACTATATGGCAAATCAACATACGGAGTACCTTATAATTTGCTTGATTAAGAAGATCTCATACAATCAGTGAATCTGATGAAATTAAAGTGAATCAGATGAAGATCTCAGAGACTCAAAGAAGCCAAAGAGGGTAGAGCCAAAGAGTTTTTGAAAGCGGTTGTTGAGTTTTGAGAACAAGGGTTTTTTGAGACAGTAAGACTCTAAGTAACGTAGTACGGAGTATATCTTTGTGGGGTTCCTTTTTTTTTTTTTTAAGTTAAAATATAAATGGGTCCGTGGGTCAGGTCTAAGTCTGAAAAATTCAAACCCGGACCCAAACCCGTCTATATTCTTAGAGACCTAGACCCAACCCAAACCTGTTGGGTCTAAAAAAATCATACCCATACCCGTATAAACGGGTATGGGTCGGGTCCAAGACCCACTGCCATCTCTGTCCACAGAAACATCACTAAAAGACACAAAAATTAACAAATCAAAATTAAAAAACAAACTATATAAAAATACAAGACTAAATACAAGCTAGGACCAAATACAAGACAAACGCAAATTAAGTATCAAAAAACTGTATCTTAAGGTCAGACCCTAGCAACCTAAGGTGACTTGGAGAAGGGTAATATGTAATAACAAGGCAACCCCAAAGAGCATTGTTTGTGTTGTGGATGGCAGTGTAGAATGGTGAAGTGGCAAATGAATATAGACCCTCTTTGTGTGCTGCAGTGTGGAACCCTTTACTTCAGTTACTTCACAACAGCTCTCCAGCAATCACTAGTAGAAAAATTGGATTTTGCTGCGCCACATTTGCTGCGGTTCTTTGACATTTTTAAAGAACCGCAGCAAAAACTTGTTATTTGTTTACTACAATTGCAAAAATTGGATTTTGCTGCGCCACAATTGCCACATTTACTTCACTACACAAAATTATTTACTGCGGTTTTTTTGTTATTTGTTGCGGTTATAACCACAGAAAATAATTCAACCAAATAAATGTTCAGCCCACGAGCCCAAATAACTGCCCCATATATAACCCTTTTTCTCTCCTTTTTCGTCTTTATCACTAACCCTAAAACCCTCACCCTCACCCTCCCCCTCTTCCACTATCACTCTCATTCTCACTCTCACCCACTATCTTTCTCTCAATCTCTCTCTATTTTTCTCCTCTCTCGTCCTTCAAATGCTCCTCACCGAAGGCGATCTCCTTGCTGTCTTCGCTCATCATCTTTTTCATCACAATCAATCTCTTTTCAATCCGATGAACAACGAAATCGAAGGTCATTCATGTTCAATCTCCTTTCAATCCTCTTTTGTAGGGTTATTTGGTTTTGGTGTTATGGTTTTAATTTTGTTAGATTTGAAATTGGGGGAAAAATTGAATGTGGGTTTTTTAGGGTTTTTGGTGATTCATTTGTTTTTGGTTTTGTGTTTTCGGGTTGGGATTTGGGGTTTTATGTTTTTGATTTGGAGTTTGGTTGTGGGTTTGGGTTTGGGTCATGGCTTAGGGTTTGCGATGTTGGTTCGTGGGTTAGGGTTTTGGTTTGGTTCGTGGCTTAGGGTTTTGGTTTAGGTTTTGGTATTGGTGTTGGTTCGTGGGTTAGTGTTTGGGTTAGGGTTTCTGGGTTCTGGGTATTGGTTTTGGGTTCGTGGGTTTTGGTTTTTGGGTTTTGGGTTTGGTTTGATTGTTGATTTGTGCAATTGATTGTTTGTTGCTCTAATATTTGTTGTAGTGCCTCTCTTCTAGTAGTGGAGCTTGAAGCTGATCCAGAGAGAGATCAGAGAATTGTTTTTGCCTCTCTTCAGGTAGTGTCTCTGTTTTTTTTTATTTTTTTTTTATTTTGAGTCACTTCTGCATTTCTGGTTGACAAATGAATGAATACTGATGTGAAGCACTTCTGGTTGTGATGTTGAATATTTACATTCTTCAATTGAGTCTTGACTTAATGCCATTCGGATCACATACTTTATATGTTCTTATGTTGTAAAATGATTAGGGTTCCATTCTATATTTGTTGTAAAATGCTCTTATGAATAACTTAGAAGTTTGAGAATGCATACTTGTGTAGTACAAACTTGCGATGCTTAAACAGCTAAGGCTTGAATTCAACTTCCTTTTGTTGGTCTAGGAACTGATGTTGCAGGGGAGGTAGTCCAGATTGGATCTGCTGTAGAGAAGTTTAAAGCTGGTGAAAAGGTTCTGGCCCTGTTTAGTCATTCTGTAAGTTGTTCGCTACTCATTTCTTAATATTTTGTCGGAGCTCAACTTGGGAAACTCGAAAGTAGAAACACATGGATTCCTCAACAATGCCATGTTTGTTAATGTGGAGCAAATGAAATGGAAAAGTAAAACTGAAGTATATGTGGTAACTTCTGAACAACGAATAAAAATGTGGAAAGCTAATCATGAAGATCAAAATGCTGCTGTAAATTGACATTCAATTCAATTGTCGCCCATATTTATTTTGTATATCTTGTAGGTGAGTGATGTCAGGCTAATCATGGACCGTAATTCAAGGCGCTCTAAAGGGGGTTGGGTATGTTCCTATCATTTATTAGTGATTTTAACTGCATGTATTGTTGATTGTTGGTTGATTAGTTTTGATTTTGAATTCAATTGCATTCAATTTATTAGTTTATCAAGTTAATTATTTGTCAGTTTTACTTGTCAATTCGTTGTTTTGATTTCTCGTTTTGGTTTTGTGTTTTCGGTTTTGGGTGGGGTGGCTTCAACCTTTGGATTTGGTTCAGATGAGAGGTTGAAGCCAAATGTTCTGTAAAGGGGAATGTTTTGATTAATTCAATTATTACTTTAATTATTGTGGAATTAATATTCAGAAATCTGAATAATGTATTATTGGTTTGTTTTTGTTGGATTTGGCTTAGTTAGTTCGGGGTATGTGAGTGAGTGTGTGAGTGAGTTCGACTTTTTGTTGTTTTAATTAATTGATGGTGCTTGTGAGTTTTTCATTGTTTAGTTTCATCAGATGAAACTGAGACCATACCTTTCAAGTAATGCCCTATTCTTTCACCTCCTACATGAATCATGTTTTGTGGTTAATGTCTTTCAAAGACTAGCATCATCACCATCCAAAGCTTTCTGCTTCCTTGCGCTTTTCATACATGCTTGAACTGTCCTTGTATAGTTGTATCTTACCCTGCTTTGATAAACTGAAATTCTTTTGCAGTGCTAAAGAAGTGGAGGCCTTGTCTGCTTTGTATATTGATATATGTATTTGGTTGGTGCTGCTATTAGTTTGATTTTCAGTTTATTTAATAGTATTGATGCAACTGTAATTGAGTTTGATGTTGCTGCTAGAATTGTAATTTAATTTGATGTTCTCCTGTTGTAATTATTTCGATTGAAATTACAACCTTTTATGTATTTGATGTTCTTCTGTTCTTCTTTGAAGTAATGAATCTTGTTTAAGTTAAATTTCAAATGTATTTTTGTGATAGAAGTGTATTTTTTTGTGATAGAAGTGTAATTATATTGAAAATAATTGATTCTATGTATGTATAACATTTCAGCTTCTAATTTTGCTTTAAAATGCAAAAAAAA